>OZ026815.1:10207083-10601116 GCA_964023185.1 Macaria liturata | reverse complement strand
CTTGCGGATGCAGTTCTCGTACTACCAACAAATTGTATTTGATGCTAGATACTTATATCATAACAAAGATATACTAATAAAGAACTCAAGAAGATATCGGAAGTTATATGAAGAATACCTAAAAAAGATGGCAGACACAACTTGGTTAAAAATTACAAGAGAGAGAGAGAGAACGAAATGTAAAGCTTTGGATAAACAGATAAACATTTGGAGGAGGCCTATGCCGAAAGAGAGCTAGAACTAGTAATAAAATAATATTTTTTTTTTAGTTAAGAAAAAAACAAATTGTAAACCAGTAATTAATGCTTATTTATTTATTTATTTTCATATCCTAACAAAAATTATATAACCACGTACACATTACGTTTTTTTTTTCAATTCAATTACTTAAGTCGAGGTTCATTCTTTATTTTTTATACTAGGATTTTTTATCAATACAATAAAAATATCACATTAAATGATGCAATCACATGTGGTGACTTTTTAGCCATATGAGAGGCCCTTAGGGTGGCTCGAAAAACCATACTGTTACTGTAAGTTTGACTGTGAGTATAAAGCTCTAAAACATCTGTTACTATTTGTCATGTTTACATTCTCTTTGACATATTATTTAGTTTCGTTGATATTGTTTTTAAATTAATTGGTTGTTATTTTACATGACATAAATCAAATAGTGAGTGGTCAGTAAATCCTGAAATCGTGAATATATTTAGCCTTCCATCTGCTGTTATCTTACAATTTGCACATATTCGCAAAATAAATGATTTGATTTGTTATTCGATACAAAGAAGAAAAAGTAGACAAAACATACTCACCATCTGTATAGCGTTGATGTACTGTTTCTGCTCCACGTAGATGTGTGCGATGTTGATCCACACGTCGGGGAAGTCGGCCGTGGCCTCGCGGACTTGCGCGAATATGTCGCGCGCCTCGTTGATACAACCCTGGATATTGGGGAAAAACATTAGCAGACACCGACAGCAAATAATACGCATTTCAATTACTATACATAATACATATCATCATCATCATCAGCCCGCTATCGCCCACTGCTGAGCATAGACCTCTCTTTTAGTACGCCACTCGTCCCGGTCCTGGGCAGATTGAATCCAGGTGCACGCACTATACATATAGTTGCAATAATTTGATAGATTCTTTTTTAACATTATTGCATTTTGAAGTCGCCGAAATTAAAATACGTAAATTATTTGCTTACTTTTTAGTGACAATGACGTGGAACACAGTTTTTAAAAAAAAAATGTTTTCGTGAGAACATTATTTTTTTAAATTGGTGTCCACATACTTAATCGGAGCATCTGTGATCTTATGCATACAGTAACTACTTAGTGTAAACGCGATTTAGCTTAACAAGAGATACCATTTTTCAACACTTTTTTTTAACTTGAATGGGTTTGCACTTTGCCATAGTTTACCTTATAGCAAGCAAAGGCTATGGCCTAAGATGGAGCGTGCTTACCCGATAAGAACCGATTCACTCTCGCTTTGAAGATCGCTGGATTATAGTGCGTGGGGAACAGAGAGGCAGGCAGAGTTCCACAACCTTGCACTACGAACAATAAAGGTACTTCTACCTTTATTGTTCGTACCGTACCGCTTCGTGCGGGTCTTAGGAACTTCCACCATGAACCGGTGTCGTCCTGCCGTATCTCTGCTCGTCCGGTGATAGAAGGGCGCGGGCTGAATTAGTTCGTGCAATTGCGCGTCACACTCTCCGAAATGCAACCGATTGAAAACCGACAAAATGGCAACTTTGAAGACAAGACTTTGAAGTCTCGCTCGGCACAGTTTTTTTATTACCAATGATCTTCTTGGCTCGACTCTCAATTGCCGACACTTCTCAAGGTTTAACTGAAACTGTATTATTGTAATGTATACATGTATACAACTCACTTTGTGTGCCAGCACGCACCCGATCCCGTTGGCGGCCCAGATGTTCCGGGGGTCCACCTTGAGCACCTGCTTGTACATCTGCAACGCGCGGTCCTGGTGGCGGCGGTCGCGCTCGCGGTCTCGGCCCGGCGCGTGCAGCGTCTGCAGCCACACGTTGCCTGCCCAGAGGAATAAATAGTGGGTCAATAATATTAACTATACACAGTCAGATAGATATTCATACATTGGGAACCAACCTGGGCCCTACATAAAAAAAATTGCAAACTTTGTATTTTTTATATATATTAACATCTTTAGCTCGGCTAGATGCTTGCATGTAGTTTGGTGTTAATGCGTTTGCTTTACCTACATTTGATCCGCTCCCAGCCCCTCAGCAATGGATTGTTTTAAAAGTTATGTGTGGATTAATTCATCGTGAGGAAACCAACATATTTGAGGATGATAAAATCTAAGAACATGTCTTGTGTCAGGAATACGACTAAAGAAGAGGTTACTCTAACGTGACCAATTGGCCTTGTGGCCATTGTGGGAATTCGATCTGAATGTGTGGAGATACACTTTCAATATAACTTTATTGTACAACAGAAAACACAAAAAAAAACTTTCTTAACTGATCGACAATCATTATTTTATGTCATCAATATTCATAGCAACAATTTCAAAGATAAAATCGTCTTATGAAAAACGATCCCAACGGGCTACTTACCGAGAGCAATCAACGAGTAAGCATCATTATTGGTGGAGGGGTTCTGCAATATCCTCTCAAACTTCTTCTGTCCGGGGCTCCACTCCTGCTGCGCTAGATGCAGGTTGCCGAGCAGGGACCACGTGTCCGGGTGAGTCGTGTTCACTTTCAGGGCTTCCTTGAACCAGTCTGATGCCTCGTAGATCTGACCTTTGTCACGAGCCATGCAACCCAGTCTATAGTCAGAAAAAATAGATTGAAATACTAATTGGTAGGTAGCTTTAAACTGGATTCACAACCTTGTTTGATACTTGATTTACTTAGGAACTTTAAAATGTACATAATGTATGTATGTTGACTTAAATGGGGCAAATGTAATTTTTTTTTGGAAAATTGTATGTGTGCATGTATGAATAAATAAATAATGATGAAGTTCGCAAATGTCTTTATTTTTATTACATCATGTAGTGAGTTTAAAATATAGGCCAAATATAAAAGTGATTTTTATAAAGAGCGGCGAAAATCATGCCATCCTTTTTCGACTAATGGAGGAGCTGCTGTGTGAAAAGCGATTAAGTGAGTGTGGCTCGGTGGTGTCTGCTTTCCATCCTAATGTATCCTTGTTCAAATCCCGCCCTATATTGACTTGATTCTCAAGTCTGTCTGACGTCAAGTCTGACTCAATCTGAGTACATGTGTCTTACGTGGAAGGACCTGGGTGCCCACCACGATGTATCTGCCCAAGAGAACTGCCCGAATGAATTAATTCCGCGGGGGAGTTACGACCCCCAGTCATAAGAGTTAAGCTCTCTATAAAAGTTTAATAAACCGAGTTCCGAAACAAACTACACTGCCCTCAAATAGCGATGTATTTGCCCAAGAGAACTGCCCGAATGAATTAATTCCGCGGGGGAGTTACGACCCCCAGTCATAAGGGTTACGCTCTCTATAAAAGTTTAATAAACCGAGTTCCAAAATAAACTACGCTGACCTCAAATAGCAGTCGATATAGTTGGGATGTTCCTTGAGTATGTCCTTGTACAGTTTCTCCGCCTTGTTGTATGCGCAGAGCGCCTCGTTGAGCCGCGCCAGGTTGTACATGGTGGTCACCGCGATGGAGTTGTAGTACTGCGCGTCTAGTGTCTCCGCGTCCGCTTTCTCTCTGTAAAAAGACACTTATTTTACGCCGGTCCCATCAATATGATTTTCGGTATGACTAAGAGGGTATGTCAGCTAGCGGCGGTTATCGCATGCGATTAACAATGTGAAGCAATTGTGGACGAGGTTAGTCGTTAGGTGGGTGATGAAAAAGTGGTATTCGATTTTAGGTTCCGGGCTTCTGTGGTTGGACGTTAAACTGTAGGTCCCGACTGTTTGTCATAGTATGGCTGTCGTTAATCCTTGAATCCGGCGGCTTGATAAACTCTCGTTACCAGAGTTGGCCACTCTCATTCGATAAGAAGAAAAAAGTATCACAAAAGAATAAATATTTCAGGACATATCACACAGCGCCATCTAGCCCCATCACGCTTGTATCATGGGTACTAGATAGCTGATATAATACATATATACTTTTTTTGTAAATACATACTTATTATACTTAGAAACGACCAGACTCAACACAAGTAATTACAAATTTTAATATGCATAATTACTTGTGTTATGCGGGAATCGAACCCGCACCCCTAGATTAGAAGGCAGAGCCACTACCAACTAAGCTAACAGAGCAGTCACTAATTTTAATTCTAATCTAATTACTTCAGCTAAATAAGGCACTTGGCTACTCTTAGACAACAGCATTTTGTTAACAACAGCGATCACACCGATACAATCTCATAGCTTTATATAAGAGAAGAAATAAGGTATACCTCTCCAATGCCTGTTCCAGATAAGTCTTGGCGTCCTGCAAGTTCCCGAGGCGGTAGTGCAGCGCGGCCACGTTGTTCAATATCTCAGCTGGGATGTCTGCATCCACCTTCTCCTTCAGGATCTTCATGGCGGTGCTGTACGCGTTCAGGGAACCCTGGACGAAAGGATAGCGGTGTGTGAATCAGAGAAAATGTGGACCTTTGGATTATGTAGAATATTGAGTTAAAATTGGAACAGCTTTTCTCAATTTATGTAATTCACAACATAGTTTACCTAAATTAAAAGCTTTACACGCGGACTCATAGGTAATGAATTAGCTACTGCTAATTCAACATTATTATTTACCTGTGAGCCCTATATCTCACTCAGTAAATTTTGGTCTCTTTTTATTTTGAAAGCTTATAATTTTTGTTATGATTATAATATAACATGGCTTATAATTACACATTACACGTTAAAATTACACGTTAAAAATACAATCCGCTACCTTTTTTTTGTTATAATTATATAAACAATCCCCTACCTGCAAGTCATTCTGCTCCAATATCTGTGCCAGTTCGATCCAGGCCTCCACATCGTCCGGGAACTGCTCGGTGACTTTCTTCAAGTGTTGCCGTGCGATGTCTCGCTTGGACTGCGAGGACGAGTTGGCGTAGAGGGAGCCCAGTATCTTCATGGTCTCGTAGTTGCCGGGCTGCACTTTCAGGACTTTCTCGAAGCATTGGGCTGCCTGGAAATTATATAATAAGTAACAATAAGTTTGTGTGAGAGATATTACTAACTGTCAAGAATTTTCCAATTATCTTAGTTGCTTTGGATGTATTTTAATTAATATGATTGCTTCACTGATTGACAAAGCACCATGACCTATTATTTAACGAGTCATTAGACTCAACTACATGGTCAAATATAGGGTAGTTGAATAATAAATAAATATTCCGGGACATTGCACACAGCGCCATCTATCATTATCTATCTATCCATTATCCATCTATTTATTGAAGATATTTATTTCGAATATCATTCTTTTACTTGAAATAGACACTATTCATATCTTTTAACTGCTGTTATAATTACTAAGACAACATTTTTTTTTTTTTTCAATTTCTTTTCTTGCTGCAATCGGCGGAGCCATAAGCAGTGCTGTTGATTGGGTGCAGGCTTTTCAGGTTTGGAGTCCAGTGACCCCCATCCCTTCTTTGGTCAAATCAGCAATCTGGGGCCTCTTAAGCCGCCTTACTGACTCATTTTTTGTCAGATTTGTTGCAAGTTCGTTTGTGTGCTAAGACAACTAAAAATAAAAGTTGAATATGGTCTAGAAATCACACAACAGCAATTAGTTACCGGCACATAAAAGCACTTACATTTTCAGTGTCCCCTCTGTAGATATACATTTGTCCGAGTCCATAATGTGGCAGCACAAAGTTAGGTGGTGCAAACTGAGTAGACTGGTAGTAATACTGGAAGGCCTGGTCGCAGTCTCCTTGAGCGTGGAACGCTCGAGCGAGGTGATGGCAACTCTCTGCTCGCATTGCTTCATTCTCAGTGTTGTGGAACGCGTGGAGGGCCAAGTGTTGGACTTTGCCATAATCCTGAAAGAAAATAAGTAAATTTAATTTTACTAACCGGTAAGCACTCATATAAAGAAATTAATCAAGCCTTATGGGAACTATAGTACAGTGAAAAAATATTTTAACTTGGTGTAACCATAATATTTAACTAGCAGCACCAAGGAAGGATCATTAGGTATATGTATTAACTCAGGATCAAATATTTACATATTAAATTTACTTCCTAACTGGATGTGGCGATTGAGCATCAATAAGAAACAGACATACACTTACATTTTATATGCTCACATGTTTAAAGATAAGACTTTCACTTCATACTTTAACAAATTATCAAATCAAGGCTAGTGTTGACTAGTGGTGGAACATCCAGCTTATAACCTGAAGCTACATAATGTTTTAGTTTTTAATTTATACAAATTACCTACTTGTTCTTGACGAAAGAAAATAAAAGAAACACCTTTTTGAAGAAGAAATGGTTAGCCAAATGGTTCAGCACCATAGGGTTCTTAGGATCAATGGCATATGCCTTGGACAGCATGATGACAGCCCTCTTGTTGGACTCATTCTCCTGCAGGTTCAGCTTCAATATGGACAGGCCTACTAGAGCACCAACACATTGGGGGTCCAACTGCAGGGCTCGCTCAAACGCCATCCTGAAATAGAATGGACATGGTCAAGTTACATTACTATAGAAAAACTAAAGATTAAACTGAACCTATTAAACACTTATAAACTTAGTTCTTAAGATTAAAAGTGCTTTACACCTGGTATTTTTAGGGCATCAGTGGAACACTCAGAAGGCTATTACAATAAAATATTTAAGGATATAAAAAAATTAATAATAATAATAATAATAAAAGCATTTTATTTCTACATTTATAAGGTGTTTACAGTAAGATAGGTTTAACATGGTATTGTATAAACTAGGGCTTTGTATATTACCTACTGTATACTGATAGGGAAACCCTGGATATCACACTAGGTCTATTCCTGTGTTGTGATATCCAGTTTTTCTTATTTTGGACGCAACATAGCACTTCATTGAGGTATGTAGGTATGGTTATGTATTCTGTGCCGTCACATATGTCACAAATGGCTAGCAAAAACAGTTTGTACACAGAACACAACCATAAGGGTTGAGAAGAGGCTGCTTAGCACTTAAAAAACACACAAAAAAAAAAACTTTACAATCAAGACAAAGAAATTCAAAACAAAACAAGAACGATAAAAACATGAACGGATGCGGAACGGAATGAAGTTTTAGACATTTTTTTTTTTACCATTTTGGCATCGTGTACCGCTGTTTTGCCAGAGTTGCCTGATATTTTTATCTAATAGTATAGTAATGAAAGTGTGAGTATATTATGTATGTATATTATTAGAAATAAATATATTGCAATATGTGAGTGTTTGTAATTTGATGTAAATAGATATAGTAAATATAGGTTATACTTGTAATATTGTAAGTATATAGTTATGGCTATATAATATATATGTATGATTATGATTGGTTAGTGTATATTTTATTCAATTGTATTGCTAGATAAAATATATGTCATGACGTCCATACACAGATATAATATATAAAAGTATATATAATAAAATGCGTGGTGTTGGTTGTTAGTATTGAGGTGTTAAATGTAAATAGGTTGGAGAGTGTATAGATCGATAGGTGCATAGACATCATGGGCAATTGGTAAGGCAAAGGTTTGACATACAATGCTAATCGTAAAAATAACTTAAAATAATGTGAGTGAATAGTTACTGAAAAGCTGTTATGATGAATCCTACAAACTAGTCATTTTGAGTTCAGCTTTGCGAGGTCTTCCTCATTTGAGATTTTGACTTGGGGCGAGCCTTCTTGCTTTCTTAGAAAGACACGCCCATAGGAGGTCCAGCAGAATGCATATTCGTTGCGCTTGGCGAAGTCTCGGGCTTGAAAGAATAGTTTTCTCTCATGTGGAGTGAGGTATTCCGATACATATATCGGTTTAATAGGTCCATCGATGTTGAGATGTGTGGTGCAGAACTTGTCCTGTTTAAGTTCCTTGGTCACTTTCTTGAAGGAAGCTAGAAGATTTTCTTTTGCATCAACAGTGGTGAGATCTGCAACAATCGGTTTGCTTTCCGATTTTGTATTTCGACGGTATATGTCCTTGATTTGTGATTGTTGGATTGGAACTTTAAGGTACTTTGCTGTGTTGATGAAGATTTTCTTCAGGTCGTCTTTTGTTTCCTTTGGTGCTAATGGTACATTTCGAATTTCAAGACTCGTGCTGCAGAGTTTGTGCTGAAGTGATTCAACCTGATTTTTGAGAATGTATATTTCTTTCTGGCTAGCAGCATCGTTCTCCTGCAACTTTTTAATTGTTTTATCTTGTTCCGCCAATTTAGTTGTGAGAGTACTAACAGAAGCTGCCACTCCATTTACTGAGTTTATAATTAAATCAAGCTTATTATCTTGTTCAGCCTTGAGCAGCTGAAACATTTCCAAAAATTCTGTCCTGGAGATGTCATCTCTATCTACTTGTTTACGCTTGGAGCCACGTAGACATTTTTTAGTGGTTTTCTTGACCTTAAAGCCCGGGTCACTCAGACCAGAAGCCGCACTAAGGCCTGCTTCATGGCCGATCTCAGTTCCACTAGCGTCAGAAGGATAATCCATTGGGGTCGCAAATGTGGATCCCGTTTGTAATAAATTGTTTTGCGGCGGAGTGTGCTGGACTGACATTATTATTGTTGGTATTTATTTATTTAATTTTACCCGATGGCAGGGTAATTTTTTTGTAACTGGCAATCAAGTAAATGGGCCAAGTTCAATATTATACTCGTAGTTCACTCTTGTCGTGTCCTTCACTCCCAATAAAGTTGTAGTTTTTATAATTTCAGGTAGATAATTCGTGAGCTCACAATAATAAATATCACAATATTAAGATATTTGCCACACTTTCTTTAAGATTTTTGTTGATCAAAACTTCACAAATTCACTGTGCATTCAATTGCAACCATAATAACACCCTGGAAGTGGTTGATTGTGCGAGTTTGAATAAAATAAAGTTCCCGGCTATGTTGTGTGTACTGTGACAGATGAACGATAATGAAATTAAGTGTGAAGGTACCAATTTAGAGAATACTATTGTAGAAATGGTACATGTTTGACTACTTACTTCTGTTGTTAATTGTTTTAAAGTTACTGGTAAGTACCAATACTTAACTATGTTCTGATGAGGACTGACACCCACAAAAATATGTCTCGATCATAATTTGTTTTTGTATTATTACTAAAATCAATTGGAATTACACTGATATTTAGCAAGGTAAGTAGAAAAAAATTGTTGCTTACCTGGCTTTTTCTTGATTATTTAACTTCATAAAGCAATGTCCCATGCCCAGCCTCAAAGCAGCCGGGCTGTCAGGGTTAGTTCTCAAGGCTTTCTTGTAAAATGCCAGAGCTCCTCTGTAATCCTTCCGGTTGAATGCAATGCAAGCTTTGCCAAGAAGTGAGGGGACATTATTGGGAGACTGGTTGAGGACAAAGTTGAACTGAGCATCAGCCTGCTCCATTTTATCCCCTTCGAGGAGGCAGAAGTATGCTCGGCCAAGGAGATGGTTCTGAAAATGATGATGTGAGCATAGAAGAAGGCTAAAATAAGGTATATTTCTTTAATTTAGTACATTTGTCAACAAACTAGCATATATGACTTACCTGATCATACATAATGATTTTATCAGCCATGGTATACAGTAGTGTCGCCTTTGTGAAGAGCTCCTTCTTTTTATCCTTAGACTTCTCCTTATTAGCCTCCTGAACATAGTAAGCAGCGAGCATGTCAAATGCCCGCATTTGGTCCCGCTCATAGTCTCTGTAGTCAATGTTGGCATCTGCACGAGATGACTCCAATATCTTGAGGAAATCATCGATCTTCTTTTGTTTGTAGTAAGCAAGCTGAAATTATAAGGTATTTGAATTAGTTATTTGGTGCAGTTCAGTAATAAAATACTTAATACATTTCTAGTAACAGAACGGCAAATCTACGTATGTAATTAGATATATCTTCTTACATGTCTAAATGTCGATTTCTGTTTCAGATAAATAGTTACGTGTCTACGGTATAGGTCATACAAGATTGAGGTTAAGTTTACTTACAGCTACATTGATCCAAACACTGAGCTGGGACCGCTCCTGCTGTAAGATACTTAGGACTTCATCACCGGAGGGTAATTGTTCTGGATCCAGCTCAATCACCTATATGGAACACACAACGTTTATTATTTTTATTGCGACAGTGGCAGTAATGAAAATTTTAGAACTGGTTAACACAATCACCTCATCGGTGCTCATCAAAGGTATTTCGAGCGACATTGTGGCGGTTGTGCTCTTTTTTCCGCTTCACAATCAATTTACATGGTTATTTTCAAGTCAGATATCGTTGGTATTGTTGATCGAAGCAGATATCAGAAAATCTAGAAATATAAACAACGCGCACTGACACAAACACAATCCAAAATGAATGACAAATATTGCCAGAATATTTAATAAAATTTTCCACATAAGACAACAATATATCACGACAAAATTGTGTATAAGAAAATACGGCGGCGAAAGTTGTGGTATTGGTGTAATATATTTTCTAAAAAAAAATCTTATCCATTTATAAGTAATTTCATTATAATAATACTTTTTTCACGTTACTACCAGAGACTAGGAGACTACCAGTTGATCGTTACCTTAGCCGGATTTTGCCGCGGACGTAGGCCGTACTACGCGTTAAATAACAATGTAATTTTTACAGATAGGAAAATATGAAACAAGATCATTTTTCTCCAGCTATCGTAAGTACTGATAAAAAAATCTGTGACGTTTTTTATTCCCTGACCAACTGGGATTCTTTAGTAAAATTGCAACATTTATACTTAGTAATAGTGATGTGCTACGAGGCTACTAGCTACCAACTGAAATCGATCGATTCACTGAGAGAAATGAATAAAATAATTAGACTGGCAACACCTATTAAAAAAATGAAACTGTAAACAAAAATCGCAAACAAGCCAGTTTTCCTATTATTATTTTTACCAAAATACGAGTTAAATGCAATTGTATTGAGCTATAAAGCCATAAAACAAAACCTTTAGGAAATAATAACGTAACGTTGTAACTTCCTACAAGCTTGAGATGGCTGATGGTAAGATAGAAAACTTCTTCATGTTTAGAATCTGAGAGCGTCTGTAATCATTTATTTTCACTGTTTCCAGAGGACGTTATCCGTAGAAGGCTTTTAATCGATGGTGACGGGACTGGCGACGATAGGAGACTCAACGTGCTCCTAAAAACATTGATCAAATGGTGTAATACCACTGATGACAAACCCGAAGAGAGGTTAGAATTTGTGCGATTTTTTCTTGTATAACTATTCACCAGTGGTAATGTATGTTTTTATATATTTACGTTTTACAATTACCTTTTTCAGCAAAGCAACACATGACCGGATGCTGGCTCAGCTCGCCCAATGTGAGTTTGCAGTAACGAAATCACAGCTCGGCACAGAAATGATGCAAGCAGAGCTTTCCAGCTACGAACAACTTTCCAAGATCCTAGAAACAGGTATAGAAGTAGCTAAAGGCAATATCGAGACGAGCAAAGCCGATTTAGCCCAAGCAAAGACAGTAAGAAAGAACAGGACAGAGTATGATGTACTCGCAAAGGTTATTAGTGAGCAACCAGACAGGAAAGAAACTTTGGACCGGCTTAGTACATTAAAAACCGAGTTAGCAAGTTTAGAAGGTACTAAGCAGCAGTTAGAAAGCAGGTTGGCATTGAGAAAGAAAAGGTTTCATGTGCTTGTCACCTCTATACATCAGATGCAAGCTTTATTAGATGAACCAGAAGAAACAGAATTCATTCCTGATGATATTGAAATGAAGGAAGTTGTAACTGATTCCTAGATAACAAAATTTGTTTGAACAATGAATTTATTGCCTTTCTATAATACATTCAAATCTGCTTATTTTGACATAAGATAGAAATGGATGTACATAAGTATGTGAACCATAATAAGTATACTCTCAATAAAATCATTAACCTATATAATTGTATTGTTATATGTTATTTACTTTCTATGCATGTCATTTGCATGGTTTGTAGTATATACGTGTATGATTTGGGATTCTCAAAGATAATAATCTAGTCTATAATATTTATGTAGGTACTATGTAGTGGTTTTATTTGAAATGAAATGAAATCTAGTCACTGTTATCTTTGCCTACTTTTTTACCTATATCACAGACTTAACAATAATTTAATTTGGTATTTAATCCATAGAACCCCTAGAAAGAATTAGATTATTTATTTATTTCCTTTACCTTATTAACTAGTTAAGTAACTAAGCTACTTTGAAAGTTTATTTATTCACAGATTTTCAGAAACTAATAGTTGTTTTTAGCCATAAAAATTGCTTGTCAAGTAAGTTTGTTATATTACTAGAATTTGAGACGTAGTATATGTACTTTCTTAGCTTCGGAGTTTTTTATTAATACTTAGCTACTTCCTTTAGTCTTAGGTTTGACACAGCCTGCCCGATGTTAAGCATCACTGTACTCTAGATGAATATTTTTTGTCTAGAAAAGTAGTAGTCTTTCTTTTCCATATATAGGTATGTCATATTATGTAGTGAAGTATGCAAAAGTTCCTCCCTGTTCCCCACGCACTATAATCCAGCGATCTTCAAAGCGAGAGTGAATCGGTTCTTATCAGGTAAGCACGCACCATCTTAGGTCATAGCCTTTGCTTGCTATCAGGTAAACTATAGCCAAGTGCAAACGCGTATTAGTTTAAAAAAGTATTTATATAGGTACAACTATCAAACTGAAGGCAAACAACTAACTCTATATATCAACCTAAAAGCACATAAGGGGGAAGACCCAAAACAAACAGAACACATTTCGTGTTTATTAAATTTTTACCGACCACACTTGTGTACCTTAGTCCATGACAACATACCTCTAAGACGCTTCATTGAAAGGAAAAAGTCCTATACGCATGTGACAATTAAAAAAAACTTGCAGTTGACCATAATTTGTCTGATGGCAAGCGATTGTTGATAGTAGGTAAGTACTTGATATCTTGATTGATAAAATATCACGCCATAAGTATGTATATTTGATGATTGGACCGTCACCAAGGACACACATGTTATATTTGAATACTTGGTCCGCACATGGATATGCAATTAATGATATCTAAGGTTGTTCTGTTTGAGAGTAACTAGAACATCGACCATTTACCTAAGTCGTAGGATAAAGCCATATTTAAAGGCGTGCATAAGCTATCAGTACCTAATTAAGTTAATAAAAACTAGACACATTAGTTAGAAGTCTGTTAATCAAATTGTCTATGACCGCAGTCCTGCCAGACAGAGCTTTTTAATATTACAAAGGAGCTTACGTAAACGGAGATAAGACCAAGCGGTATAGTACTTAAATAAACTGTAACTTACAACTTCGTGCTTTATGTAGCTTATTTATATGCACGTCCATCAGGAGATATTTATTAGACAGAGGTAAAAAATGCTAGTAATTTAATTTTATATGTACTTATCTACTTTAGTGAAATCCTACCTATTATGTATATTCTTTCTATTATACATAAAAAGACCTTTACCTACCGATCACTACGCAAGGAATAGCGTCATAGCTTGTTGTCACATTAAATTTTGAGATCATTTGTTAAAACGGATAGTTCTTATACCCCTCGCAAAGGCAAGTGAATCCTTTATCATGGGTCGAAAAAGGTTGATGATGATGATGATAATTTAACAAACGCTCAGAATCAATAATTCGCGGATAGTAAAACCTCTTTGTAACTACACACTAAACTCGTTTCCCTCTTGGCAAATTACTCCAATATTGTACCATGCTACCATCGCTGCAATTGTTTCATTGTAGCTTTACGAGCAGTTTAATGTAGCTATTATCACATTGCGTGTCTACACTACATATATTATGTATAGGTAGATACTTACATGTACACAAACACTGTTGAAAAGTCAATAAGGCTTTATTTATTATTAACGGACGCCAGGGCGAGCGGCACGATGTTTGTTGTCTTATTTGTCTTCGCCTCGGTAAAGGCTAAATAATCTAATTGTCGAGGTATGAAAAACCTTGAGTTACAGACACCTAAGTACTTACATATATTTTTTATACGATATGAGTTTGCACTTGATTATAATTTGCCTAATGGTAAGCGATCGTTCTGGTCCAAGATGGAATAAATACATTATAAATGTAGATACAGATACATACATACTTAACTCAGTTACTCAGTTACTTAGTGTGGGGCTAGATGGCGCTGTGTGCAATGTCCCGAAATATTTATTTATTATTATTTTTATTTTATTAACTTAGGTACCATTATTATCTATCTATACATATAATAAAGCTCTCTTTAAAGGGTCGAAAGTCTAAACATTAAAGATATTTAAAAAATAATTGTTTAGAGATACTTAGAATTGATAACAGAACAGGTTCCAACAATTTATAGGCTTTTGTCTGTTTATCTCTGTCTCTGTTTATATAAACGTTTTTCACGCAAACACGGTTGATCATCATGATTATTGGTATGTAGGTAGTATGAAGTCTTAGAAGCGTCATATGCTACTTTTTATCCTGAAAAAATGCTAGCGAAGCCGCGGGCGTCCACTAGTCAGTATTATAGTTTAAGCGCCTTATTATGAGTTATTTAATAGGTATACATACATCGATATCCAAATTACTCAAATAGCACCTATAAAAGTTAGCTTAGTCTACATTTTTACGTTTTAATTAACAATAGTTTTAATTTGAAACACAATTACTTCTTTTCTCGACTGGTAAAATATGTTCAGATTTTCTGTTAATTAAAATAAATAACTCAGGGTAACTGTTCATTTGAAATACGTAACTAAATACTTTTTAAGGGTTAATATCTTGATAAACCTCACGTAGATTACCTAATTATGCAGCCTGCTTCATTATAAAGAATGGATATTAACTATCCAATTAAAATTTTGGTTGTAAGAACATATTAAAAAAATACTAAAAAAGTGCCTCCGTCAATACTAAAAAAGTGCCTCCGTCTATTATACATCCCCAAAACGCTCGCAGCATTCCTGCGCTGGATTGCAAGCGAAAATAATTTTCGTTGACAGAGAAACCAACCAGCGCGGGGTAGTGGCCTTTAATTTTAAGATGGTGTCTAATTTATTTTATTTTTATGTAGCTAGATATAAAATAATTAAGTTACATACTAAGCAAATGACTTAAAAACACTGGGTCTAGACTGATTTCGAAGCAGCGTAGCCAGTGGACAAACTTAATTATTATTCTCCAATTATAATTTTAATCATTATTTCCAATAAGCATTTATTACCGCGGGGCGCAACTCTTGTTTCATATAATCTACATAATATTATGAAAATCTTCGTCTCAACGCAAACTTTATTTTACGCTTAGTATGATATACTCTGTGGCTCAGATCCGGCGTTTATCACGAGATCTGGAGCTGAGCCGACTTGAGATGAAGCGGACTGCAAACAAACTTGTGCCTCGTGTTCAAGCATTTCATGCTGAGATATAGGCCGGCGAAGGTCTCTTTGCAACGCGGTAAGAAAGCAACAGTTTATTTATAGCAATACATATATCTGAGCGTAGACATATTACGATTAAATTAAAAATAAATAAAGCTATGACTACATTACAATACGATAAGGAACTTACGTAAACTTAAATAAGTGAATATCTGTCCTCAAAAAAATGTGAACAGGTTTCTTCTAGGCAAGCGTTCTACATCTTCAACTACATCATCGCCTCCCATCACGTTTAATATAAAAAAAGCTTGGTAAGGAACATGGAAGTAGAGATTTCTTCAATGTTTTTATCTAAAAATTACCCCCTCTGTACTCGAGTTAGTTTGCTAGAACAGTTGTCGCCTCACCAGTACCAAACTGTCCAAAAAAGAAAGTTTTTACCGCGCAAGTCCGGGCAGACATGTCGGCTGCCGGCACACGGAGCAGTGCGGCCGAGCCACGCGCACGCCTCGCCGGACGGCTCGCTAACATGCCTTCACTGTGGGACTACCTCCACCTAAACCGCCAGTACCAAAACAAACGCAACCTAGAAGAAGGCCTCTTCCAAATCGCTTCCCAAACCTGTAACATCCTAGTTAAAGTGAACAACACGAACAATATAAACTTGACGAGAAATAACAGGAGCGACGAGTACGGGTGCGCCGGCCCGCCTAAAGGCAAGAGTTCCATGCAAGTCTGCGTGCCCAAGTTCAGGAAGAACTCCATCACGTCGGGATGCAACCCTGGACTCTCGGTAAGCAACTTACTTTACCCCTTCTCCCGCTTCCACGCTTTATAACTCTCCTTCAAGTTGGTCACGATTGCGATATAGTAAAAACTTTTCGTAAAACTTTTGAGTTTTATTTTTTTATCAATACCCTTTAAGATAGGCGTTTATTATTGTTTTAACCATTAAAAAATAATTTTCTGACACTATCTATCATCGAAAAATACCAATAAAAATTAAAAAACACTTAAAAATAAAATCATTAAATCAAATTATAAGCAATAACGCATCATTTCAACCGCGGCGCGTTAATACTTTACACTCGTGTGGGTGTAAAAGATGCACCGGCGGCGCGCGGCGACCAGTCTCCTTCCTCGACCATCGGCAATCAACGGTGTCCATCGCCTCAGTGCGTATACCGCGCCGTCGCCTCACACCGGACCACATCAAGCTGATTCACTTAGAGGTTAGACACTATTTTAGCCAATTCCCAGCACAATTTGTATGTCTTTAGCCCTTTGGCTGTCGCCATATCGCTGCGAGCGTTGCCACTATATCGATTTTAGAAGAAAGAGATCGGTCGCTGCAGACGCCGTAGCGACCGACCTTGTTCCAATTATTCTAACTATAAACGCGATACGTTTAGCTTTATTTCATGTTATTTTAAGTTGTCGGCTCAATTTTTAATAGCTCCCGTCACGATATCGAGCTGAGCTCATTAGCAGTTAATTTTTCACTAATTATGGTCACACTTGGCTATTTCGTGCGTGTTAAACGGTTGTAATTAAAGTGTTTATTAATATTAATATCACCCTACTGCCACTGCACATATGCTCTAGCAATATATATTTTTATATAACACCTGCTCGTCAATGGCATATTATGTGTCATGCAAACTCAACTTAAAGCAAGTCATTTGTGTCCTATGGTCTAGCCGGGACATTATAAATGTACTGAATTTCATAATCCCCTAGGGAATAATGACATTTGAATTTGGAATGCAATCAATATTGAATATACGAGCTCCTTGCAATCCATGACCAAACGTCAAAATTAGAATATAAACTTTTCATAGAGCCCTACACCAAGAAGAATTTATTCAAAATTAGAATGAAAACTTTTCATAGAAACCTGCATGAAGAAGAATTTGCGACTACAAAAAAAAACAAATAGAACAATAAGGCGCTAAACTGCAAATCTTTGTGTTATTTTGTAACAAAATAGCGTATTATTTTTTATTTTATTTTTTAAGTAAGTACTTTATTTTTAATTGTATTATGTTTTATTGCCTCGCAGTGTTTATATAAAGTAGAGTATGCATTTTGGGGATAAAGCAGTGTATTTGTCTCGGGCGTTTTTGAACCCCTCGGCCTCAGGATTCTAGCTTTAACTCTGTAACTCCCTCGCTTCGCTCGTGAGTTAACCCCAGGATCCCTCGTCCTTGGGGTTCAAAATATCGCCCGAGACATAATACACTGCTTTATCCCCTTAATACATAATCTACTATTATACATATTAAAGTCATTTAAAACAACCTTACTTTACTATTATTGTTTATCTATACCTAAAACTAGTTTTACCCAGACATTGCAACATAATGTTCTAACACGTTTAGATAGCGGCTAGCTATATATAGCTGTAACTAAATTACTAACTATCATGCTACCCTTTGTTTCTACGAACACTATTTTTATAACAGCACTATTTAGCATACAAAATTATATTGGCATTGCCTGAAAAATAAGAAATATATTTAATATTAATGTATTTATAAAATGTATATTGCAGTAGTATTGTAGTGTAACAAATTGTCTTTGTTACTATTACTCTTTCAGTTAATTCTAGTGAATCAACTTTTCAGTCTGAAATTGGTAATGTTTTGAGTTGTCAGAGCGTGGGGTCAATCCTATCTACCTACATATGTACATACCTATACTTTTTAATACCATAGTTCAGTTCATAGCTCTCTCACTAAGTTCAACGTACCTATTAGCGTAGCGTACAAAATAAGTACTATAAACTGCTGTTTTTTGTTTAAATCTATGTTATTTTATAGCTATTTTTATTTTATTTCGTGTATCATTTTTTAAATATCGGCTTCCTTACGCACTTTAAACAATTGAATAACTAACTAATTTATATCTTATACTCTTAGATCGCCTTCTAGTAATAATAAGTTAGTAGGTATATGTATATAGTATTTTTATACCTCTTTATACCTTTGTGTTTGTAACGTGATAAGATCAAGAGTTTTAATATATTCTTTATTATATGTATATATGTGTAATAAGAATCGATTAAAATAAGTAAAGTAGTAAAAACACGAGTCGAGTCCATAATTGAACGTGAAACCCGTGGGATTATGTTAGTCGCTTCGTAAATTGAATTCGAGACATCTACGCATCGAATTAGGATCCTAATTTACTAAACGTTACTTCGTCTAGGGCTTTTAAAGCATTGGACGAACTTAGAATTCATTTTGAATCCTTAGATAATTCAATTTTCTGGTAGATTTCGCTAATTTTCATTCGATAGAGATACTTTTTCTTTTGAACTAGTATGATCTCTAATTTATTCAGCGTATACTATAAAATTAGATTAACACGAAATGTTTATAGAGTTTGATAGATTAACCATATTATTAAGTTTTAAATGGGAAGAGTGCAAGATAAATCAAAATTGGTTCATTGGTTTTAAAATATAATTCAATATGTGCCAGCTTAAAAAGAATGAAGTAGCTGCTAAGGCAATGAAATCACTTTATTTTTACCACTTACCACTTGCTAATCAATAAGATACTACCATTGAATCACCCATTTATTTCGTTTTATCAGTAATATGAAAAAGCTACGTTGTCTAATGACTCTCATTTTTTCGGTCAACATTATTAAATTGACAAACCGTATTTCAAATAGACAAACTATAGAGGACGGACCGATCACTTAAATCTAACATATTTAGCGCTTGATTTATTAGTTTGGATCACGTGAAATTGCACTTAAAGTTATAAGTGTACATACCTAGATAGAATACATAGATACATGAACTTAGAAACTTAAAATAATTATATGGGTTAGTGAATTCTCACAATGGTTGTATTTGTTTCGATTAATGAAGATAATTATAACTTTTGTTTGGCGTAACAAACATGAAAACTTACATACATTTTGTGTAAAAAAGCACTTTGTATAAAAACACATCTCTTTATAAATATATGACAGAGAAAAGTAAAAATCCACAGTAGCCATGTCGGTTACAACTTTACGGTTATGGATTAGTTCTTAATTATTTAGTCTCCAAAACCGAAACTCTGTTTCCAAAATACCAATAAAAATTAATGTAATCATGCTAACCTAAACAGCGCTTGGTTGACGCGACGCATGACCAAAATGCTGGCCTTTTTCTGGCTCAACGTATCAGCATTGCCATCCAGCGTGGTAATGCGGCCAGTATGCTGGGCACGCTGCCCTCTGGTAGTGGGCTGGAGCACTTAGATTATCTTTAGGCTTTTCTAAAGATTTTCTAAGTGCCCCTATTTGTAGTAGTTAGAAGTAGTATGTTTAGTTTTTCTTCCCTTGTTTTTATATTTTATTAATGTAAATAAAGTTTTGTGAGACACCTAAACATATTCTAGTAACATACGATAATTCTCTTCTATAATTCAGTTTGTAGTATCGAACAAAGCAAACTTTACCGAACCCTCGCAACAGTACAGTTTATCATACATCGAATGGATGGTAATCATCTACTATTCGTTGTATGCCCTGCCCTAGTTTTACGATATTAGCCAAATACGTTTGCCCTTCATAACACCATTTGCGTAGATCCGGTTTCGGTGACACCTTCAGTCCTTCAGCTTTTCATATGATAATACATACTAATCAAGGATTTTCATCCCTCTCTTTCATACTAATAAAATATAAATGTACCCCCAAACATTGGGTAGAGGGATGAATAAATAATTTAATTTAATTAATTACCTACGATTATACAATGGAATCTTCGATATTTAAGCAAATGCAAATGTTATTTTCTAATCAATACAAATTATATTTATATAATACCGTAGCATTTAATTGTAACATATGTAATTGCAAAAAAGATATCGAATTGAATTATTGATTTAAGTGGTACTAATCTAAATATATGACTTATACATATACATATGTGACTGTCTGACTGACTGACATAGTGATCTATCAACGCACAGCCCAAACCAATGGACGGATCGGGCTGAAATTTGGCATGCAGGTAGATGTTATGACGTAGGTAACCGCTAAGAAACGATTTTTGGAAGCCACTTTTAAAGGGGTGAAATAGGAGATGCAAGTTTTACTCCTTAATGCGAGCGAAGCCGTAAGCACCCACTAGTATTATATAAGACTTGGCTGCACTCAAGGACAGTTGTTTGCTTAACTTCGTCGCCTGTGTTTCGATGTTTCAGCGAACTATTTGTCCCTGAGAGAACTGAAACCAACGCATGAATACAATGCTTTGTGATGCTTTGAACTGGAAGAATCAGTCAGTTGCGGTGATATTAGACTACAACACTCCTCGCCTCGGAATGGGATTCCAACGGAAACAAAACTACTTATTTGAATGCAACTGTTTTTGTGCTCTGTTAAAAAATTTAATTAACTTGTTTTTACTTAATTATGATGAAAGTATGGTCCATGATACTAAGCATTCAATACAAATAAAAAAAACACCGCATTTAGTTGTGTAGCATGTATTTTGTAAAAAAATCAATTTTGGGTAATCAAATGTTGAAATGATTTGAAAAAATAAAACATTGACGAATAAACATTACTTACTGTACTAAAACAAACCATTAAGAAACAGTACTTTTTAAATGTTCTTAACCAACCCTTCGAGCTTAAGACATGCGTGCTTCAAACCTTTCAAACCTCATTACGGCGACTCCGCTGCACATTATTGTCTTTCCGAATCGCTTATCAGTTCTCGCAGATGATGACGCAGTGAACTAGGTCAAGATCGGTTTCAAGGCGAAACGTACTATCAAATTTTATAGTTCCCGAGCGTATACGCCTTACGTAGTATATGTGTATGTATGTAGGTATGTTGACTGTTGAATACGCTACGAAACTACGCGCGGCCCCATCTGATGGGACAAATAGATTACTTGCCAACTTTTCTTACTTTATTGTAATGAGATCTTTAAATATTAGCACTACTAATCCGTGGTCTGATAGGAAAATTGGTTCTTTTCCGTAGTCCGGTAACCGAACCACGGACAAGATTTTTTCGTTGGCCCTGTTTACCGGTCCACGGATATAATGGACGCAAAAATCTTTTCAAATATGTTAAAGTATATACAGTACAAATGTAACAGAAATTCGACCAATTTTATTTATTTTCCGTGGTACCAGTATAGGTATCTCTGTAAGTCACTGGAATAATAACTTCGCTACAATACTCTTTTCGATCGTAACATAATACAAATCGGGTGCAGGCATAAAAATTTTTAACAAAATTTTTGTAAATTGTAAAAATATTGTGCAAACAAAGGTTTTTATCTTAAATTTTTACAACAAACCACCAACAAAAACCTTATTTCCAAGACTTTTCTTTATAATATCAAATAAAAGCCAAAACAGCTGGAATCATAATATCTGATTCCGATCAGTTTACTATGTCATAGATTTACGTTGCGTGTCGGCGCTTCCAAAGCAATAACGATTAACCCTAGGTACTTATCTAATATCTATGGAAATTACTAGCTTTGAAACACAGACCAATATCTTGTGGATTGCTAATCGAAATGTTATTAAGAGTCACAACATACTAATGGATGCATAAGTACATGCTTATAAGCGTAAGCTTAGTATGGGGCTCTATGGCACTGTGTCATATGTCCTGAAATATTTATTTATCTTTAACTTATTATATCTTGAGTTTCTTGAGTATAATATAAATTATAAAGATATGTCGTTTACATCCAAACTATGACATTGATTGTACCACACACAGATAAAATAATATAAATGCTTAAATTATACGGAATATCTCATGCCGACCTATTATTATAGTATTATGTTTTATTTGTTATAATATATTATATTTCAGTTTCAATAGCCATAAGATCATCTTTTTGTCTTTTTTTGCAAGAAAAGCTTTTGGCTATAAAAACTACATTATGGTATAACATATGTATATATATATGTATATATATTTCAAAATAAAAAATGTATGTTTAGTCAACTGGTAATAGTCAATACTCGGGCACTTAGCTAAGGGTTTTCACTGGAACTCGATTAGTGTTGTATTGCAGGTAAGGGCGTAAATTGATGTAAAACTATTCTGCTTTCGATTATTTCAATTATCTAGCTAGAACAAGGGACATTAAATGTAACCTTGCTCCCAATATTACATTTTTTTAATGTTTCGTAGAGGTACCTTATTATGTACTTTCGATTGTTTGTAATGACTATCTATCAAATTGTATTTCTTTACATTTTTGTAATATGTAGAATGATTTTAATGGTATCAACGCATAGCGTTCGTAGCACTACTACGATTATCGTAGACCAATCGTAGATATGGCTACGAATATGCTACGAAACGGTATGTGCGAACTCACATAATTCTCATTCATTGATAATTCTTTATCATGTAATTATGTGTATTGAACCTTGTTACAGAATTATATAAGAAAACAGTTTATGTCTATCTCTGTTGCATTTATATTATACAATACTGTCAAATACTGTCAATGATAATGACTATATTACTCTATGATAATGACTATCTTAGCCGTGTTTTACGTATGTATATCTTAACCATGTTTCAATATTCAATATAAAATTGGTTAGTCAACATACTAAGCTCACATTTCTGAACAAAGCGATACTATCAGCCACAGACCACATACATCAAACATGATCAATCTTACATATACGTGCTTATAAGTGAACCCGTACAGCGATGCATGTATTGAATATTGTATGTCGGAAGCGAGTGTCCTTGCCCCACTTTGAGCTAATCTAGCCGTATTTTTCGTATTTTGTAGCGATTTGCAATGCTAATCTGACCCGTAGTAAAACAATAATAGTAGGCTCACTATCGATATCAAAAATGAACTATGTTTCGCTGTGAGGCAAGGTTGAATAACAAGCAGTGTTTGGTTATTAGGTATTTCTATAGCATAAAGAGGTATTCGCACCATGGTTCGAATCGGGACCTACACCAATGACTTGTATTTTCAAGTTATGTGTGGATTTGCACTCGCTTAGCGGTGAAGGAAAATATCGTGAGGAAACCGACATGTTTGAGGACCACAATATCCGAGGACATGTGTCTTCTGTGGAAGGACCTGAGCGCCCACCACGATGTATCTGCCCGAGAAAACTCCCCTAGTGAATTAATTTTGCGGGGGAGTCACGACCCTCAGAGGAAATACGACTCAAAGAGATACCCATGGTACAAACAAATTTATATCCAGTTGAATAAGCGCATATTAGGCACATTCATAAACACTGCACTCTTTAAGTATGTATAAAAAGATGAAAGTTGTTTATAGAAGTAAGTGGTTAAATATATAAAGTTAATGAAATTGCTTGCATTGTACGATTAATTTTAAGTGTCTTTATCCTTGATATTGTTTTGACTACACCATTTATTTAAAATTAAATTACTAATAATTGTTCGAGTATTTAAAACTCCACAGTCATACTACTCAGAACTCGTGACTGTGGTTAAAACTAGAGCTAATCTTAATCTAGGCTTATGCTAAATATCTGAGTCACCGGCAAAGTAACTTCCTGGCTTTTAAAAGTTTCAAGAAAAGCTGCTTAACAAAGTTTAATTCAGTAGTTTTATTAACATAGATAAGCTGTATAATTAAAATAAGATTTCGTAATGTTTTTTTTTTATTGAATATTAAAACGACCATAAATATGCACTACTCTGAGAATTGGATTTCACAAGTGTACCATTTTTTTTTAAAGCGCACAGCTCCATATGGGCACTGCCGAAAATTAAATTAGTTCTTAAAGATCACAGCTGTTTGCCAGTCAATCAGTGTTGTGTATGATGGCAGTCTTAAAGCCATGTTATAGACCCTTAGAGCGGGTTGAAAACTCTCAACACTATAATTATATTTAGTTTTGGACACTCGCATAAGAACTAACTTACACAAATTATAACCCAGCGGTCTTCAAATCTAGAGTAAATAGGTTTCTTCTAGGCAAGCGTGCTACACCTTAGACTACAGTGGTGCTTAACAATATTATCAGAATAATATACTAAATTATTAGTACTAGTAGAGAGGCCTATGCTCAGCAGTAATAACGAGCTGATGACGATGATGATTCCCAAATTGTCTTTTTTACTGTAAAGTATATCTCTGCTGTACACTTACATACGAGTAGATGTTAGATTTCTTATAACATGAGTGAGTATACACCAAATGTATCAACAAAAACAATGTTAGAGAGAGTAGAGTTCAATAACCTGTCCAAAATCACTATACTTTGATCTGAAGGAAGTCATTCGTGAAGATTGAGTCCATGTATCCGCCTTAATGTCTCGATGTTATTCCTTGTTTTTTTCACGGGAACATTTTCGTAAGTGGTACAAATGTGGCCGTTCCGCAATAACATCGTCACATAATAAATAAATAAATAAATAAAATAAAATAAAATAAAATAAAATAAAATAAAATAAAATAAAATAAAATAAAATAAAATAAAATAAAATAAAAATAAAAATAAAATAGCCTTTATTGCTGAACTTATTATAACAATATTTTTCTTTACAATATGTTTACTCTATCTTACGACAGTTTCTTCTCTTTTACATATTATTTTAAATTAATTATCGGTAAACGGCTGTTTCTCTGTTGCAGCTTGTCTTTCGACATAGGCCTCCTCTAAAGATTTCCACTCTTTTCTATCTTTCGCTATGCGGGTCCATAGTGGACCTGCTATTTTCTTGATGTCGTCTTCCCATCTTCTAGTTTGTCTGCCTCTATTTCTTTTGCTGTCTCTTGGTTGCCATTCAGTTACTAGTCTCGTCCATTTCTCTTTTTTTTCTCTTATCATATGCCCAGCCCATCTCCACTTTAAGCATCTGTATGTTGTGTATGCATTCTTAAATTTTGTTATACTTTTGATATATTTTAGTTTAACTCGGTCTTTTCTTTTTACTCCTATAGTACTTCTCTCTATTCCGTTCTGACACACTTTTATTTTTCTTGCTAGTTCTTCTGTCAATGCCCAGGTTTGGCACCCGTATAGTAAGCATGGCAGGATACACATATTGTATACTCTCCTCTTATTCCTCATGGACATATCTGTGTTCTTCATGACTTCACTAAGTGACCAATATCTCTTCCAAGTGTTAGCTACTCTTCTTTCTATTTCCTTTTGCATACATTCCTCAGTAGATATTAGCTGTCCTAAGTACACATACTCCCTTACATACTCGATTTCTTCATTATTTACTGTTATGTGCTCTGTTTGTGGAGAGTTTGACATTACTTTTGTTTTTGTTAGGTTCATAGACAAGCCTGCCTTCTCGCTCTCTACCGCTAACTGTTGCAACATAGTCTCTAGGGTTTTTGAGTTTTCCGAAAATAATATAAGGTCGTCTGCAAAGCGTAGGTGACTCAACATCGACACATATTGGAAATTAAAATGGAACTGGCATCCGCAACTTCATTGTACATGATAGAACAATTTAATTAATACCAACAAATTACAGTTATGCTACTACTACAAGCCTAAATTATATGTACCATGTGTGATAATTAACATAAGTCAGCCCTAATACATAGAGTGATATGTTTCATAAACGAATAATATTTTAAATGATGGCTAATTTGCTGTAATTCATCTATTAATATAAATTCCGTGTTCTTCTTCTTCTTCTCATCGAATAAGAGTGGCCAACCCTGGTGTCGAGAGTTTATAAAGCCGCCCTAAAGGCCTCTGACACAGCTTACAGACTGCCGTACTAGACAAACAGCCGGGACCTACAATGTAACGTGCCCTCCGACCCACAAAAGCGCCCAAAATGGAATACCACTTTTCGGTCACCCATCCAAGTACTGACCGCGTCAGCCTTTGATTCCGTGTTAAAAAGAATTAAATTAACTCAAATGAATTTAACTAACGATAATAATATAATCTGTGCAACTGTTACAAATAGACTTCTTTAGATAGGATAAAGTAAGTATAATTACAACATCTAGTGCTTCAAGTATACATAGAGTTAATTTTAGTCAAGTTTGCATTGAGATAAGAACAACCCACTCGAAAATCAGTTTACATTTGAACTAAGTTTGATGTGTGGTTCAGTTTACTGGGTCCAGAACTCACAAAGTGCTTGGAAGTTACATATGTAGTACGAGATATACCTAAAGAATTGGTGGCTAAAAATAAATAATATAGGTACATATGCGTATAGATATGTATATAAATAACTAGCTGTGCCAGCGACTTCGTCCGCATGGAATAGTTATTATCATAAAAACGGTTCTAGTGAGTAAATCTTAAAAGATATACATATACTGTTGCAGATCTATATATATAGACTATTTTGTTAGATCATTTCAAGAGGAATATTTCTTTCATACATATTTTTTTGATATCTTGAACCGTTTTCGCAGCACACGCAACGGAAGCCCTCAAAGATGAATAATTTTCCCCGTTTTTTTACATTTTCCATTGTTTCTTCGCTCATATTAGTTGCAGCGTGATGTTATATAGCCTAAAGCCTTCCTCGATAAATGTTCTATCCAAGACAAAAAGATTTTTTCAATTCGCACCAGTAGTTCCTGAGATTAGCGCGTTCAAACAAACAAACAAACTCTTCAACTTTATAATATTAGTATAGATTTTAAAAAATAACTACTATGTAGTACCTTTACCAATTACGGCATCTAAGTATATCTTTTCATTTAGATTTTTGTACCCGAACCAATGTGAGATCACATGGCAATCTATGTGATGTTCCCGGATTACCTTACTAAGTGGTATCCTTCACAATCACACCAGCCGTTAAAAACTGAAAAGGAAAAGAACAAACTTTCGCCTCGGTATATGTTACATAGACCAAATAAAAGAGAAAGCAGGTGTCATGTCGTATAAGGAAGTCAAGGGAATTGCAGGAAACCGTGAAAAATGGCGCATACTCCACCGACAAGAGCCATGCTCTTAAATTTTCAATGAATATATGATGAGAAGTAGATGTGTCAGTTCCATCTGACTACATCTTTGACGCAGGTTGGTATTCTGTGGCAAGAGTCAATGGCCGAAGGTTCGGGCTTAAATCTCTTCCGTTTCCGGTTGAGATTGTTGTTTTGCTACAGAAAGTCTTTAGATTTAGACAAAATGTCGTTTTATTTTGGATTTTTTGAAGCTTCTTTGTGTTTTTAAACAAAATTATAAATATTTGCTTTATATTTTATAAATTATGTACTTATGTAAAACAAACATGTAAACGATACTATATAAAATTTTGATGCTTCCTTTCACCATTTTAACAATAAACTTCTTTTGAAATACTCTATAATAAAAGGAGCAAGTCACTGCGAGATCCATTGAAAATGAATATCTACTGCATTCAACAATTAATTCGATATGAATCTACAGTAGCTGTGTAGTAATATACATACAGATATCTACATGCGGAGGTCCGTTGTAACACATTTTATTGATCACACCCAATATAAAAATAGATTAAAAGTGTTGTTGAATAAAAGTGTTTAATACAATAATGTGCGAATAGACTGGTCGAGTATATCAGTGGCTCGATGCATCACGAAGGCTTTATTCTAATTGATAGAACCTTTTTAGTCTTTTGTACGATTGGGTACAGCCCGCCAGATGGTAAGCGTTGTTTTAGTCTCAGATGTAGCACGCTTGTTTAAGTACTGAAAAACTTTACTAAAATTTGTGTAGTTACATTAAAATTGAAGACTGTGGTTTTGTTATAACTAGTGGATTGCAACGGCTTTGCTTGCAGTATTTTAATATAAAATCTAGTCGCTTACACATTCGATATCTTTTACTATCCTCTCATATCACCATAGCATAAATTACAATGCTACGTCATTGTTTTGTAGCATGCTAGATTAACTAAACTAAAATTACACGAATTAATTAATGCTTTTTCACCAATAAGTGAATGGCAGCGGCTTCGCTCATGTTGTTTTGGAATTAAGTTTGCCTATATTTATATTACTTTCGGAACTAGGTTACCACTACCAAATTAATGCTAATTTGAAATTTAATTTAAATAATTGTTTTTTCGTTGTGGCGAGAAAGAATATTGATTATATGTAGGTACTCAATGTACCAGTGTTACATTGTTTTTCAAAGTAACACTTGAAAATATGTGACATTTTGTTAAAGTATCGACGTTTTTTTTTTATCTCCCTCCTCCACAATTATTAATCCCCCTACGTTGTAGGGGACCTTTTTTAGGTTTCTTACATGTATCGACGTTAGTTCATGGCGAGACGTTTTCCTGTTGATAAATGTAAGTGACAGCGTACATAGTCATAGAGATATTT
Source organism: Macaria liturata (assembly GCA_964023185.1). Lineage (NCBI taxonomy): Eukaryota > Metazoa > Arthropoda > Insecta > Lepidoptera > Geometridae > Macaria > Macaria liturata. The sequence continues at coordinate 10,572,213 of OZ026815.1, read as the reverse complement.
TATATAATTTCTATTATTAGAAAATTTAGATACCTACCAATTGATTTTTCATATGTAGGATGAAAGTTAATCATCACTAGCCTTTTAAAAAAGGTATATATATTATATGAAACTACAGCTACAAACAACGAATTATAATAGAATCTAAATAATTTTGGAAGAGAAACAAAGTTCGAATTTCTTAATACATATTTACTTTAAGTTTATTAGTTGAAAAAAACAACATAGCCTTAAGCAATAAATAATTTCAAAAACTAAAATAATACATATTTTCCCCTTTATAATTATTTAAAATTAAAATTTAAAAACATGCTCTTCTTCGGAAGTCTGAAGAAAAAACTATCAATGTCTCATTTGAATCGTCTTGCAAGAAAATATGTCAAATTTTAAAATAGCAAGTTAGACGTGCAGCGGAAATGAAACTACAAGTTCTTACTTCACTAGACCTTGGCTTTGTCACAATTCAATGTTGAACACCTATACATACATACAATATAGTATATAGAATGTACAGGGTAACTAATGCAGAATATTTATATATATTTTTAATACGGAATAGGCTTGTGTTTGATGGCAGCCTGCCTGATGTTAAGCACCACTATAGTCTAAGATGTAGCACTCTGGATTTGAAGACCCTTGGGTTATAATTAGTATAGTTATCTATATCTATACTAATATTATAAAGCTGAAGAGTTTGTTTGTTTGTTTGAACGCGCTAATCTCAGGAACTACTGGTGCGAATTGAAAAATTCTTTTTGTGTTGAATAGACCTTTTATCGAGGAAGGCTTTAGGCTATATAACATCACGCTGCAACTACAGCTAGGAACGAAGAAACAATGGAAAATGTGGAAAAAACGGGGAAAATTATTAATCTTTGAGGGCTTCCGTTGCGTGCGATGCGAAAACGGATTAAGATATCAAAAAAATATGTATGTAGGAATTATTCCTCTTGAAATGATCAAACAAAATGTCCGCAACAGAAGATTAACTCACTAGAACCGTTTTTGTGATAATAACTATTCCACGCGGACGAAGTCGCTGGCACAGCTAGTATTATAATAAGTAGTTATGTCAAAACAAATAGATTTTACAAACAAGCTAAATAATTGTCAGGAACTATTGTATTGTACTTGTATTTGAACTTTTAGCAACCGCTAATTTTAATTGCAAATTCCGATTTTATAAAAAGTTGTTTTACTATTACTGACTATTTACAAAAGAAAAGTATATAAGTATTATATCCGTTATTTAGTACCCACGACACAAGCGTTAGCTTAGTGTGGGGCTAGATGGCGTTGTGTGCAATGTCCCGGAATATTTTTTTATTTTATTTATTTGCAGATAATTATTTTTATAAGTTAGAGATATTGAAATCTAGATTTAATAGGTTTGTTTCACCCTAGGTTGCAGTAATGCTCAATACCAGGCGGGCTGTAGTCAAACGTAAACTTATTCCTTGCAAAAAAGTAACTCTTTATACAGTACTTTAGCTGGTGATATTAATATTGTTATGCAAACTTGTGAAACAAAGTTCTTGTTTGTGTTTCAAGGCTGATTGGTAAAGGTGTTCTTGCAAACTTATTGTTGTATTGCTGGATATGAAAGGAAATCAAATTTTAGGGTCCTATTATATAATTAGGTAATGATATCAATAATATGCCTTGATATGGCGCTGAAAGTATTTGTATATACTCATTTAAAATGAAGAGAAGAATTTCGGAGGGAATAAGTAAGCATTTCAAATTGAAAGTTTTATGAAAATAAACAGAGAAGCACAAGAAAAAACTGTAAGCCGTCTAACCATATTTTTTTTTTTTGTAATTAAGGGCAGGTACTAATGTTTCGGAATATTACACGTTTATTATGGTTTCATAATGTTCATATTTGTGTTAATAACAAATATAGACATTTATAACACCATAATAAACGTGTAATATTCCGGAACCTTTGTATCTGCCCTTGATATTTGAAACAAATGTTTATCTAGAGAAAACATTTTCATGGTTACAATAACTTTGTAACGTCGTCGTAAATTCCGTATTCTAATGGAATCTTAATGGAAGTTGTTTGCGTGACGTGACCTACAATCTTTACTTCTATGAATACATATAGTTGCCATTTGAAAAAAATATTTGAATTACTGGTACGAATATGGTCTTGGTTACTATTGATCTTTTGGCCAGTGTCGAGAATGGGTGGTTCATAGAGGTAAGAGTTTAAACTGTAACTAAAATTACTACAATTTAATCTGAAATAGATTTAGTAGTACTTGATATCCGCCTGTATTGAAAGACAAGATGCTCTGCATACTTAGCTCAGAGCTCAGTACACTTCTGACCTACTGATAACTAGTGCATACGATCCTACTGCAATTGTACCCTTGTAATAAGCGATTGTAGCTCAGCGGTTCCAGTGTCTGCTTTTCAACCAGACGCACCCTGGTTTGAATCCGACCCTACACCAATGACTTGTATTTTCAAGTTAAGTGTAGATTTGCACTCGCTTAGCGGCGAAGGAAAATGTTTGGGGACATGTTTGGGGACCATAATATCCGAGGACATGTATGTGTCTTCCGTGGAAGTACCCACTACGATGTATCTGCCTAAGAAAACTCCCCTAACGAATAAATTCTGCGGGGGAGTCACGACCCTCAGTCATGAGGAAATACGACTCAAGAGAGAGAGAGAATATGTACGTACATGTAATTTTTTTGGTAAAATTTTATTATTATTATTAGTAATTGTAATTGAACTATTTCAGCCATTATTGAGAACTATTTTAAAACAGCATAATAAAATCATCACGGTTCTAACACTGCCATCGATATAATATTATAATTCAGAGGCGTAGCATATTGCATGTCATTTTTCGTAGAGGCTCTACGAAACTGCTACGAACTCGCGTAGAGATCGCGCGTAGCAATATGTCTTCGTTGAACAAATAGAGCTGAAACAAAATTACTTTTGACAAATAAAGATTTTGTTTATGTAGACTGAAACCCCGTTAAAATAACTGTATTATATTACTTAGCTTTACTAATATCTTTTCCTCTTTCCTGGGATTTAATTAAGCCTGTGTATTATCAGAGCGGGCAATCAAAATGTGGAGAAAACACAAAAGGGTTTGCGGCAGATAAGTAAGAAGGTACTTTTAAAAGGACAGTTGATAAAGGCACAAGGAGTCTTTGTGTCTAAAACTCATATCTAAAAATGCGGTATAAAATGTTAGTCTAAAAAAACAACAGAAAATGGGCTTCTTATTTCTTATTGTTATCATATTGGAGAACCTTTATCGTTATTAAAGAAAAGCTTAAGCTATTGAAATAATTGCAGCATATTTATGTTTCTTTCTTTTCAATGGTCAAATTCACACAAACGGCCACAGAAGACTAAAAATACTTGATCATACAAGATTCTATAGATTCAAAATCCTTGACCTGAGTCTTTAATTTTAATTATGCTAGAACGTAATTTACGAGTACCTAACCAACTAAGCAGAGTCATATATAAACTTCATAACAAACGCGCCGCATATAAGCCCTTCTCACTACCAAACTTGCTCTATCAAAGTTACGATAACAATCATAACTTTGGGAACAATATCTGAAAGTAACTAAATTTTTTATAAGTCTTTTACGTTTCTTTTTATCATTTTCTAACAGAAATAATAATTTGTCGGTTTTCAAGTCAAGAGTAAATTGGTTTCTTCTAGGCAAGCGCGCTAGATCGTAGATTACAACGTTGCTTAACATCAGGCAAGTTGTAGTCAAGCGTGAGCCTATCTAATATAAAAAAAAAGTTATCAGCATTGTATTGTCTAAGACAGGATTAGTTTATTATCTCTCTCTTTTTGAGACGTGTTCCTCATGACTAAGGGTCGGGTTAATTGCAGAGTTAATTCAATTAAGAAGTGGTTTTAGGCAAGTATATTTTGAGGGCGCCCAGATCCTTCCACAATGTTCATTAAAAATAATAAAGTAACGTGTGTAAAAGCCATTCAACAGATCAATATAATTTCGACTAGCGCTGTAGAAAGACGGTTACTGAATCATTATTATCATCATTGGTCTTATTGCATCTACGAATGCTACGTTGCTTAACATCAGGCAAGTTGTAGTCAAGCGTAAGCCTATATCATGTAAAAAAAACAAGAAATGATTTATGTAGCGTCCATTATGATAAATATGATACCGGTTACTAAATAAAGCAAACGTAATTACATAGGTGTAAGCATACATAAATGTAATATATGTACACACTCTCTGTTTTAACTTGAGTGCTTAGAAATTGATGCTTTCAGGTCAGTCCATTTTTTCTATGCCTAGGGGTAAAGTGGTAAAGTGTGGTAGAAGAAAATTGGACCAACTTTGTATAAGTTTACCCCAGTTAAGCGCTGTGGTTAGCTTAGCTCGCAAATAGACCCAGCTACCGGTAACTATCTACAGTTATTTCGCATGCAACTACAGCAGCGATTAGTCGAATAAAAACGCTTTCTAAAGCTTTAAAAGTCACATTCATTTTGCGATTGCTTCTGTTTAGTGGGCGGAAATATTTAGCGAGTGATTTCGTTGTTATACTCGTATTTCATGGTAAGATTGTTGCCATTACTGTATGATTATTATTATATTTGAATGTTAACATACCTTGTTTTCTATCTTAGTGTTCACATTATTCTGTATTAACATATCAGAGATTTTGTTTGTATTACCTACAGTATTCTGTTTTGTTCATTACCATCCATTATTTACCTACTGGTATTTTAACGTTTCAATGAAACACCGGTTTTTAATGTATGTGACTAGCGGCGCCTCGCGGTGTTTCTCGTATTAATTTGAAATCCAGGTTTAATCTATTACCATACCAAATTTCATTCAAATAAAATGTATCGTTTGAGCGCGAAATTAATCAAAATACTCACCCGCATCCAGACTCACCAACTTTTAAATTTATAATATTAGATAAATACTTAGGAAGTGACATATTTTTTATAATTGTAATAATTAGTAGCATTTGATTATTGTTACAAGTATATACAAAACAGACTTAAACATACAGAAAAAGTAACAAAAAACAAACAGATATTTACAAAAAATTCAGCACACCGTCCATGTTATCGCTGTGCGGCAGGGATCCCAGGATGCTGGCAGTATTTCCTCTTTGAATAGAAAGACTCAATCGTTGAGAAAAATAGCTGCCAGCCCTGAGATCTCCTGTGGCAAGGACCAAACGTTTGCTTATCTGTTTAACAAATAATTTTGTGTCCGGAGACCACGGGCCCAAAGTCTCAACAGATAGCGCAAAAAATTCAAATACTTAGGTGTAAATAAGTAAACATATAGATGAAGTGTATACCTATCTACAGGCATAGTAATAAACTTATGTGCCGATAGCGCGCCGTTTTGTGGTTTAATGGTTGTTTTTACAACATCGCGTAAAACTTGCTGATAAATGTTTACGTTTATATAATAGTTTATATTCTAAGGCATTTAGTTAGTATAAGTAGTAAACAAATATGATCATAAAAATGATACTTAACTGATTGGAAATTGAGAAAACTTTTAATACAATATGGCATCCCTTAAACTAGAAACAAGAATTATTTAAACTAAATTAAGGGCTAAAGTTTGTGATATTAGGTATTATTATTAAAAACCTTAGTTTACCTACTCTATCAAATCTAGCGACAACTTACTGACAAATACCAAATCTATGCTCCATTTAATAACAATCTAAGCACGTAGATTAACACAGCTTACAACACAACAATCCAGCTAATGAAGACGCCATTATTAATTCGTAACAATCAATTCTGCTACATTATTGTGCGTGCTTCAGAACAACTGTCAGAGGTAGACAGTGACATCTTCTTATAATGTGAATGATATCACAACATGTCCTCCTCCTCCGTAGTATTCCTCATTACTGAGCGTCGTATATCATAATTGTGGTCCTCTATAACAAACAAACATGTCAGTTTTCTCACGATGTTTCCCTTCACCATTAAGCGAGTACAAATCCAAACATTGCTTAAAAAACATTATAAGGCGAATTATTTTACCGCCGATCTACTCTGACATGATTTTGTATAGGTATAATATGATTTGATAATATGTAGAGACCTTTTCAAGAAATAAATTCCACGGAAAATTTTGAAAATTACATTTTAGTTTTTAGGGCGGAAGGATCTGGGCGCCCATCACCATTGATTGAACTTGCCCAAGAGAATTTAGAGAACTATAATTTGTCGGTCTTCAAGTCGAGAGTAAACCGGTTTCTTATAGGCAAGCGCGCTAGACTGTAGATTATAATGTTGCTTAACATCAGGCAAGTTGTAGTCAAGCGTGAAACTATTTCATGTAAAAAAAAGAACTTCCACAATGCATAAAATCTGAGGAGGAGTTATGATCGACAGTAAAAAGGAATACGACACGATAAAAAAGATCTCTTTATCACTTGTTAATGCGACCTTAGGAGCTGTAAAGCCGTACATACATATAACGTACTTAGCTAACGGAGGCATTCATAAGCGATTACCAATGTTAAGCAAAGGTCAAAGCGGTCAGTCCTTGCATAGGTGACCGAAAAGTGGCATTCCCTTTTGAGCGTTTCCGTGGGTCGGATGACTCGTTAAATTGACAATCTCAAATCCCGACTGTTTGTCTAGTACGGCAGTTGCTAAGCCATGTCAGAGGCCCTTGGGGCGGCTTGATAAACTCTCGACACCAGAATTAGCTACTCTCATTCGATAAGAAGAAAAGGAGGGGTCTGTTGAAACAGGCCCAACAGGAGGAATCGCTATGCTAACCTGTGTTGCTAGTTAATTAAACATTGTATTGCCACTCAATTACCCGGCCAAGGTCACAGGTCGTTTTCCATTGCCCCGCCACGCAGCCGAATATTTGCCTAATTTTGTTATTACCCTCGTCGTCATGGCAACCCTATTCTACATACGGGTATACCGTTTTGTACCATTTACATTTTCCGCAAGGAACAGAATCGGTACATGTACCATTTAGGTAAGCGAGTGCTTTGTTATTGCTATGTCTATATACATTTCCGTAGCTACGTGTGAACTCTAGGCGCGATATGCATTACATATGTAAATGGTGTGTTCTTTCATTCGAAAGTTTACTTAGTCTTATTTAATAATTAATTTTCTAAACTGGTGATCTTTATTAGGTAGTGTACCTATCTATATAATACACAGTGTAATAAGAGCGAGGCGTCACCTACCATAAGTGTACGTTCAAAGCCTGCTGTCTCAATAACGAAAATCAGTAACAGAATAAAAATATTGTATTGAGCTAGAAACAATAAAAATCACAAACCTACACCAAATTTATAGCCATTTTGATTGATGGATTTTACAAAAAATCCTTAAAAAATTATAGAACATTATATTTAGATTCAGACGTCATTTATTCGCATGAAAAATGGGTACAGCAGATCTTAATAAATATAAAGTATTAGTGGGTGCTCGCGGCTTCGCTTGTATTACGAAGTAAAACTTGCATCCCCTATTTCACCTCTTTAAAAGTGGCATTTCCAAAAATCCTTTCTTAGCAGATGCCTACGTTATAACATCTACTTTCATTGCAAATTTCAGCCCGATCCGTCTAGTGGTTTGGGCTGTGCCTTGATAGATCACTATATTAGTCAGTCAGTTACCTCTGATTTTTATATAGATTATATTATATAGATATTTAGATTTAATATTTATTCTTTTCAAGTAACTGAAAAGAACAATAAACAATGATATGAACCTTTTTGCAGGAATCGCGTTAGTTATCGCTCCCGGGCGTACTGTCTCGTTTGAATTAAAAAAAAAGTAAATAAAGGCCCTTTGCTAAACCTTGTCTGTGAGACGACTGCTGAATATTATATCTTGTTTGCTGTAGCCTCGTCTGCTTTTCATGTTTATCTTGACTCGAGCTTTTATCTGCAATTCATTGTTTAATAACGGTGATATACTGTGGGGTGGAAAACAAATTATTTCTCCGAATAACCAAACTATTTTTTTTATGAGCTGGTATACTATGTGTATATTGCACATTGTTGTTGACTTTTTGGCGGGAAGTCAAAAGAAGCGGGCGTTTTAATTTTTGTTTATTTTAAATTTGTAATTGATTGCGGTTTTTCGACGAGTATTGCGACGCAATAATAACGACATGAGCGTTGCTAGCGACGGGGAGGACCCCGTCGTTACAACAGACAGGAAAAAAAAGAGGAAACTTGAAAAACCCTCATTGAACAATGCAGCCTACAAAGTCTTTCAGAAGCCCCTTTACAAGAGGCTATTTCCCGAAAATCACAGTGGAGACTGCGTGGTTTACGTTGAATCTACAGACGAAGAAAAGGTTGGAAATAAAAATCCCATAATATTGACAAATTTATTCACTGAAAATGTTAAAGGCATTATAGGTGTCCACCGAATAAATGCTTATAAGGTTGGAGTCACCTTTAAAAAACCAGCTCCAGCTAACAATTTCTTGAAGATGGATAGCTTCCTGAGCAGATATAAGTTGAAAGCTTTCATTCCTGCTTACATGACTGAAGTTATAGGAGTCATCAGGCATATTCCACTGACAATGTCAAATGAAGAAATTTACAAAAATATTACTTGTGATGCTGACGTTGTGTCAATAAAACGATTTATGAAAAAAATAGATGGACAATTAACTCCTCTAGGAACAGTAGCTGTGACTTTCGCAGCTACCACATTACCTACCTATATATACATCAAGCTTTTCAGATACCAGGTACACAAATACATTCAACCACTTTTGCAATGTTACCGTTGCCTACGTTTTAATCATTCAGCCAAGAACTGCAGAGCCGAGCAGATGTGTTCGTCCTGCGCAGGGCGTCACTCCTACAAGGAGTGCGACGTTGAAGAAATAATGTGTGTAAATTGTTCTGGACCTCACCTTGCAGTATCAAAGGACTGCCCTATTAAACAGAAGAAAATAGAAGAGAAGAAAATCAAACAATCAAAAATGTCTTATGCCAACGTGGTAAGTTTGCCCCAAATATCTGATAGCACCTCCTTTCCAGCTCTAACACCAAAGTCGAGACAAAAAACCTTCCAAGAACTGAATGCCAAAGAAATTGTTGATAACGATGTTATTATAAATGCCCTTGTGAAATCCATTCTCACCCTTGCAAATAGCAAGAATGAACCCATTACAAATAAAAGAATAAAAGAAATTTTACTGTCAAATTTAATTTAATTTGATTATATGGACATATTTATAGGTACGTATTGCACAATTTAATATTCAAAGTCTAAATAGTAAAAAAACGCTATTATTAAAGTTTTTAACCACACAAAATGTAGATATATGTTTACTAAATGAAACATGGCTTAAGAAAAACAGTAAAATTCCAAAATTTCCATCCTATAATATGATTCACAAACTGTCTATAAACGAACATAATGGGGTAGCTATTTTAATTAAACAAAATTTTAAATATGAAGTTGTTCATACCTCATATTTTGAACCTATTCAGAACATTTGCATTGCATTGGATACATCATTTGGTAAATTACATGTGTTGTGTATTTATTGTCCCCCAAACAGCAAATTAACTAAATTTAACGCTAATAAATTAAAAAAAGTATTCACAGAAACTCCTAAGCCATGTATCATAATGGGAGATTTCAATGCCCATCACATATTATTTGGTTGTGTAAACAATAATAGTAGAGGTAATTCTTTGTACAATCTCATAGATGAGTTTGACTTGTGTGTTCTAAATAATGGTTATCATACTACAATTAAATATCCAAACAGGAATTCTTCAGCAGTTGATTTAGCCTTAGTAAGTTGCTCGTTAGCTTCTCTCTGTGAATGGCAAGTCCATGATGATCCAATGGGTAGTTATCATTTTCCCACTATACTGGATATAAATGTGAAGCCATCGGTGTATGATGTCCGTTCTGTAGAAGAAAAATATTTGTATAACAAAGCAGACTGGTCTAAATTTAATACTTTATCTGAAACATACTTTTCTCAATTAGATTTGGAAAATTCAGATCCACTTGAATTATACAATAGTTTTATAAATATCTTATATCAAATCAGAGATGAATCTATTCCTAAGCAAATATCTAATCACACTCCAAAAGCTCTGAGAAAACCAGCTCCATGGTGGAACACACTATGTGAAGATGCAGTTCAAAAGTCGAAAGAAGCTCTTAAGACATATCATCACTCTCCAACAATTCCAAATTTTATTGAATATAAACGTCTTGATGCTAAAAAGAAAAAGATATTAAAAGAGGAACAGGGAAAGTCATGGCATGAATTATGTACTTCTTTCAACAGAATGACACCAGTTTCTAGAATATGGAACTATGTTAAAAGGTTCAAAAGGATTAACAGTAATTGTAATAACAAATCACTAAATGACGAATGGATACCAAGTTTTCTAGAAAAATTAGCAGATTCAACATCAACTGATTTTTCCTCTTTGAATTTTTTAGATAGGTCTGACAATAGAGTGTCTTTCTTAAATGAACCTTATACATTGAATGAGCTTCGCATTTCTCTAAGTGGTCGGAAGGATACTACACCAGGTTTGGATAACATACCATATAAACTTATTAAAAAATTACATTTAAATGCTCTGAACATTTTATTGGCAATTTATAACAGACTTTGGAATGCATCAGTTATTCCTGAATCATGGAAGACTCAATGTGTAATACCAATTTTAAAGCCTAATAAGCCTGCAAATAATTCTTCATCATACAGACCTATATCTTTGTCATCCTGTATGGGTAAACTCTTCGAGAACATGTTAAAATTACGTTTAGATTATTTTGTGGAAACTAACTCTAAAATACCTAACACACAATTTGGATTCAGGAAGGGTAAAAGTTGCTCTGAAAGTTTTGTATCATTAATCTCAATTTTAAAAAAAGCAAAGCTTAGCCATGCTAATGTGATCTGTGTCTTTCTTGATGTAAAAGGTGCTTTTGATAATGTCAACATTAAGAGCCTTCTTCTAGTTTTGTATGAGCTAGGACTGCCAACTAAAATATTAAAATGGATATTTAATTTTCTGGATAACAGAACCTTGTATGTTAAATTTAATAATAAGCTACATGGACCAAAATCTGTCAGTAAAGGCACTATGCAAGGAGCTACCTTATCTCCTCTTTTATATAATCTATATACATCTCAAATATTGAAGTATGTAAATACATCACATATTAACATTTTACAATTTGCCGATGACTTACTTCTATATTCTGAAAGTCAAAATTTAAATATGGCTGTAAATCACTTGAACTCTGCACTGCTGCAGCTACATCATTATTACAATAATGTATTAAATTTAGATATTAGTTCTGATAAAAGTTCTGTTATTGTTTTTAGTAGAGATCCTTTTGCACAATCTCTTGTTAAAATTAAATACAATAATGAAATCATTCCTGTAAGTAATCAACATAAATTTTTGGGAGTAATAATAGATAACAAGTTAAAATTTGAAGAGCATATCAAGTATATCTGCAGCAATGCAATGAAAAGTATTAATGTTTTAAGATGTTTAGCTGGCACTTATTGGGGTTCTGATCCTAAGACCTTGATCATGCTATATAAAAGTATAGTAAGAAGTCATTTTGATTATAGTAGTTTAGCTTATATGAATGCAAGTGTCACCTTATTACGAAAACTTGATGTAATACAAAATATGGCTTTAAGAATTATTAGTGGAGCTATGTGTTCCACCCCTATTAATTCTATGGAAATTGAAAACTGTATACCTCCATTAATCCTGAGACGTTTATTTTTGGCTGATAGATTTTGTTTGAAAGAGTTGACTGCTAATAATGATATAGTGCTGAATAATGTTTTATGTCATCCACAAATATCACACTCAGTTGAAACAACTAGCTTATCAGCCACATCTCTTATTTCCGGAGTTTTGCCTGAAATTACAGCAATAATGACATTGTTACAAAATACCAGTAAAAACATTTGTCCACATGATATCTGGCCAATATATAAATGTCCATATAATGCCTTGATTAATTGCTTAAGTATAGATTGTAATTTAGACGTATTAATAAATAACAAATTTGATTTTCTGGAATTCTTAGACAGTAAATCAGACTTTTATATTTTATATACAGATGGTTCTAAAGGTGATGAAGGAGTTAAAGCAGCATATTATGATCCACAAATGAATAAAACCCATTGTGTAAAGTTAGATAATAACTGCAGTGTGTTTACTGCAGAAGCATATGCAATTTTAACTGCTTTAACATTTGTAAATAATTCTGTAAATAATATAAATATACTAATTGTAAGTGATTCCAAAAGTGTTCTATCTGCTTTGAATAATAGTAATTTTTCATATAATTTAAATTACATTGTATATCGTATTAGAGAACTTATAGAAATGATTGGTAAATCAAAGCATGTAGAATTTGTATGGGTTCCCTCACATTGTGGCATTCACGGCAACGAAACAGTAGACTTGGCTACTAGACTGGAGCATGATCTAGATCACTCAGATATATTGAAGGTGCCTTTCACAGATTACTATTGTGCAATCAAAAAGGATTTACTCAGAATATGGAAAGAATATTGGCACATTACCACAGAATGTAAGGGAAGATGGTATGCAGAAATACAGAAAGACTTACCTACCACTCCTTGGTACAACAAATTTAAATACTGTGGCAGAAAGTTTATTACAGTTATAAATCGTCTGCGATTTGGACATTGTTTGGTTCCAGCTCATTTACATAGGATTAAAATAGTCCCAGATGATAACTGTACATATTGTTCCCGACCGCATGCTGATATAAATCCTATAATTTTTGTTTGTCCACATTTCCATTTACAACGACTAATTTTTGCCAGTGACTTATGTGACATAGCAGCTTATAACTCAATTAGTGTTCCCCGCCGCATTGAAGATTTACTAAAAAGTGAAGTCTTTTACAAACCTATTTATAAGTATATTTTAAATACTGTTGAAAAAATTTAGTTAAGTTTAATATTTTTATTTGTTTTCCATGTATGTAAATTTTTATCATATAAGACTTCGACTGAAGGACTTTGTATCCATGGTCATGAATAAATTAAAATAAAAAAAAAAAATAATAATATTGCACATTGTTTATGTAGTTATAACATTTAAAGAGTTTAATAGGTATTTATGTAAGTACCTTTTCTATTAAATATTTTAGTAAATTTGAGAATTATCAAATGTTACTCCTAATTGCATTCTTAAATTTTACCTGACACCAACGTACAAATTATTTTATTGAAACAAATTAAAACAACAAAAGTTTTCATGGAAATTTTCTTTTTAAAACTATTATTTCATGGAAATGTAAACTATTTCATATACATTCTATAGAAAATATTACAATTTGCCTTTATTTCAATTGACAATAGCTTTTATCGATACAACATCGATGATTGTGCCAGCAGAACATTCCAACAATCGTCGTATTAATTTACCGACACTGGCCGGTCCACCATTACCGACCCTATTTGAAATGTTTATAATGTTGTCAGACTGCACGCGACGCTGCGACCTTTAGCTCTGTGTCTTTAATTTATTATCTTCTTTACGTTGATTACTTGATACTGAAAACTAAACATAGGTATTAAGAAATATATTCTGCTATTTTATAGTTTTGCACATAGGTATTATATTTTTAATACCTACATATATGTATAAATTATTCACAAACATTAACAACAAATCTCAATCGAGTTGTAGAGACTCTACAGACATGTAACTCTACTGTAGAGTTCATCACGTCCTTTATAATCCTTTATTTATTCCTCTCCATCCAATGGTTGCCTGGAAGAGATTGCTTTTAGCAATAAGGCCGCCACTTGTGGCACTAGAGTAATTTATGTAAGTATTTTTTATTAAGTTTGTTTTATATGTGTGTGACTATAAATAATTATCTATCTATCTATCTATCTTTAGCCCTGTTAACAATCATGTAAATTGTAATTAGGTTATTTTGTTTACGTCTACTTATATACGTATCTATTGAGTATTGCCACAAGCTACTAAAACTTACACGATTAGATATGTAGGTATGTATATACATACATAGGTATGTACCGCTCTACCAGTTGATTCTGTTTAAGCTTTAATAAATAAAACAAGTTTTTTGTTTATCATCTCAATAAAAACAAACGGTAAACAGCGGCCTGCTTGTAGTAATAATACTCCTACAAAATTATTTAATAAAGATAAAGATAAGATAAAGATAAAGTCATTTATTTCAGGCAATATAGAAAAGAATCTTTATTGATAATGTAAAGTTGTAACATACATAGGTATAGGTATAAGTACTAATATCACAGAATATGCTACACAAATTACAATATCTCGTCAAATTGAATTTATAACATTTAGTTTTATAAAATTTTAGAAGTTACAATACGCTTAAGTAAAGTAGTAAACCTCGAACATTTACTATTTATCGTACCTACCTACTCTCTTAAAATTTAAAGTAGGTACCTATGTAAGTAGTTCCTTATAAAATCTTCATAATTAATCTTCACGTAACAGCTGGAGAATTTAAACGACCCCAAATTACAGGATCAGCCGGTTAAGTTCCTAACTTAATAAGGCGGCACATAATATATTTATGAAAGCCAGTAGGCCCATTGTCGCTAACATTTTGGTTTATTTAGTCCACGTTTCGTTCGAACATTTTGTCACAGTGATATTCAGAAATTTGTGGCGCTAGCACGATACACATTTTTACCGGGAAAACCACGTACCGGTTATTTTCATTGTACACGCTAATTATTTACCTATCGACTGTGATTGTAGGTTCGTAGTAGAATAACTGTTGTTTGTGGTGTCAGTGTGTGCTTCGTACAAAACAACATACCTGCCTATTAGTGCCTATTAAAATAAATAACAGCCTATAAAGTAAATGTATATACTTACATACTAACTTCAAAGAAGTAAAAAAAGCTTTTGTATAGCTATCTCTTTCTTTCATGTATAAAAGTAATGTTATGAAATAAAAACTTTTCATAAGAACCTATTAAGTAGTTGAAATTGAAATCAAGTTGAAAGTATTCTTTTTAGTCACAAATACGAATAAAATAAACAATGTATCGTGTAAAATGAAATAAACTCGTTGGTAAAACGCGATAAACATATTATTATTATGCAACGGCAATTACAATTTATCTGCTATCACAATAATAACTCTGTTGGAGTTTGCCCTGAATAGTTTTACGGTTAGTGCTAACCTAGTATTTAAAATGCACATGCACAATGCGGTGCTTGCCGACGTCATCTGCTTTGCAGTAATATTTTTGCCACTAATGCGCCTGCACGGCTTGTAAAGGAACGACAGGATTCACGAAAATGCAGTTTATTAAGTGTTGTGTTGGTGTACACTATTTTACGAATTTGTGTGATTCTATTCAATTAATACTGGTTAAATTATACTGTTTGGATACTTAGTGACAATAATTCTAAATGGTACGTGCAGTGTTTATTATTAAAATTTTCGTAAAGTATAGAAAATAGCTGAAAAGTTTTAAGAAATTCCCGCAATTTACTACCCCGCTCTCAAACTTATTGATTGGAGGATTCGACATTCGGACATCTGTCACGCAAATTTGCTGTCAATGTCAATTAGTTTTTTAAACGCCGAATAGATTATTGTTTTGTTGGCGCTTTGGCGGTCAACTAATAAAAACAAAAGAAAAATAACTTATAATAAATATAATACAAAAGACTGAAAATTTAAAATTAAATATAATTACTGCGCGTTGTGAAATTATGCTTTGTAATATTGATAATATTTCTGCTCATTGTTACGTTTGAGTTTCATTAGATAATTCTATTCTTCCGCTATGGGTTATCTAATAACTCTCTGGACTTACATTTACGGAAACATAAAGGTAGCATATTGTATTTCGTTCGTATTTACAAGCTATTTCATGTAAAATTGGCACTAAATTATTATACTTCTGTTTTCTTTTTCTTTTCATCTTAATCTACAGTGGCTAACCTAAAAGTTTGTTTACAAACTAATTATAGTGTATTTTTATTTTGTCGCAGACTGTGCTAGAATCTGGGAGTCTGGGGAACGCCTCGTCGTCTGATGAAGAGCTGGAGCAGTGGGAGCAGATATTCATGATGAGAGATGAAAATGGAAACAGCTACAATGATAAGTAAGTACCTACACAAAAAAGTTTGGAGTGTTGTACTTTACATCTTGCTAAAAGTTAAACTACATAATGCGGCTTACATGCTGACTAGCTCAGAATATATACAATTTCTAGGAGTAGCAGGGAACTGGTATTCAATCTAAATTATAATTTTGATTTATATATTTTGTCTTTGATTGAGGCTGCCTTAGACCAGCTTGCCAGCATATACTTATGCACAAATTATCAGTATTGCCATCCAATAAGTCAATTCTGGCTAGCTTGGGAATATTTTCCTGCTGATATTGAGTATTAGAATTGAGTTTAAATCCCAAAATAATCCTAATGCACTTTTTCATGTATTACTTAGGTAGTTTAGCCTTATTACTTTTTAGTGAGTATTTTAGCTGCTGTCTCATTTAACTTTATGCTAAAATAATGTATTGTTAATTTGTTCCAGACGTAGGAAAAGAAGCATATGGTGCCGGCCATCTTGCATCCCGGTGTCGATAGTGATCCTGCTGATTGTGTTGGTGGTCCTGGTGCCTCTCCTGGATCAGCCCAACAGCTCCCACGCCAACACTACCGCTGCACCCGTCAGCTTACAGTGCTCTGACGAGTGCAGGTGAGCTTACTGAGTGATTTTTTACTACAACTGCTTCATTTCTGCAAGCGAGTGTGGCTCAGTGGTTCCAGTGTTTTCTTTTCATCCAGACGCACCCTGGTTCAAATCGAGCCTTGAACCAATGACTTGTATGTTCAAGTTATGTGTGGATTTGCACTCATTAATGGTGAAGGAAAACATTGTGAGGAGGTTTCCTCACAATGTTTTCCTTCAACATGTTTGAGGACCACAATATCCAAGGACTTGTGTTTTCCGTGGAAGTACCTGGGCATCCACCACTATGTTCCTGCACAAGAGAACTCTCCTAACAAATTAATTTTGCGGGGGAGTCACGAACCTCAGTCATGAGGAAATATGACTCACAAAGAGAGAGTTTTATTTCTGTTTAAGAAAAAACTGGTGAACACTGGATTTCAAGAACCCTGGGTTATAAATTTCAGGACACAAGACCCCTGGTAGAGAATTCCATAGTGTTTCTGTTCTACCAAAAAGTATTGGATTGACAAATTCTATGTTGTGTATTTCTTTCCATGTAGGCTCTAAGAATGATGTTAAGATGGCCCGGAATTATCAAATAGGAAGTTTGGAAAATATATATATCCCCAGAGACAGATACCTACATTTCTTAGGTACTTTATGGGACATGTTTTTATAGATTACCAAAGTATTGAATTTGCTACAACCATAGTTATTATTTATAGGTTCATTGTTTTTTTTTATAATTCAGATTTAAATTAAATAATGTGAGAATTATTGTTGTTTGTAACTTACAAAGTACTTTTTGCAAAGGCCAATAAAATTCAAGCAAACATGCAATAACCTATTTATGTCATTATTGCCTTGCACTAATGCTTCAATCATGTAAACAACATCAAATTGCAGCCATCAGCGAGCTTGCTTTTGTTCAGTCATTCAAAAGTGATTTTTATTCAGACACTATAAGGCTGAAAATGTAAAGTTTGCTAAGTAGCTAATTATTAGAAAATTATTTCAGCATACATGCTTGACCTGAGTGACCTGTGTCATAGAATATGTGTAAGTACCTTTGCTTAGAAACGGAACTAAAGGTTATAGTAAAATTTAATATAAATGTGTAGGCATATGCATCCAAGTAACTAGTGAGAGTTCTAAAACCAATCATAATAAATATTTTGCAAATGTTAACTCTTTTTATTTACTCTTTATTCTTAGTTGATGTTTACTTAAAACTTGGAACATATAGTATTTTATGATAATTTATTTCAAGGGGCATACTCATTATTGTCCTTACTTAAATTTATTTTAGAAGTGATTTTACACCATTTGTGACTTGCAGAAAATCATATCTGTCTCACATAGTGATTGGCAAAAAATATTAGTACATTCATCATACAAAACATTGTATGATACTTTGTTTATGAACTCCAGTATTTCTTCATATGACAGTCCTTTGTTTCTATTACGTCGCCCGCTCAAGCCCACAAAGGCTAATCAATCAAAATTAATTCCAGTAGTTGTTTCTCACAGCAGTGGAGTAAACATGACTTTTAGGACTTGTGATAAATGGACCTGCCTGTCGCACCCTTAACATTTTCTACTGAAAGGGCATGGTCAGAAAGCACTAACTAAATGTACCTACCTATTTTTTCTGGATGAGTCGAATATTCTGTAACTTGAGTGTCCTTGTTCTTTGGCTAGTCATGGTAATCTAAATAAGTGGGACCTAAAGATGGGCAAGGTATTCAATCGATTGTCTTATTTCAATCCAAAATGGTGTGGTGATTTAAAACTATGAGCTGTTACAGAACACTGCCATTGGATTGGGATCATATGACAGAAATAAGTACTTAATTTAAAAGATATTTATGCCAGAAGAAGGTTTTATGAGGGAAACAGAATGCTTGGTTTTAAGGAAATTTGTGGTCAAGTCATTTGATTAACAGCATCACAACACATTTAAAATATTTTTTTATCATATCACTTAATTTGAAACAACACAGAAAGCTGTAATTGAGTACTATTTATCACTTATCGTTTAAAAAAAAATATCTAAATATATAAAACTCAAAGGTGACTGACTGACTGACTGACTGATATAATGATCTATCAAGGCACAGCCCAAACCACTGGACGGATTGGTCTAAAATTTGGAATGAAGGTAGATGTTATGACGTAGGCATCCGTTAAGAAAGGATTTTTGGAAATGCCACTTTGAAAGGGGTGAAATAATATGCAAGTTTTACTTCATAATGCGAGCGTAGCCGCGAGCACCCACTAGTAAAGCATATATGTTTGTTTGCAGGTTGTCCCTGGTAGAGAGCATCCCAGAGGGCCACATGTACCCGCCCAACGCCACGCACCTCCCCACTAAGAACGTGTGGTTAGATTTAATAGACGAAGCTCAAAGTTCCATAGAAATAGCCTCTTATTACTGGTCTCTTAGGTTAAATGAAGATTATCCTTATAATTCCTCTATAGAGGTGAGTATTCATGTATCTACCTACTTATATCATCATCATCATTAGCCTAATGAGACCCACTGTAGGGTATAGGCCTCCTCTCTCTTACGCCAATACTCCCGGCCTTACGCTGATCTTGCCCAGATGTTTCCCTTCTAACTTTCTAATATCATTCATGCCATGAAATATTTCTGCATTTACCAAATTTGAGTTGTTTTTTATTTTATTTTATTTAACTATGTAATTTGGAATAATTTCAGTACTCATTCATACGGCAAAAGAGTTACTTAAACAAGTTTATATATAAGACATGTACCCTGTACATAGGTTCTAGGTAATTTAATTAGCAAGCAAACATAATTGCTAGCTGAACTTTTGAGATCTTTTTTCTGCATTTTTTTATTTGTCGTATATTATATATTTATTTTGTTGTTTCAGGGAGAGCAAGTGTTCCAAGCTTTATACGCTGCCGGGTCAAAACGAAATATTAATTTAAGAATTGCTCAAAACTGGCCCACTAAATCATATCCTAATTTAGATACTGACTATTTAGTTAAGAAGAAAGCTGCACAGGTGAGAACACAAAACAAACATTTTATCTCTAGAAATGCTTAGAACAATTATAAAGTATAACAATTCTATGCAGATGTAGCAAAATCAAAAAAACATTTGAATTAGTTTACTGAAGAGCATGGTCTTCATAGACATTGTATTTCATATGACTATTTCGTCATTAAATTTTTACAAAGCGACACGTGGCAATAAGTTAAAGTTAATCCAGGTCAATCCAGAGACAAAATCTACCATAGTGGCAACAGTGGTTATACAGTTGAAGTTCCAAAGACTCGCTCCAAGCGGTTTGATTCGATCTTTCATCGTGCGAACAGCCAAACTGTGGAACTCCTTGCCCGAATCTCTATTGCCCTTGTACTATAATTTGTCGGTCTCCAAGTCGAGAGTAAACCGGTTTCTTCTAGGCAAGCGCGCTAGATCGTAGATTACAACGTTGCTTAACATCAGGCAAGTTGTAGTCAAGCGTGAGCCTATCTAATGTAAATAAAAAACATATTAAAATTTAAATATCTCTCTTGCGCATCTGAAAAAAGACTTCTACTTTACAAGTTTTTTGTATTTTTTTTTTCTTTGTCTCATACACATGTCCCGTATCTCAGGTGCGCAGCCTGAACTTCTCCAAGCTGCTGGGCGGCGGCGTGCTGCACACCAAGTTCTGGATCGTGGACAGGACGCACTTCTACATCGGCAGCGCCAACATGGACTGGAGGTCGCTCACTCAGGTACGTCTCATAAAGTTGCCTTTTTAAAAACGAATACGCGTTTGTCTGATGGTAAGTGTGCCAGGAGCAAAAGGCGACATCTTCTTTTCTGCATATGTGATCTATCTGCATATGAAGATAAGAAGATGCATCTTATCTCAATATGCAGATAGATCACATATGCAGATAAGAAGATGTCGCCTTTTGCTCCTGGCACAGTAAGCAATAACTACGACCTAAGATGGAGCAGGTCTGCAATTCCGGATAAACGCCACCTTCTATAAATTTGAAATAGCATTACATTATTAGCGTGAAGTTGGAACAAACTTTCCAGTATGTAGCAGATTTTTGTAAATTTTAAATTCTATAAATAGTTATTAATATTTGTTTAAAAAATCTATCGAAATCATCCCCTACCAATTAGATCTATCACTAATCATACTCTTTAGGAATATTCAAGTGAATGTTGGTTGGCTGTAAGTAACGCTGTGTTTCCTGTCCCCAGGTGAAAGAGCTGGGCATAGTTGCGTTCAACTGCTCCTGCCTCGCCAGCGATCTCGGGAAGATATTTGATGTAAGTACACCAGCTTGAGTAAAGTCCGCTCGTAGCCTTATTTTATACGCATTAGTAGTGCATTATAATAATATCACCTTCAAAAAAAATAAAGAAAAACTAAATACTTACAAGTAAATTTTCGCTGTTAGGGCGGCTTAATAAACTCTCGACACCAGAGTTGGCCACTCTCATTCGATAAGAAGAAAAAGCGTGGTAACGCTTTTACTAAACTAAACGTTACTACCGTCCTTACTAAATAAATCATTATATTATTATCGCCTAAGGCGATATAGGCCGCCCAATGTGCAACACTTTAATTTAAGTATGTTTATTTCTGTTTTGTATTTTTTGTGTTTTTATGGTGTACATTAAAGTTATATTCTATTCTATATTTGTACTGTGGCCACACTTAGTAACCTTGAAACACCTCACATACATTGCGTTACTTTGTTCTTGTAATATTAAATGTGTTTCTTTCAACTCCCCGCCCCTAAAACCTACCGACCCAATGAATGCCCGAGCATTTCATAGAAAGTGAACCGTTCGACGAATCATTATATAAGTTCCTGAAATCCATTTATTTACTTCATCGAGTTCTAAATTAGGCCTAAATTAATGACTGGTGCGAATTTATTTTACGAAAATTATTTCTATATTCAAAACCTATAGAAATCTTTGAATGAACCCATCAAATTGATTAACTTTACGCAAATAGAACACGAGTTAACCTTTGAATAACGTTAAATATAAGTTTATTGGGTGAGAAAACCTTAACATTGTAGCGGTAGGTTCTGAAACTACAAATTCGAAATGGAAGTTTGTGGTAGTAATTTTTATAACTTAGTCCAAGGTTGTCGCAGCTTTGTTTTACTTATACAGTACTTGTGTTGGTTCTCGAAACTAGCTAATTAAAGTCTTTGTGTTACTTGTCGTGCCCTTATAGCTGTGAATATTCAGCTTTAACGAGTAGAAAGTTTTAATTACTTGCCATGCTTGTTACGTGCTGGTTTTTACTATGTACGAACGATGTAAGGAATAATTACAGTCCCATGCTACCTACTACTATGTATATGTTACTGTGAAGTTGTAATTGCTATTTCAGAGTAAATAAAGGTCCCTCTTCATTATTTTTTGCATACGTAATGAATTGCTTTAAAAAAATATATCAAAAATTTGGACTTAATTTACAACTTTTTCGACACCGCATACAAGGATCAAACAAACCATTATGTTTGTACAAAATTGGTTTTCAGCTTTATAGCTATCTACGAAATATGTAGAAATGAGTTTAGGAACATATTTTTGCTGCAAAGATATATTTTTGAATTACTTAAATTGTTATACTAATGGCCATAGGCTTCTGATAAGTAGTATTCAAGGGTAAGTTTAGGCATTAACCTAAAATATGTCTCATCTAACGACCTTTAGTATTTAGTCCGGAAGCGAGGTAGAAAGGACGCGGCAAACGAACCATTTTGATGTCGTGTAATAAATGAGTCTTTGTGCTTGTCGATCGTAAACTTTTACGAGCGGCGGTAAAGTATCATAAATCACATTCATTTTATTGACATTAAGATATTTTTCTTCTTTATCTGTCCCGTAAAACTTACATGAACGATCGCTTGTAAGCTTTTTTAATTTTTCTGTTCACTAGCTCTGTATATTCAGTGATCATATTTCTTTGTTTACAAGTTGATACATAAATACATCGTGCATGTTCCAAATTAGAGAAAGTTTACGATGAAGTTTTCCGAAAGTTTATTTAAAAATATACCTATAATTTTTCCACTACAGCTAATTTCGAGAAACATCAGAAATCAACGAACGTAAATTATTCTAGATGCCAAAAAATATGTATTCCCGTTTCTTGTGTATGTTGTATTGGTGTCGCGTACAAAGTTGACAGACTACTGCGGCTCTTGACCTCCGCATTATAAAAAACTTCGTCTTATTTGTTTTATGAAGGCAATAAAGAAAGAGTTGTGATTTCGTACTGAAACTACAAATTTGCTCCGAGGATTTTCCTAAAAGCGACCATTTTCAGCGTTCTTTGTAAGAGGCGACAGAAAAAGAGTAAATGAGGCTGCTTTATCATTAGACTTCCTTTGAAGTTGGAACACTAAAGCTATGCTAATGGTTGGCTGCTTCTTCTACATAGTTTGAAGATAGTGCCGGTTTAATAAGTCCCAGCTTTAGGCAAGCCTGGAAAGTAAACGTAATTAATCTCCTGTACAGTTCGACCCTTTTCAGTTTACTCTTCTCCTGTAAACTCCGAAAGATGTATATTAAATTGTTTTTGTTGTTGATATAGCACTGAAGTATGATATATAAAATTGAATAAATAGCATAAACTTGTAAAATTTAAAGCTTTGTGTTCAGATATACATCAGTCCTTTTTCTATGCAAAAACTTCGCATAAGTAAGGAAATAAATTACTTTTATCGTATCTAGTCACGATCACGGTGTCATCACCTAAATCTTAGGCTTATCATCGGCAGGCATCTTAGGTTTAAGTTTGACTACAGCCCGCCTGATGCTAAGCATTGCTGCAGCCTAGGGCCTACACGCTTACCGAGAATACACCTATTAACTCGAAGAAGACCCCTGAATTGTAGTTCGCAGGAAATACAGCTAAACTTACTTCTATCTTTTTAAAAGCAATAATTGATCAGTGCACGTGCTCGTCCACAGGTCATCCAGGTTGCACCCATAACCCCAGGGGTGTTGATTACCGTGTAACATTCAAAAGGTCACCTGTAGAATAGTGTCATTGCCGCATCGTTAAGGCCGCCTGACTCAGCCTCTATTTCCGTAGCTTATAATGCATGCGTTATTTAAATATGCATTTGTATTGTAACTATATCTAGAGTGAATCGATCGTGTGTGTGTTTTTAGTTTTCTCTCAACCTTACCTTAACCTTTTAATCAAAGTTTTTAAAGGCCAAGGAAGCTGATATTCTTTTTAACATATGTATTTGATATAATAACGTTGAAAAATGGGTTATAGTTATGTCGCGGTCGCACCGAAACAACACTAAATATTTTCCTAAGCTATCTGCAATGGATTACTGCAAAGTGACGCCTGATTCAATACCTTAAAATATTTTAAACAATGACTATTTGTTATATATTATTATATATTACCTTTATATAAATACCTACCTTACAAGTTAACCAGTACTACCTTTATGAACTAAGAACATAACAAAGGACTAGAATTACACGTTTACCTGAACTTCTTGAAGTTTACACAAAGGAAACTATCGTGCAGCGTGTTCATGACCTTGCAACAATGTCTGCCAACTATTTAACCTGCAAACTTGGCGAGATACCGCTGAGATTGTCGGCAACAATGACAACTTGAGCAACTTGGGAAAGTTAAAGGCTTATCGTTTCAAGTAGCGAAGCCATTCTCGGATTTGTCTGACGCTTGACACTCGCCCGCTTTACGGTGTAAACCTTTACTAGAAAAACGACTGCTTTATTGAATTGGAAACGTAATGCTGGTAAAAATTGTATCACATAAATGCTATTGTAAAATAAGAGCAGGATACACACATATTTCGTCACTATTAAGTTATTCAATGACATATTAATGCAGGTGACTGTACGAGATACGTAATTATATTGATTTTGATCTTTGATCATTTATCCACGTACCTACTCGTATGTACATAGAGATTAAACATAAGCCTTATGATGACTTCCATGTTAATTAATTAGGAAGCGCAATAAAAATATGAACATGTACAATATTTAGTTTTATATTTTAAAAATGATTCTCACCGATGTTACTCAGTCGATGTTTGATCTTAACTTTAAAGTTGAATGTAGCTGCCACTCTCAAAGTTTATCCTGTCATTCCTCCCCCAAGTTAATTGTTAAGTTTACTAACAACTGGTACGACGTGGCACTAAACTTGCCAACTTTCCTTTTTATTCTTCAATAAATAAAATGAATAATATCGTTGTGAAATGTTGGAATATAATGATTTTAGTTTTGCTAAGTTTCGCTCTGACTTTGTGGTGGGTAGACGGAAGTCAGTGCCAAAGTGGATGATATAAGTTTAAAAATATATATTTTAACTTTTTAAAACAAAAACGTTGATCATAGAGTAGTAAATATAGAATTGCAGCTGAAAAGCATGGTAATTTACAAACGAATATCGACGTTTTATTTCAACTATAACTGAGATATGGATTGAACATTTATTTTTGAATTTTTATTCATTACTTAACTTAGTTTCACAGGTCAAAGGTTTATTTCAGTAAAAGCACATTGAATACGTCTCATCCCTTTCATCCCGAACAAAACATCAAAACATGACCTTAATAAACAAAGTACTTTTTCATTTCTTTTATTCGGAGCGTCTCTCGTTCTATAACACGAGAGAGCGCCCGACGAAGTAATAAATAATGATATGGGAGAAGTGATAGCTAACCCCGTTTGGTCCTGTGAGCTATCGAATTTTCTGCCAAGATGATATATCTAGTAGAATTTCCTTCAGCGCACATAAATAGCTTCGTGCAAAATATATGCGAGAAGTAGAGATGTGGGCAAATCTCTGGGGAAGTGCCGTAATAGGGCCTTTTAATCCTGGACTTTGGCTTCAATTGTGAATGATTGCTGTCAGTTTTGAATGGACTAATGATTGCTATTAGCGTACTTTAAAAAAGAAAGATTTTAAATGCTAATTCAACATGTAAACTCTACGCATAGAACAAGAGTACATCAGGTATTCGTCGAGTTTTACTGACGTGTCAATGCATATTTCGTGTTCTTTTTGTATCTTTTTATTTACTTTACATCATCATCATCATCATCAGCCCACAGTCGCCCACTTCTGGACATAGGCCTCTCCGAAGGCACGCCACTCAGCCCGGCTTTGTGCTTCTCGTCTCCAACCTGTTCCCTGCTACCTTCATGATGTGCTCGCTCCACCTAGTGGCAGGGCGCCCTACACTACGCTTTCCGAGCCGCGGTCTCCACTCCAGAACTCGCCTACCCCATCGGTTGTCGATTCTGCGACAAATATGACCGGCCCATTGCCACTTCAGCGTGCTTATGCGTTGAGCTATGTCGGTGACTTTAGTTCTCTGCCGAATTACTTCGTTTCGGATACGATCCCTAAGAGAAACTCCAAGCATAGCCCTTTCCATAGCACGCTGAGCAACTTTGAAACGGTGAACCAATCCTGCTGTAAGTGTCCACGTCTCAGCAGCGTAAGTCACTACTGGTAGGACGCACTGATTGAAGACTTTCGTCTTTAGGCTTTGCGGTATGGAGGACGAGAAAACCTGACGAAGTTTTCCAAATGCCGCCCAACCCAGCTGTATTCTTCTACTGGCTTCGCCCTCGAAGTTGTTCCTACCTAGTTGGAGCGTTTGCCCTAGGTAGACATACTTTTGGACAATCTCCAGAGCCCGCCATTTACAGCTATCGGGATTTAGCTAATTCTTAGCTAATTACTTTACAAATAGCGTATATTTAACATTCACACTTAAAAAAATTCTAACAGTTTGCATGGTGTTTGTCACTCAGACAGTGACAAACAACTTTATACGATACGAGTAATTATCACGTAAATAAATTCATACATATTATACATAGAAACGAATAGAAAAATAAAATACGGGAATCGAACCCGCAACCCTCGATTAGAGGCTGAGCTACTACCAACTAAGCTTACAGGCCAGTCACATAAGTACATATGTATATGTATGTATATGTTGACGGTGTCTTTTTTCTAATAAAAAATAAAGTTAAATAAATATTCCGGGACACAGCGCCATCTAGCCCCACACTAAGCAAACGCTTGTGTCGTGGGTACTAGATGACGGATAATGCCCCTGCATAGTTTCCAAAGCTACCGCATCTAGAAGAAGCAGCATGGGATCGCATAAAGTTTTGCCGACTGACCTTGTTTCCAGGTGTACTGGCTGCTGGGCGCGGAGGATGCCTCCGTCCCGCCGCAGTGGCCCAAGGAGCTCGCCACCGCCATCAACCTGCAGTACCCGCTCAACGTGTCCGACTCACACCACAGCTACGGCGCCTTTATTACTGTGAGTAACACTCTTTTTTACGACTTGTTTAAAAAGATGACTATGAATGTATTATGTTAAAATCAGCGGGGCGTCACCGCTTCATGCTAGAAGTACCGAGAATTCGCTCGTAGCGTTTTGCTTTACCTTCATAGTAAGAGCAGCTATTTTGGAAATCTCTACAAGTAGCCACGTTTCCTGGAAATTACAATCCAGGCGTCTTAAATTCCACAAAATAGTAAATAGGTTTCATCTAGAGAAACGTGCTATATTTTACACCAATGTGGGGCTTAACATCTACTGACTGCAGTTAAATGTATAAACTCCTTCCATGTTAAAAAAATATATCTTTGAGTATGTTGATATAAGCTTCAAATCATGTGTGCAGAAGTTGTGAGCGTGTTTATATATTTGTATTACTCCGCGGATTTCTCGAAAATTATTATCCGATATGTTTTATAAACTGCCATGATTTAACCGTTCAATAAATATAAGCCTATATGTATATTTTTTCCTGTAGCCATTAGGGCTTTCAGTCTTAACACGTGTGAAAAGTGTACCAAAGTAGAGCAGAGGCCCGAGGCAGACATTGGTTGCGAGAGTGCCTAGGACGTAAACATATATGAAAAGTGATCTATTCCGTCTCTGCGGACTAAACAATGCATGTTGCCAACTAAGTGCCTACCATACCTACATGTTGCCGGCTGTTTATCTAGTATAAGTAATGGCAGTCGTTAAGCCATGTCAGAGGCCCTCAGGGCGGCTTGATTAACTCTCGACACCAGAGTTGGCCACTCTCATTCGATAAGAAGATGTGGCGTACGTTTTAATGTACTCTTGTACGAAGCTACTAGTTTTATACTTACCTTTGTACCTAGGCTAGTATTTAAATTATATATGTAATCGTCAGTTTCTCGTGTGAAATTTTATTGGAATGTTAATTTTCATGAATATTAATACAATATAGTTTCTAAGAATGTTTATCTATTATATATGTATATCCTCGTACAATTTTACAATATTAAAGATTTGAATTGAAATAGGTATGTGACAGATAACATGAAACGTTTAATGCCCCGCACTTGACACCTCTGGTTAGGTAATGGAAAACTCCGCGTCAAAACCCGATCGTAAGGTTTTACTTGTACGTGGCATCGTTAAGCGCTAGACGTAATGGCGTTTTAAATTGCCAATAACGCGAAAGTGCTGCGGTGTCGTTCGGTTGTAATGCTTTTAGCGGCATCCGGCGAGCTGGTGGTGAGAGCTGACTCATCACCTTCCTTTGTTGTCTGACACCTCGGGACATTCGATACTTGTTCCCGGTTCCTATCGCTTAGCTGTCAGAATAAATGGCGTTTAATGTGGTTCTAGGTGTGATGTTCTAGGATTCAGCTGTTTCATTGCTAGTCTATCATAGACATGGCGGGGCAACTGCCGTGCCCCCCAGATACTAGTGACGTCCTGCGGTCGGAATCCGCGAGGGAAAAATATAGTTTTTGTGCCAATCCAAAGTCTAATCTAATTTACCTTACGAAATGCCATCCATAGCTATAGCTATGTCCAATCGCACTCACACACACAAACTTTCACGTATATTATATTAGCACAGACAAGACAAACATGTAACTTATCTCAAAGTAACGAACTAATATAATATATGTATCTATTTATTCTATACATTTAAGCTTTAGCACCTACATCTAGGATAATATATGACAACATGTCACAAGTCACTTGCAAATTCTCTCAGAGAGTCATCCGTGAAATTCCCTTACAATCTCCGAACATAATCCGGTGACACAAGATTGAGGTCGCTTAACGTGTTCTCGTGATATCGACATTTTCGTAGAAGCAATCCGTGGATTGTTCGCTCTAATACACTCTATGCACTTTGTTACACGCCACTCACGTACTTTATTGGTTCCGACATAACACAGTAAAAGACATACCACGAGGATAAGTTCGCACAGGTCATTGTAAATATTACAGTTTTAACGAAGACTATTGAAAATCGTATTGAAGTAAACGACAGGGTTTGGAGGGTTTTGTTTGTTTATATTTTTCTAACAAAGAAGTGGCGAACAGACAGACAGCTGGTGTATCAGCGCGCATTTTACTTTACATTCATATTCTGTTCAAAAATAATAAGTCAACAGTTGAGTTATTACAATCAAAAGACTAGTATTGCAACAAGGATTTCATAAGTGTAATACAAAATCTCTGTTTGAAACGTACGCTTTTAAAATGATTTCTTTAGCCAATTCATTATTGTTCTATGTCTACGTTTATTGTTGTGCTTTCGAACCAATCTGCAGATTGCGGCTGTAAACTGTAATTTTGTGTAATGATGTCTGAAGAAAATGTGCTCTGCTCGGACTTTATCGCCATTATCGAAATTAGGATTTCCCTCAGACCTCCGGGCAGTTCCTACGTCCCTAGAATTTAGCTTCATTGTAGCAGTAACATTTTCTGCAAAGGTTTAGTGTTCGTTTTCAAATCGTTAAAAATGAGATAGAGTGTGATATATTAAATTTGATACCTACGCTACAAAAATGGTGCGCCAGACTTTGGCTTTATTAGGATAATCTTCTCGTAGATTTCACCGGTACATAATCATATTCTAATATCTAAGCTCTTTACACACTGTTATACACAAAACATTGTCGCCTCAGTACTCAATCAGACTCAGTCCATGTTTTTAACCGACACTTTCCCTAAAAGGATATTGTCCTTACTAATTTGTCTGTGTTTTATACATGTATCTAATGAAAACACTCGTGTTGTTGTAACTGATTTTACGACGTGACACTCCACGTTTACGGTGATGGCGAGACATTAATTGTATTATCTACCCTTTAACTTGTATAGTGTACTTACCTTTCCATTTGATGAGGGACTTTACAATTTGTTAAATTAACTTGACTCTTCCATGAGTAATAATGATTCCTTAGAAGAGCGTAAAATTTAAGTCTACAGATAAAATATTCCTCGTAATTGATAGTTGAACTTGTTTTTGAAAACTAGCTGTATTTGCGATGTTTATCGCAAGCAGTATTGATTAATTCATATTGAAAATATACCTACATTATTTTGTTTTCTTAAGAAACCAAACTTTTCACTGTAAATAAAGTCACCCTCAAAAATAACGTCATAAGATTTGTTTGTCAGTCTTGTGCCAAGGCCAAGGTTAGATCGTATACTTTATGGCTTTTAACACTTTTATTGTAACACCGAAATGGAAGGTGACTTAAATTTTCATGGAAAACTTTAGGCACTTAATGCGGCCAATATTATGTAGTATAGGACCCGACTGCCATAGTACTGCAGTCGTTAAACCATGTCAGAGGCCCTTCGGGCGGTTCTATACCTTTTGGCGTTCAGTTATAGAGTTCGTGTCTCTCATACGAACTTAATTATAATTCACACATAATAGTAACATTAATAGCTCTAACGGTTTTATCGCCACTCTTTGTACTAGATGTCATAAACAGGAGATAAAATATTCATCATCTTGAACTCGGGGCCGCTTTGAAAAGGACATCAACGCTATCTCACCGTAACTTCTGAGGTGGAAAACTAGATAGGAAAAAGTAGATAGATAAACCAATACCTAGAATATTGTGGTCCGTAATAACTGAATGTACTTTACAGTGAACAGTTTTCATTAATTTATCTGAGTATTTTGACGTTTTCGTGAATATTATTTTAATTAATTCAAATTAATTGTTTAACTTTTGCGACATTCGTATGCGCTAAGGAAGCATTTACTCGTACTTACCGATAGTTCAAACTTTAATATTCAAATTCAACATGAGATCGTAACAGTAAGTAGATAAATAACATTTGTTTGCTAAATTGTCTAAATACGATGTAGAAATTTGCGAAAATACTTGCGCACAGCTGTCGCAATTTTCTGAATTTCACAAGTTTCTGAATTTGCTTATTCATCGCTTAGAAACAATAACATTTAATTTAATAATTTAAACTTAAGCTACTTAGAGCAAGCACTAAATAATATAATTTATACGAGAGAGGTCTTTAAAAAGTATTTTTATTTCAGTTTTCTATATATTCAAGGACATGACCTGCGGTGTTTCAATCATTGAACTCGTAAACATATTGCGGAGTTTAGTACATAAAGCAATGCACCGCTTGCGCTCTAATTAACATTTTTGTAAACCCGAGCCACAGCTGGTGAGCTTGTTTGCCTTCGACCCTTTAATTATACCGACTAAATATTTATTTAGTTAGTTTATGTTGGTACAGATTCTTACTGGATATTGTAGGAATCTATTCCGTGGGATCCGTATTCTATCCCTATTTACCTAATCATTTCAAATAGTGGCCTTAGTTTATGACATAGATTTTCTTTTTTTTTATATATATGTATAAAAACGCGTAGTTTTTACGAAGAGTTAACGCCTTTGTATTTTAAAATAAATATTGATGATGTTTTTTTTAATTATTTGTAACCTAACAATGGACTCTCATCAAAACCTAAACCATGTACATTATTACACTTTGTTTTTTGTACTACAATATTTAAATTTAGTTCTAACAGTAACTCTTCTATCTACTAAGGTATAAATAGTGTTGATGGTTATTATTGTATGGCGTATGATAGTGGGGCGGTGGCACGTGAGTTTGTTTGTTATTGTTGTGTTTTGGATGCCGACGACGTTCGACCGAAAGCGAGCTATTTGGAACAGTAGGCTACCCTTGTTTGGTCTATCGATCCATGTTTATGAATCATAATTCTGAGCTATGAGGAATATGATAGCTGTGATCTCAAGTTTCTAACATGTTATAGGAAAGTACCTTTATTCGATGCTTTGAAAAAATATGATCTTATTATCTCTTACACTGTAAAAGACAGGTAAAGTTTACCGAAATTTTAAAGATTTTATTCAACGAAAGAGATAAATTGTAAGAACGATTTTGAATGGGTTATATTTGTGTACTATTTGGCGCAAACATCTTTGGACTTCAATATTTGCAATGCATCAAGTTCATTCTAACCCTTTGCTTACGATTTCACTTCTCAAACATTAGACCTTCCTTGAAGCCGTGTAAGCTTTATAACAACAATGATAAACGAGCGCATAGTTGCGTGCTCGTCGTATATTCTAATGAGTGCTATTATTGCCTATCGCTAGTCAATGTTCGTGTCGACAACCATTTGACAGTTATTCTCGTCCTGATAACAAATCGAAGGGCACTGACAAGGACCATTTGTCATGAATCCTTTTTCTGTATGTATAGCTTGGGTTATTTTTTTTTCAATATATAAGTAAAGTAGAGCTTTCACTACTTGTGTTTATTAATCAAATATCTACTTGACAATAGCAAAAAGCTTGCGGTTATAATTTGTGACTAAATACACCTTGGATTGTGTAGCGCAGTTTTGTAGTTGTAGTTAGTATGTAGCTTGCGCGTTAGACGTTGTTTCCTTTGTTATGTGTATTTTTTTTTAAATATTGTAATTCAATGTAGATTTGTCTACGCGAGTTACACGTATGACATGATACAAATAATTAAATAAGTTCCCGAAAACTGGCGAACTCAAAATGAGTGTAGTGTAAAATAGGTTGGTAAGAAATTTTCTAGCATTGAAAATGGAAGTATGAGACAGTCTAGTGCCGAGTATCTTCGAGTTCGTTTCGAGAAAGAACCTATAAAGAATCTATTTATTATTATGTGACTCATTTTTTTATGTCTGAAGTAAACTCACAATATACCTTTATTCACAGAGCTCCCCCCCGCCCTTCAACCCCGCGGGCCGCACTAACGACGCGGACGCCATCGTGTCTGTGATCGGCGCCGCCGAGAAGTTCGTCTACATCTCCGTCATGGAGTACCTCCCCGCCACGCAGTTCACGCCCAAGATGAAGTGAGTACTTGTACCTTTATATGAAGCGAAAATAATTTGTCAATCTTTTATGCCACAACTAAGTGACGAACGGCTAATGGGTATTCACTAGAAGGTATTGTTTAATCTACTTGCCATCTACGCTCAGACATTCAAGTTCCAGGATATTGACAAAACGGTCGTCATGACCAACTACCGTCATTCTGTATATTATTTATATTTTCAAAAAAAATATTCATTTCTGATTCTGTAAATATGGTGAATATACTGTATAGCGAGTATGTCTAGTAATTTAAACAACGATGAAGAGAATTTCGTGGACAAACTTTGTCATTATGTTAACTAAAACGGTTTTCACTCACGTGTAATTCGCGTATGTTGTTTACGCGTTTCGGATGTTATGACATCCATCTTCAGAAAGTTTTTGTTACCATATTGATAAAATGTCTCACGAAAGTTTTAATATTAGAACATAGTCATTCTAAAATTGCCATTTGTGTTTAGAAACTAACTATACCATCATGTTGTTCCAGTTTCTGGCCGGTGCTAGACGACGCGCTGCGGCGCGCGGCGCTGGAGCGCTCCGTGCGCGTGCGCATGTTGATCAGCCTGTGGAAGCACACGCCGCCCGCGGAGGACCACTTCCTGCGCTCGCTCACCGCACTCACACACGCGTACCCCAGATGTGATATACAAGTGGTACGATATTATGCACTTAGATTTACTCAAATTGAAGATGCAAATAAACTATATATCTAGGGTCCAGTTATAGTGGCGCGCCTGAGTGGCGACAGTAGTGTCATGTGTGTGGCTACTTACTTTCTTGCCTAAAAAGTGGTACAATAATAAAATCCTTGCTTCTGATATACTACTATGACGACGCATCATCATCATTTAAGAAAAAAATGAATTTGGTATCTTCAGATGGCAGCCAATGATTATGATACTATGATAAATAAATTTGCTATCATACATTACTTGGAAAAACATTTTATCCACAACTGGAACCGTTAACCGAGACAGATAGCATAGAAATACAACGAAATTACATACTTAAATTGTTTACTTTCTACTTAATCGAGTTCCATAAGTATTTGTCACACCAACACAACTCACTTTCCTCCCCAGAAACGTTTCATAGTCCCTTCCACGCCGGAGCAGGCAAAGATCCCGTACGCGCGAGTGAACCACAACAAGTACATGGTGACAGACCGCACCGCATACATCGGCACCTCCAACTGGTCCGCCGACTACTTCCTCGACACCGGGGGCGTCGCCTTCGTGTTTGAGGACGAAGGAACTCTTGCAGGTATTACTAGAAATATTTAAATTGTTATCCAAAATTATGTTCTGCTAACAGCATCCTGTTATTGAATACTAATAATCTGTAAAATTATATTTATACAAATCTTATTGCTTAAGCCTTTACGATTCGCTAAATGGGTACATTTAACTCATATGTGTGAAGATTGGAGAATTCCTACCAACTTATAAAAAATATTATCAAATAGAACATATTTTAATCTAGTAAATGTTGCCAAAAAAAGTATGAATTACAAGCTTCTATTGCAAAAAAATATATATTTAGTGAAAGCATTTTTCATTCTTATATCTTGTCAAAACTTGTGATGGAAGATAGCATTGCAAAATATGTTTACACCATCAGATATGAAATGTAAAACTCTTCAAAATGATCGCTAACATTATTTTTTACAGCCCTAATTTTGTGAGTTTTGTGTTATTTTGTGGTTTTCTGATTGCCTGACACCCGCGCGGCCCTTGGCGGGGGGCGGGTCAGTCTGCTCTAGCAACTTGCGAAGGGTGGACGTATTCGGTCTCCCGACCGAACATTTTCGAATTTTTTCTCCTTTTAACCCCAATTTATTAATTAAACATTGTTTAAATTGACAGAGACAATTCCTAAATATAGTTATTTAAGATATTTTGTTAGTTTTTAGTGACTTCAGTAAAAGTGATTTTGTAAATATAGTTGTAGATGTGAATTCGTGTCGCGTACAGAACAGACATTTTAGTCCATTGAAATATTACAAAAAAAATTGTTTAAGACATAATATGTAGTAAATTGTTTTGCCTACAAATATGTGCCTATATTTTTTATAAGCAAAAAAAAGAGTGAGAGTAAGAAAAAAAATATTTTTTTGTTTAATTTACATGATATGATAGGTCTTCCAAGAATTCACGTCTATATCTACAAGTTATCAGAAAAAAATTAGGTACCTATTTATATTAAAATTCCCAAAGTAAAAATAAATTAGTCAATACATTATGTAAATCTCGAAAGTCAAACTTACCTTTTATCGATACATATTGTTACAAATTTCTCATAACTCAAAACTCAAAACTCATAACTCATAACTCATTTATTGGTAAGTTTACACGTCCATTTTTTTAAACCATTATCTTTCTTGAGTGCAAAGATTAGGCTGTGCCACAATGCACGGGCGTACGCGATTTAATAGTTGCCGCGTCGCGCGAATCGTCCTATACGCCTTACCAGCAGGTATCGGATCGGGCGGCAGGCGCGGCGAGCGGCCGCAAGTCGCGTGCGCTCATGGTTGTTACGCCACGACATGCCGGTTCTTTTGTTCGCCAACGCCTGACGTCACAACTCGACTCGAGTGAGTCTTATTCAATCCAAATAATAATAGGTCTTTACCCATAAAATTGCCGTTTTTTTCTTTGTTGTAACTGTGTTTGTAACTTTTAAGTACAGCTATATTTTTTCCAAATTCAATATTTATTGTATCAATTGTTGAATTATGTACCTTTTAGATAAAATGTATTACTAGTGCATATTACTTATAGGGAAGTCATTGAAAACACCTCTTTCAATGTGTCGTCGGTTTCACTACTTTAACTAGGTATATTTTTATCATATACACTGTTTTTGAGAAATTGATATACGTAGTGCATAGCTTTTTTTCCATCTAACTTTAGTTATCAATTGCATCTATGTAGGTATATCTGTTCATCATTTTTCTCAATTTCGTCATACAAATCGGCAATTTCATAGTTAAAGACCTATTATTTTTTTACCCGCAATTTATGTTTATGTTCGGTTAAAAGGTGTATTGCTGGTGTCAAAGTAAATACAAAGATTACAAGATTTGTTACGTTAATAAGTAATGATATTTATATAACACTAGTGAGTTAACCTTAAAAGATAGACATATATTGTTGAGGACATTTTGTTAGATTATTTTGAGAGAAATAATTCTTTCATACATATTTTTGTGATATCTTGAACCGTTTTCGCAGCGCATGCAACGGTAGCCCTCAAAGATGAATAATTTTCCCCGTTTTTTCCACGTTTTTCATTATTTCTTTCTTTCTAGTTCGGTTTTAGGAAAAATATGTGAAAAATGTATGAAACCCAAATTGATAACTTTTTATGAAGATTGTGTATTGCCAGAAATAATAGACCCGTGGCACCCAAGAAATCTGCCAATAAGAGAACCACAATACATAATAGAAGCAAAGCTGAATAAACAATTAACGACTAAAAAGATCATTATTAACAAAGAAAATAAAAAACCAAAACAAGAAAACGAACAGTCACACGATCAATCGCAACCTTCATGCTCTCAGTACAGTATATAGGTACATGAATGAACACGGAACCCTATTACTAAGCCTCCGCTGTCTGTATCCAGTCTGTATTTTTTTTGCTCAATGTTAAAAACTGTTACAAGTATACGCTTCAAATTTTCACAGAATATTTACTTGTATATTATTTGTACTTCGAAATAAATAATTAAATAACAAAATATATATATTAAAGGGAGGCTCCCATATAACAAACGTAATTTTTAAGCAATATTTTACTCGATCTTTATAAACAGGTAGAAACATGAATATGTGTTTGTAAGTAAATATTTAGAAATATATAATATTATAAACTATAAAAATAAATATCTAAACTAATAGGTACAAAAAATAGACGATAGTATGGAACCCTTCGGGCGCGAGTCCGACTCGCTCTTGGCCGGTTTTTATAATAATCATGCCTTTCATATCTGGTAATTACATAGCTTCATTGGCTTAAATATGTTTTTATTGCAATCGTTGAGTACGTTAAGCGTATTTTGTGTACTTTTACATAGTGTTGTCAATAAAGTTATTACATAAGCATTAAATATTCTCCCTTCTTTCTTTGTTTCCCACTTTTTCATTAGTTTGTGTTTATAATAATAATAATAATAAAAATTGGCACTAGAAAAGGGGTAAAGAGATAAAATGCGGTAAAAAGTGGGCTGAGGATGATGATGATGTTAGATAATCTGTGACTTAAATGACCAAGGCAGTCGAATGCAACTAAATCTCCATATGGGTTTGAAAACGCAAACTAATTATCAATCTCGGTAGGTTAGATATTTAAAAAAAACTCGTGTCCAATTTGTTTAGGGCTGTAGATGATGATGAAATATTTTTTCAAAATGTCTCGAAGTTGTAAAAAATCTGTGACTATCAAACGGATAAAATATATAGAGATTGAATGCAGTAGAAAGCTGGCTGAAGATGATGATGATTTCGTATGATCCTATACCAACAACCAGTTCTCATCATATTTAGTTCAAGCATCCACCCGCTATCTCTTATAGTTCTCGAGATCCCTTGTGGTACTCCAAGGTCTGATGGCCAAAGTGATTGTGATACTCAGCCTTCAGCATATGTATTAGTATCGCATAAAAAAAATTGCATGCCGTCGATTGGGCAAACCTGCAGGTTTATAGTTTATCACTTTTAATCTATGTACTTTTTCTTTACAATTCATTTTAACAAGTTATTTTTATAACAATATTGTACTATTTATTTATTAATTAAACTAAATAAAAAATACCAAGTACCATATAAATAAATAGGTAGAAACCATATAAATTAAATACCAAGTACCATTAATAATTTAACCGACAAAACATCACCGAGTAAGTAACATTGTAGGCAAAGAAAGTTTTTCAATCAGTCCCATCTGATTTCGTTTATTCCTTGACAACAGCTAGCTCGGTGTTCACGAGCTGTGACCGTTGATCACTAGATGGCGTATTATACTAGTTAGGCGTCAAACGCTCAAAGTCATTGACGATACTTAACCTCTTAAATAAACTTCACACAACTGATTTGTGCAACAACAAATGGGGAGCATGCATCACTACGATGCAAGTTTATGCTTAGATTAGATTGCAGGTCTACAAAGGTAACTTAATCAATAAGGGAAATCTAAATACTAATGAAAATAATGAAATAAGAATAAATATGATAAAAATAATGAAATAAAAATAAACGTGTATAACTTAAGAAACTTAACCTTGATATCCATAATACATGTAATAATGTTTCATAATTGACCTCCCAGTGTAGAAATTACAATTATATTATCATTTTATCGTATTCCAGGTAACAGCACGAGGGACATCCGGAAGGACCTCGAGGAGGTGTTCCTCAGAGATTGGAACTCTCCGTACGCAGTACCACTGAGAGCGTTATAGCACTCACACCTACTGACGGAGGGGCGTACGTAGCACGCGGGGTATACAATATATACTTATGTAATACTCACTTGCAGGAAATTCTATGAATTCTAAAGCGATGTGACCTTAAATGCAATGTCGATTTTCATCTATATAATTTAATATCATAGCGTCAAACTATCTACTGAGTACGGACTAAATAGCCCTCTTCAAATAAATATGAGCGTAATATGGTCGTTATAATAGTTTCAAGATTTGTTCCTGTAACTCGGTGTTAATGTGGTACCAATATTTACCTAAATATTTCTACTATAAAATCTACTTTCCTGGTGCATTCATAAATAAAATAAATAAATAAATATTGGGCACATTGCACATAGCGCCATCTAGCCCCACACTAAGCAAACGCTTGTGTCGTGGGTACTAGATAACGGATATAATACTTACATACTTATCTTTTTTGTAAATACATACTTATTATACATACAAACGACCAGACTCAACACAAGTAATTATAAATTTTAACGTACAAAAATACTTGTGTCATGCGGGTATCGAACCCGCGACCTCTAGATTAGAAGGCAGAGCCACTACCAACTAAGCAAACAGGCCAGTCAAACTTTAAATTCAACAGGTCTAATCTAAATTTATGGCCAAATAAATAGGTAACAAAAATGAGGGCTAAAGCCCCAACTGAAACTTAACTAGTTGGATTAGTTTAGAAAACTCGTTACTAGAGTTTCCTATGAATCCTTTAAAAATCGTTCAAATATATTTGTAACTATAATAGTACCATAGCATCCAAATGTAATTTATAAATATTAAAATTATTATGGGAACACTGTACTTAATATTTAATGTAAATTTATCATAGCGTACAATATTACCTACCTTTTAATTATTTGTAAAGGTTGGAATCTGTCACAATTGTTGGATTCAATAAACCATCTTCCTTTTGTCTAAATTTTATACCTTTCTCGGTGTGGTAGTTTTTAGGACTTTTGTGTACATGACAATTTCATTTTTGTAACGAATACCGTGTTTTTTCTATTTTTTCAGGTTGACTGTGTGTTTTGTTTTTTAAATACTTTTGATTGTAATATATTCGCTAAGTTTTTAACATATACGTAGTTAGATCTAAGAACGAAATCTACAAAACTGTATGAACAATTTAGTGATGGGTGCCTTCTATTACGTGTGACTAACTTGACAGTTTTATCGTGTGTGAATGACCTCAACTTATTATGTACTTACTCAACATATATTTACATAAATCTAATAAAATTATTCAATACATATAAGTATAACGTTAGTGGTAAAACTGTTTCAACGCTAAAATGTCACCTATGTTTTAGACCAGCCCCCTTGGACAAGAGCCGTATTTTAGTGAGCGTATTGTCGCTCACTTATAGAATAGAAAGACACATGTATGGGATTGACATCGCGACGACGTCACTCCCATACATTGGTATTTCTATTCCTTAGGCGAGCGACAGTGCGCTCACTAAAATACGGCTCTTGTCTAAGGGGGAGGTTTATTAATATGTCATGATAAATACTCAGCTTAACTTCGATACTAAATCTGCGCTATATAAACATATCATTACTATAAAATAAATATCTGAAGGTTTCATTTTTGTGCCACGAAATATTTTTGTATGAAGGCAAGGAACGCACCACAATCTACGAGTAGATAGGTAGTATATAGCAATTCAATCGAAACATAGATTTTTATACCCACTATATAGCATCTGTAGTGTTTACTAGAACTGTGAACTTGTAAAAAATATTGTGTAAGATTTACATTAAGTAGGTACTGAAATCATCTTATTTCACATAAACTCAGCTATCAGAGTAAGTATTGGATAGTTCTCTCCCGTAGTGATCAATATAGTTATTTCACCCTGTTGAGTATTCTTTAACTATTCTAAAAGACAATATCGTTGTCAGTATTGTAAAGGTCTGTCTGTGAGCTAGAATAGAGCCATGGAAGCTCTTGAAAGCAATATTATTTGTATTGTAAGACAATATGCGTGATATTATACTGTATGGAACCAACTGGTTTGTAAATAGAGATTTCTCCTTTCTACATGTAACGTATTTTTATTTTCTCCCTTATATGTCCTACATTTAGAATAGATTTTGTAGAACCTTTCAATGACCTCTTTGTATGGGGACAGGGAACCTGTTAAGGTAAATGAAAAAAATATATATATCGTAGAAAAGTATTTTATTGAATAGACATAAATCTTCTTGAACAAAATCTAACTTAATATGCTAAAAAATATAATAAGTTAATCCTACAAGCATGTAAAGCGATCCAGTCACTTTAAAAACATGTCCAAAGCAGAATATCCATGTCCGTAAATATTAAAAAATAAGAATTCGTAAATAAAATAAAAAATAAATTCTATCTAAAATAAAAAGTGACATGTATGCTTTACATTCATTTAGGATCCCAATTTGTGAACAATTGAAATGTTTTTAAGTGACAATTAGGTATATTTTACATGTCATTTTAATGTCACGTTGAATACAAACTATATGAATTGATAAAATATTCCTTCTGGGATCAATTACTCCATGTGCAAATTATATCTGTAGAACTTCAATAAAATATGTTGCAATTATTACTCGTTCATTAACATATAATTTACTTTGTAGTGCTAAAAACTGACATTTGCTAATGTTCAACATTTTAAACCGACAACGTGTCTAAAAATAAAACCTAAATAATCAACAGTATCAGAAAGAAAGATCCACAATATACAGCAAAAAAATATGTTTCTTGCTTGCTTCTCTAGTTGTGATAGATTTATTGCAGGATATTTAGGAGTTACAATTGAGAAATTATATTATTCTATCAAAAATAAACCGGACGACTACGTTAATGTAGTCTTGCAAAATAGCCTATAATAGATGTCACAGTCATCAAGTCACACACTCCGGTTCTTTATTCATTTGCAATTATAGATATGTACTTCTTAAATAACAGAATCACAACAAGTCTACAAAAAATCGAAAATCTATGTATTTGTTTCTTAGTCTGTTTATTTCAAAACAACACTTCTATGAAACGACAGAATATTAATATTTTTTTCTATACGGGCCCTGAAGGAAATCATAATTATATAAAATGGTATCAATTACAGCGACATCTAGCGGTACAAATCAAAATTCTAAATAAGTTCCACCAATTTTCATCACACCTTCTATTACAAAATTAATTAATAACAACGACATCTACCGTATAACTCGTCAATCTCAGCCCAACAAATACACCAATTCAAAGAGATCTGTACAGCAGTGGAAGGTACCAGCTTTATGTATATCTCTTTTCAGCTTGTATAAAAAGTAATTTAGATTGGTAAATATGAGGCTAGCTGGCGCTGTGTGATATGTCGTCTAATATTTATTATTGTTTTTCTAAACAATGAAACAGTGTCGCCTATTCAAAATCTGTCAGTATTAATCGCCTTCACAAATCCTCTTTATGTTTCAGTTTCTTTTTGCACCAATTATAATGAAACACCAGTGACATTTACCGAACCACATTCTCAGTTCTATAAATCTTAAATCAAATTTTTCACAACTACCTTTACAAAACAAATTAATAACAGCGCCACCTACCGGACAACTTGTCAATCTCAACCCAACAATTTCACCAACAGTAAAACAAAACTCGTCAATCTCAACCTAACAATTACACCAACTGTTAAACAATACAAGTAAAGTCCTCTATGCATGTGTAGCGCTGTCCTCCACAAAGTCCCGGGCCTCCTCCTGCGAGACACACTCCACGTGCGACACCTTGTTCCTGAACTTGACTCCGTAGAACTTGTGCGCGTGTTCCAACAGCTCCGGTCTGAAGGTGGTCGTGATGAACTGGGCCGAGTCGGAGAGCTCGTGGATCATGTTGGCTATGGCTTTGCGGTGCTGCGCGTCTAGGGCCTGAGAAGGTAGGAAACAATGTGAAGTTATTGAATGATACGTTAAATAAATAAAAAAAATTGTGAATTCTGTCCACCAGACAGTTGGTTCACCTCGCGCATGTTTCTCTCACCGCTCGTGAACGTAACTAAGTATCCACCCGGCCTATTGATAAAGTAGCTCCTCACCTGAACAATTGATTAACCAACTCTACTTGGATAGGTGATCAACCATTTCCATCTGGACACTCGATCAACTAGCTTCACTTGAACAGTTAAACAACTAACTATCTAGATAGTTGATCAACCAACTCGACATGGACAGTTAATCAACTAACTACCCACCTGATCAATTTCGTCGAAGAGATAGAAGGGCGCGGGGTCGCACTTCTGTATAGCGAAGATGAGCGTCAGAGCCACGAGTGACTTCTGTCCGCCCGACAGCTGGTTCATCTCCCGCATGTCTCCCTCGCCGCCCGTGAACGACACGCGAATGCCGACGCCTGTGAACTGGTCCGCGTTGGTGCGTTGCTGGGACACAAATTTACGAAATTCAGACAGGGGGTAGTTACTATAAATTATATTGGAAGTGACTATTAAAAAAAGATTGAAATCGGTTCGTAAATAACGGAGTAATTGCATAAAATACCCACGAAAGAAAACTTTCAGAAAACTTGATAACGTAGTTTTTTGAAGTCGGTTAAAAATAAGATATTATTATCAATTCGATCTGCATGTACCTGTGCCTAAGATCTAATTTATTTGATTTATTTTACTTGGTGCTAAAATTCACAAAAGAAAGCAGGTCTTTTGGTGGAAACCGGCTACTATTACAGAGTAGTTATATGTAATGAAAAAATAATAAATAAGGTGTAGGAACAGCTAGGAAACAGATTCAAAAATAAAAAGCAATTTTTCTTTTTGGTTTGGTTTCACCTGGTGGAGCTCCTCTAAAAATATTCTCCTTTCTTTTCAATCGACGCAACATAACACACAGAAGTATAATCATATTTAATTACAACATTCAAAAACACGTACAGACCTAACAACGAGCTTACAAATAATGAAATAACAAAATGTGAACTTCGATGCTTGATATTGAGGTTGATATTAAATGAAATCTATCGTGGAAGAATTTCTTAATCATACTAAATTCTCAAATTCCAACATACTTTTCATATTGGAAAAAAATATTTTGGTAAAAATATAAACAGAACGAATTTGTGAACATGATTGACATATACTTTGTATATGTAATACTCTTTTATGCGCAAATTGCGCCACTTGTTTAAATAATAATCATTAACCATTGTTGTAT
This sequence comes from Macaria liturata, assembly GCA_964023185.1. Lineage (NCBI taxonomy): Eukaryota > Metazoa > Arthropoda > Insecta > Lepidoptera > Geometridae > Macaria > Macaria liturata. The sequence continues at coordinate 10,528,508 of OZ026815.1, read as the reverse complement.
AAAATCTTAGTCATAGCATACCTTTTTCATCCCACCCACCATCTCGGAAAGAGTATTTTTAGCTTTTGCACTCAGATATTGCAGAGTAAAATAGTACATTGTTCACCGAGAGGAGAAAGTGACCGATTACCGTCGAGGGTGTCGTTTGAAGCCCGAGCCGTAGAATGATTGATGAAGAAATGGATTTTCATACACTTTTCTCTCCCGCTCAGATGCGTTTTCTCCCCGCATATTTGTTCGATATGCAATCACGTACTTTCTACCGTAAATTTGATACTTTCCAAGCAGGTGTAGTATAAAACACTATGTATCACTCGAGAGAAAGTGCGATTCCCGATCTCGGGTGTTTATAGACAAAGACTTCAAACGACACCCTCGACGGTTATCGGTCACTTTCTCCTCTCGGTGAACAATGTACTATTTTGCTCTTCAAAATCTGAGTGCAAAAGCCGTTTTTATTCTCTAGAGGTTAAAGTAAATTGAATTTAGAACATCGTGTGTTACAAGTTTTTGAATAAAAAAAATCATTAAACCTATTTACTGCTACCTCTATGGTGCCGAATATATCATACAACTTGCACTCTTGTATAACAAATAACTATTATCCCACGGATAACGAAACATACTCATGATGGCTTCTGATCGTGAGCCAGTAGCGTCGTATCATATCATAGAGTACTTTTTAAATCAATACAAGTCCCATAAAGTACAGAAAACACTTACATCAGCAGCCTCCTCGGTGCCGTCTTCTTTCCCCACCCTCATGATAAGGCTGCCTCTACCTTGCGGCACCAGCTTCTTGAATACATCCGTGAAGTTCTTGCTCACTTGCTTGAATGTAAATTGGATTGCTTCGAGCTTGCGGTGCTCGAGCGTCTCGATTAGCTCGCGGATTTTCTCGCCGCTGGAAAGATAAAAGTTTACGTTGAATATTTGGGGTTTTTTTTCTTATTGCTTACTTGCTACTTGCTTATCTCCTAACAATACATATTTTGATGTATCTAATAATTACACTTATGTTTAGATTTAGATCAAACATAGTTTCTGTTGCCTTGGGTAAGTGGTTATTCATAAATAATATCCGTTGAATTTCATGATTTAAGAAATGGAATAAATTAATTATGTAATTTAATGTTTTTCAGGAAAATTATGTATGTATATGTATGTAGGTATGTTGCATAAGATTATGTTTTCAATTGAATTAAGAGAAATTTTTATCCATACTTTCTAAATTGGCATACAAGGAAACACTTCTTATCTTTTAATTTTATATTTCAAAATGTATACGAGTACATCTCGATATTTTTTTATATCGCACCTCTATGAGTGACGTATTTATTGAACCTACAAGTTCCCTTCAAGGTCACCTAATGGAGTAAGAAACAAAGTTGTACCTGATTCACATAGCAGCTCATTAAGGAACGATTGAACAATGCAATTAACCGTCTACTTATTTCCATTACGGTAAATTTAACAACAATTAGCATAGTTTCACATCGCATACCAATGTCATATTTGGGTAATTCTCGCGTATATCGGATAGTTACACCGTCTCAGATATTAGCCAGATCGGTGATTAACGCACTAACGCAACGATACGACCCCGCTAATAACAAAACTAATTAACAAATATAGGTAAAGAACAAACCGATCGATATTTGAGAACGTCAATCGATATTCGGAACCGCATTGGAGATCGAAAAATACGGCAACACAGTTGTGTAAACATTATGTACCATAGATTGATTTTCGCGTTTTTGGTGGCGTCGTCTGTTAGCGGTCTCAGCTTGTGGGATGCATTGGTCGGGAGTGTGTCGAACATCGTCGGAGGAATCACTGCAGTATACAGCCCGCCACAACACGAGGACGCATACTTGAGCATACAAGAACTGGCCAAGAAATATGGATACCCGCTGGAAACGCATACTGTCACAACGCAAGATGGATATATACTCAATATGCATCGCATACACAGCTCGAGAAATGTGACTAAAAATGGACGCGTAGTATTCTTAATGCATGGAATATGGGAGAGTTCTGACAGCTGGCTATTGCAGGGCCCGAAGAAATCACTCGGATACAATCTAGCAGACGAAGGATTCGACGTATGGATGGGCAATGCAAGAGGAAACAGACATACTCTCCGACACACCACATTAAACTCAACCTCGTCATCGTTTTGGGAGTTCAGCTGGGAGGAAATAGGACGATACGATCTACCCGCGATGATAGACTATATCATAAACCTGACGGGACAAAATAAGATATTCTACGTGGGATTCTCTCAAGGAACGACCAGTTTCTTCGTGATGACGAGCATGCGACCCGAGTACAACGACAAGATAAAACTTATGTTCGCTATAGCACCGGAAGTGTATCTTGGAAACGCACAGAATATACTTCTGAAAATCTTTTCACCGGCTCATACTTACTTGCAGTATTTGCTGTGGAATTTCAACATTTACTCGCCGAGCACGGACTTTTTGAATATCATAACGCCGTTTATTTGCAACTTTTTGCCAGTGAGGTGTGATAATTTCTTCTTTTCCATCGTGGGCCCGCACCATGTGAACGAGTCTCTGTGGCCAGTGATACTCGGTCACGTACCGACTGGCTCCTCTACGTTACAGTTCGTACATTACGGACAGTTGGCGAATTCGAGACGTTTTTGTCGATTCGATTTCGGACGGAAAATGAACGTGGAAAAATACGGACAAGAGAAGCCGCCAGATTATAATTTGGACGCGGTGTCGGCGCCTGTGATGTTGTTCTACAGTGGAAACGATTGGTTCTCCGACCGACGAGACGTGGATATGTTGAAAAAGAAACTGTCAAAGGTGGTCGGATTTTATTTCATAAAACATTTCACTCATGTTGATTTTATGTACGCGGATGACGCGTCCGCGTACATATATTCTAATATCATAAGGCAAATCAAAGGTAGAAGTAGATAATCAAATCAAATCAAATATACTTTATTGTACACCAAATAAAAATAACATATTTTACATAAAGGTGGAAGGTAACCAGGGACATAATGCCAAATGCTTTTGTTAAAATATGTTGTGATTTACTATATTGCAACAAGTGTTCACAAAGTAAGTGTCATTTATTATTTATGTATTTAACTATGAGCCATAGCACCTGTTTGCAAGGTAGTGCAAATAAAAAGCATATAACACTCACAGAATTCAAACAATAACTGAATGTAGGAAATTGTAACTATGCATGTACATAACATCTTTATTATAATAATAAACATATGAAATGCATGAGTCAAAGTGATTTTAATTTAAAACTGTTACTGAAAATCCCATAAATATGTATTTGTTATATTATTTTACTATTTACATAAATGCGAAAGTGTTTATTAGTTTGTTTCGCTTACAGGCCGTAAAAGAGCGACGGATCATCGGTATAATGATAGTATACAGTCTTGGGCGTAACTAAGGCTTATATCCCGTCACAGAGCGAGTGAAGGCGCGGGTATCTCCTAGTATTCCTCTCCCTCTTCTCCTCAGTTGATAGTTCAATGCTGAGCATCGTGATGACCCCGACCAAAATTGTGGACCATTAGACGCCATTTATCACGATCGGTAGCTTCGTGTATGGCAGCACTTGTTTGGCAGCCACCTCGATCGGACCATCTTGTAGGGTTTCGAACTCTGGATCTCGTTCCTGCTTTTTTTCCGGTCACTATGAGCTTCTCCAAATTGTCCGCTGGTTTCCGTGCAATATGCCCAAAAAGTAATGTAGTACCCGCTTCAGACATAGGGCGGACATGCGTTGTTTAATGTTAGGCTCTTTTTTATCCACTAGTATTAGTAAAGTAACAAAGGGCCCACATACCCGACATCCAGTTCTTCCTTCCTCTTGTAGAGTTTCTCCTTCTGTTCCGAGAAGCTGACGAACTGGTCGAGTGCCTTCTTGTTGACGTGGTTGTACTTCTTCAGGTGCTGGTTGGCCTTCTCTAGCTCCTTGAACAGCTGCAAATAAATACACACCGGTTATTATATTTTAACTTCTAAAATTTTATGTTCTTAACTATGTTTTATTTATTTATTTATCACCTGCGTCCTGGCGCACAAACGGCCAATCTAATTATATAAAACTCAAAGGTGACTGACTGACTGATATAGTGATCTATCAACGCACAGCCCAAACCACGGATTGGGCTGAAATTTGGAATGAAGTAGATGTTATGACGTAGGCATCCGCTAAGAAGGGATTTTTGGAAATGGGACATTTAAAGGGGTGAAATAGGGAATGCAAGTTTTACTTCTTAATGCGAGCGAAGCTGCGAGCTCCCACTAGTAAAATATAAGAGCAATAAGTACGTATGAGTGTGACGAACTCTGGCGTCGAGAATTTTTAAACCACCCGAAGGGCTTCTGTCGTGGTTTATATAGAGATAAATGGGTACTAGCAATTAACTCTGTGATTTACAAAACGATTCCAAATTTATTTGTTAGGAAGGTTTTATTTAAATCATAAAAATGAAAAGTAATTATGACCTATCTAAAGTGGTTTGAATATAATCTTTTCATTTACCTGTTTGAGCGACATCTTCTGGTACTTAGCGTGCAGTTCTGGTGCATTAGGCAATGTGCCGAGGGCAGCGATCTTGTCCAACGACTCTTGTATCTTCTCCTGAAGAAGAACTTCTTTGGAAGCCATCTTTTCAAGACCTTTCGCGTCCTCTTCCATCTTGTCTTGAGCTTCTTTCTCCTGAAAATTAAAATGTTATAGGATGAGTTTAAAAATATGACGAAAAGAGAATGTAAATCTGTTGCGAAGCACCTAACAATTGGATCCAAAAACTTTGTTAGAGCCAGTTGCTGTACAGCACAGACATGTATTTAAGTCTATGCAGGTGTGACGCGATGACACAAATGGAAAAACACAGGAGAAGTATTTGTTTTGACCTATAGCTAAATAGGATTTTTGCTATTTTCGCACACGAGAATAAAGATTCACGGTTTTACCAACAAAATATATGTAATTCAATCGACTTTGACTATAATACCACTACAATACAACCCGTATCTCTCTACTTATCAAGATCAAACATCAGTGCGACTAATTTCCTCTCGATCTCTTTTCTCAGCAATTGAAGTCTATCTTGCTGATATTTTTACACCTTATTCAAGCTATTTTACCCCATATCCTATTACAAAACGAATTTTATTCCTCCACTTATTCAGATCCAATTTGAGCTCCTTTTCTTTCTTAACAGTCGCGACCACCTTTCTCTTTACCTCTTCCATGTCCTTATTGATCTTTTTTATTAGTTTTTCAGCGGCTGTGTGGGCTGTCTATTGCTATTTATAATAACTTAAGTCAAGCGATATTAACCCTTATGCCACTGCTATACGAACCTTATTCCTCCACTTATCCAGATCCAGTTTGAGTTCCTTCTCCTTCCTGACGGCTGCGATCACCTTCCTCTCGACCTCCTCCATGTCCTTATTGATCTGCTTGATTCGTTTCTCGGCCGCCGTGAGGTCTGTCTTGCTGTTGGCGAGGCGCCGCTTGCGGTCTTCTACTGATATCTCTTGCAGAGCTTGGACCAGCTCGTCTTTACGTCTGTCAACGAAATATACAATTAAAGTTTAGTTTTTGAATTTTTTTTATTAATTTGTTTGCGTTTAAGGCAAAATAACATAAACATTCTATTAAAAATACTTTTATCAATATGACGTATATCTATATTATGAAGTATCACATTTTGAGTAGTAAAAAGTATTTATTTGCAAAAAACAATGGTTATGCTAGGTTTAGAGAAAATTAATGCAATACTTCTTATGGCTTTTTATGTACAAACAAAAGTCATACTTAAATTACCAATTGTGAGGGACACAAAAACAATTGGAAATATTTTGTATGAAGAGCCAATCTTTCGGATCTCTTGAATAATAAAGGTGTCGATTTTTTTACATCCTTTATCAAATTCTTAGTGAACTAGATCTAAGTTCATTCTGAAACAACTGACTGACCATAAAAAAAACATAAGAGAAAGGAGAAAAGAAAGGTATTCAACCTGTCATTCCTTTTTTGTTTTGGTCGTTGCGCTGGCGGAATCAGTATCTTGGATTGGTAAATATTAGAATAGGTGTCGGTTCCGTTTTTTTTACTATGAATGGGTTTGCACTTGACCGTAATTTGTTTGATGGTAAGCAATCATAGTCATAGGCATTTATTTCTGAATTGTAAAGGTGGAAAGAAAACACTGAACAATGACCCTGATAGGATATGCAAATACCTACATAATGCCTGAGTCAGAAGCGGCCCGATTCACATCATAGATTTATCGTTTAAAAAGTCGTCATTACGGTCTAGGATGGAAAGTGCTTACCCAGTAGGAACCGATTCACTCTCGCTTTGAAGATCGCAATTTTAACTATCTTTCACATACCTGATCAAGTTGTTAGTGAGCAGGTTCTCCAGCTTGTTCTTGGTGGCCTCCAGGTTCATCCTGGCGCTGAACGCCTCCTTGTTCTCCTGCGTGAGGCGCCGGATGGCGTCGTTCAGCTCGTCCACCTTGCCCTGGTCCTGGGTCGATAGCTGCTCCATCAGCTCCTACGAATGGAAAAAATATATACAAAATACAAATACAAAATTCGTTTATTTGACCTCGTGGTAGCCGTTAGACTGTGTTACGAGGCCAGAGTCATATCCCAGTATAATACTAGGTACTTAGGTAAATTACGTCATAGTTATTATGTAACATGAATACACGACAAAGGATATAACTAGATATCTTTTATTGTCACAAACAAAAGAGTGTTTTTAATAAATTTATTACTCACATTTTGTAATATATATGACAGGTCACTTATTCAGAACTATGAACATATATCTTCCGTTTGCGATCACAACTGACAGTATACTTAGTTTATTTTACGTATTTTTTTTAATTTTTGTTACGAACAAAAGAAATAACATAACAAAAAGCCAACTTATGATGTATGTCAAAAGTATTCCGAAATAAATGACTTCTATTCTATTCTAGAAGTAAAAATAATTGAGCCAAGTTCCTCTTTCAGGGCTTTGACTTACAATGATTTTTGGTATAAGATCCTAAAAATTGCCTAAATCTGGTCAACGGTGAAGGGAAACATCGTGAGGAAACTGACGTGTTTGTCGACCATCGAATCCAAGTGTCCAAACTTGTGTCTTCCGTGAAAGGATCTGGCTAAGAAAACCTTCCCAATGATTAAAATTAGAAGGGGAGTTATGACCCTCAGTAATGAGGGGCACAATGTGAGGAGGTGGAACTGTACCTGGTGCAGCTCTGACTCGAGCCCCTCCTTGGTGGCCTGCATGGCCTCGAGGCTGGAGCGGCACTGCGCCAGCGAGCGCTCCTTCGGACCACGGAAGCGCTCGATGGAAGCTAGCTCCTCCTTCATCAGCCGGATATCTGCTTTCACTTTGTCGAATATGTCCCTGGAAAAGGAAGAAAGATTTTGTCAGATTCAATAATGGTATTTAAGGTATTTATATAATGAAAAAGAATTTCATGGAATATACATAAGGTGGTTATTTAAAAAAATATAGTCATTGATCAAATATTGTATTGTATAATATTAAACTGGTTCCTAAACGTAGAAAAAACGATTTTAGGTGCTTGACTTGGCGACAATATGGTTTACTACAGCTATGGCATTGGCTAAGAGGTCGTCGGAAGCGATACTTTGGTTTAAGGTGGGTAAGCTTCAATTGTAGAAAGGAACTGTCTCCTAAACGCAGCCGAAAGCTATGGCAGCTACTTGGCGACATTTCACATCAACTGCCTGCCTGGTGAAATTTGTAGAATGAAGAATTTTGAGAATCTGAAGATTGGTTGTCTGGAAGAAATCGCTGTTAGCGATAAGGCCGCCAGTTGTGGCACTATTGTTCAAGTTTTTTGTGTTTCTGTTCGTTTTTTTTTATTCTGAGTGTGTTACAATAAACAGTTTTATTTATCTATCAATACTAAGAAGAAGTTTGGTCTCGGTGCGCTGCATCTCGGACACGATGCAGTTGATGCTGGTCTCGGTCTTGTTGAGCTCCCATCTATACTCACTTGGCCTTCCCCTGCTTGGTCTCGGTGCGCTGCATCTCGGGCACGATGCTGTTGATGCTGGTCTCGGTCTTGTTGAGCTCCCATCTATACTCACTTGGCTTTCCCCTGCTTGGTCTCGGTGCGCTGCATCTCGGGCACGATGCTGTTGATGCTGGTCTCGGTCTTGTTGAGCTCCCATCTATACTCACTTGGCTTTCCCCTGCTTGGTCTCGGTGCGCTGCATCTCGGGCACGATGCTGTTGATGCTGGTCTCGGTCTTGTTGAGCTCCCATCTATACTCACTTGGCTTTCCCCTGCTTGGTCTCGGTGCGCTGCATCTCGGGCACGATGCTGTTGATGCTGGTCTCGGTCTTGTTGAGCTCCCATCTATACTCACTTGGCCTTCCCCTGCTTGGTCTCGGTGCGCTGCATCTCGGGCACGATGCTGTTGATGCTGGTCTCGGTCTTGTTGAGCTCCCATCTATACTCACTTGGCTTTCCCCTGCTTGGTCTCGGTGCGCTGCATCTCGGACACGATGCTGTTGATGCTGGTCTCGGTCTTGTTGAGCTCCCATCTATACTCACTTGGCTTTCCCCTGCTTGGTCTCGGTGCGCTGCATCTCGGGCACGATGCTGTTGATGCTGGTCTCTGTCTTGTTGAGCTCCCATCTATACTCACTTGGCTTTCCCCTGCTTGGTCTCGGTGCGCTGCATCTCGGGCACGATGCTGTTGATGCTGGTCTCGGTCTTGTTGAGCTCCCATCTATACTCACTTGGCCTTCCCCTGCTTGGTCTCGGTGCGCTGCATCTCGGACACGATGCTGTTGATGCTGGTCTCGGTCTTGTTGAGCTCCGCGCGCAGCTGGCTCAGCTCCTGCTCCAGGGTGGAGATCTGCTCCATCAGCTCCGAGCGCGTCTTCTGCATCTCCAGCCGCGAGCGGGACTGGTTGAAGTAGCCGCCCGTCAGGGAGCCCTTGGATGATACCTGGCCAGGGGAAATAATATGTTAGCTCTAAGGAAGATAAAACCAGCCGGTAAATAGTTTGGATTTGAAAGGACTTTGATAAGAATTTCGGAAATCAATTGCACATAAAAGCTTTAATAAAAATCAGCGTCTTTCCTATGCTTCCCAGCTGGTTATGAAAGGGAAAAAATTGAGCTTATAACAATTCTCTATGTAACACTTAAGGGATAATCACAGGGCAGAAGATACTCCAATTAGTGTCCCAATGGGGGCTTCGACAGAACGAAAGACCAATGAAGAAGTGCTGAGCATGGCCCAAGAACACCGCACGATAATGGCGACCATTGAAAACAGAAGAGGGAAAATGGTTGGCCACCTTATACGACATGACAATTTTATGAAAAACATCATTGAAGGAAAATTGGAAGCCCGAAGAGGAAGAGGAAGGCCGAGAAGGTCATACATGGACCAAGTAAAAGAAAAGGCGGATGTCATGTCGTATAAGGAGGACATTGTCGTCAAGGAATTGGCAGAAGATCGGGAAGGACGGCGCCTCCACAGACAAGGGCCTTGCCCTTAAATTTGTGATGATGATGATTAATTTATTTTATTTTCTTGTCACTAAAAGGTACCTGATCTCCCTCCAGCGTGACACAGTCGAGATGGAACTGCTTGCCCAGCTCGGTGGCGCACTCCAAGTTCCTGCAGATGAGGGTCTTGCCGAAGATGTACTTCATCGCTTTGGCGTACTTCTGGTCGTACTTCAACTTGTTCACCATGGCGATTGCGTTCTGGAAATAATAACTCGGTATTCAATTGAATCCAGTTTGATTTTGAAGTAATAATATCTGCTTTAAACATTCGAAAGCTTGGCTCAATTCGTACGTACGTACGCTTGCTCAGGAGCGAGCAGGACGACAATCCTTCCTTTTCAAACTTTATAAAATATAACTTACGAATCCAAAACAAGGGGTATGTAAGTTTGATGAATACGTGTAAACTTAAACTTTTGGAAAATGAGCGAAAATAATCACGACTGGCAGGATTCGAAGCTGCGTATTTCTGCTACCGTCAGAACATCTTAACCGCTAGGCTACGTTCTATTAAGGCGCACTTCATACACGTAAATCTATGTTTCTGAATGTCAGTTGTGGCATCATTTCTGTAAAATAGAGAAGAATCTATTCTTTTTCAATGATGACTTATCTGAGTGATCTAACTCTAATAAAACATATGTACACACATTTTAAATTGGATAAACTTACATTGTCAGTGGGATAGATCATATCCCTCACTTGCAGGCGGTTGAGTGGCATGAAGGTGACCTCTCCAGGCAGGCTCTGTCGGTTCATTTCCTTCAGTATCTTGGTGCCCACCGTGTCGGACTCCACGATGTGGTGGAACAGGCGGTTACCTGCTGTCACCTGCCAAGGAATATGGATTTAATTGGCAGCAAAACTAGCTTATCTAATTAGCTTCTTCTTTTTCTTGTCAGAGGCTCTTGGGCGGCTTGATAAACTCTCGACACCAGAGTTGGCCACTCTCATTCGATCTAATTAGCAAAACTGCATCTCTGTGAATAATGTAAAAACATGACATACGAAACTCTATTATGAAAATATTGAAGAGTCTGTGTATTGCATCGTTGGCTTTGATCGGCAGAAAAAATCGGAAAATTCTATATATTAACATGATATTTTATTTTCTTGACCTGTAATAAGTATCTTATAGGCCTATAAACCGATACCACATTTATTGCTTTGTATCTTTGCAAAATAAACTACTAGCACAATTCGGTTACCACTTTGTCATCACAAATATGTAATTTTTACCGAAAATGCAAATATTTTGTGGATAAAAAAGGGTCAGTTAGTTGTTACTGTTTTAGCTAAACGGCTTGAAGACAAGACAACTCTGAACCGAGTTGAGGCCGGCTTGTGACAGGAAATTGTGTATGTGCAAAATATGTTCGTCTGATTACTTTCCTTATAGGTATAACCAGGGGGGTGAAACTTGGAACAGAATGTAAATACAGAAATACAGTGCTGCTAATCTATATTTCTTGACCGCAAACGAAATAGTAGATGTCGCTTTAGTAAAAAAAAACATACAAAGTTAAGGCCAAAGACGAAAAAAAAGTCAATGACACTGATTGACGTTTAAAAAAAATAAATTTTGAAAACTTCTGTTGAAAAATCCAAGATCTTGTGTGAATTTATTTGTGTTTTATTTTGTGTTTTCTTCATGTTTATATCAACAATTAGTGTGCTACAATATCTTTTAATGTGATAATATTTAGTTGGTGTCCAATGTTAGCCGGGAAAATACTATAATGTGATGGTGACGATACAATCAAAATGTCGGTGCAAAACTAATATTACAGACATAAATATTACAAAATAGTAAAATAATATTTTGCGTTTTATTTTAACTTTTAACATATATCATATTATTATGTAAGAAGCAAGGTGTAGGTAGGTGTTGTATCTATATTTTAGGCTATAAGATGTATACGTAGGTATGTCTATGTACAATATTATTTTTGCTCAAGAAATGCAGAGGGCGCTTCAATTTGATTGGCATTAAAATTACACAAGATGGCTCTCTATTCCTGTTATATTATATTACTCTATGGGTATAACAGTGTTCGTTCTTAATTTCTTGTCGCAATGTTTTTTTTTTTTTTAATTTTTAACCTAAAATAGTCGTGGTAGCCAGCGACTGACATTGGGCTCCACCAGACAATTGAATATAAGGAGATTCATTTAATGGAGTGCACACTTTACAATAACAATTGCACAGACTACAATATATGCTTATAGTAATACTGATTGTAGATAGAAAAGAATAAAAAAAAATAGCAGGTGACACACCTCAACAGCAAGAAAAACACCAAAAAAAGTGTTAAAAAAACAACATTAAAAAAAACAAGCAACTGTAAATATTAATCATCATAGAATATAATATAATTTAGCAAATAAGTTTAGAATCTAAGAATGTTATGTAAATAGTTGTGTAATTTGTAAAAATTGCTACTTAGGCATTGGGTGTCTGTATTAAGTTAACGATGCTCACATCCATGTAAGCATTGTGGGTCTAGCTAGCAAAGTAGAGTTCTCTCGGGAACACAACTGTGTTTACGCATAACAATGTCTCCGCCTTATGATGCAGGACGACTGCAAAACACAAAAAAAAAAAACACCTCGACAGCAGTGTAGATGGTCTTGTCGCAGGTGAAGTTCTCAATGACAGGCCCGAAGTACTGAGTGGCGATCTTGGCCCACTCCCCGCCCTTCTCCTGGAACGTCTCCAGCACCTTGCGCACGCTGTCGCGCCCGTTCAGGATCGGCTGTCAGGGGAAATACGTAATAATTTAATGTTTTAAAAAATCTAAATATACATATAAAACTCAAAGGTGACTGACTGACTGACTGATAAAGTAATCTTTCAACGCGCAGCCCAAACCACTGGACGGATTGGGCTGAAATTTGGAATGAAGGTAGATGTTATGACTTAGGCATTCGCTAAGAAAGGATTTTTGGAAATGCCACTTATAAAGGGGTGAAATAGGGGTGCAAGTTTTACTTCTTAATGGGAGCGAAGCCGCGAGCACCCACTAGTTATTATATATAATACACAAAATATTGTAACGCGAGGCATGCCTTATCTGAAAGCATCATTGGTGAAAACAACATACCTTTCCTGCCATAGATCTCAATGCTTGGTCAGCTTTGGCGAGGTCTTCTTTCAGAGATGCCAAGTTTTGTGTGAGGGAAGTTTCCTTGCGCCACAACTCACTGCAAGACAGAATAATTAATTAATAAAGAATGGAAAGGATTATAAGATCAAAATGAATTAATTGTGATTTTTTAATTGCATATCCCGACTTTTGACTAAAATCGCATGACGTACTGAATATGTTCATTACACTATTTTGATCAGTTTTCACACAGTAACGGATTATTATTAGTATATTAGATTCTTTTTGGTCTAATTTAGTAAAAGTATTGGGTCCTTCGTGTGACACAACGCGAACGAACATGCGGACATTCACTAAATGGAGTATAGGTCCCGACTGTTTATAATAATACAGTCGCTAAACCACTTCAAAGCCCTTAGGGCGGCTTGTAAAACTCTTGACAGCAGAGTTCACCACTTCGATACAATAACAAGAAGTAACTTACTTCCGAGCACTTTGCTCCTGATCCTTCCTCTTCTTACACTCGTAATACTGCTTGTTGTGTTCGTCGATTGCCACTCTTTGTCGTTCCATCTCCTTGGTGGTCTCTTCTATTCTCTTCTCCAACTCTGTCAGTTTCTTCGCGTCTCTGTTGAGGTCGTCGCGAAGCTTCGTCTCGTGATCTTTCTTGTCTTTTATTTGTTTGCTCAATGATCTGATAAATAATAAGAAATGTAATTCAATTTTTAATAAAAAGTTGTGACACGAAACAACCAAATACCAATAAATTTTTATTTTTCCTTTTTTACACAAGTATAATACTACTAGCACCACCCCGCGGCATTACTCGCGATAATCTGGGATTAAAAGTAGCCTATGTGGTACCCACAGACTAATCAATATCCATACCAAATTTAATTCAAATAGGTTTAGTCGTTTGAGTGTGAAGGAGTAAGTAACATACACACTCACGCACAAACTTTCGCTTTTCAAATATTAATGTGAAGTGTGATCTGCTGATACAGAGCTAAAGCCTTCGTGCTTTAAAGATTTAAGAACTTTAACACAACTCAACTCCTTCTCAATCCACTTGTCCCTGTCATGTTTCGAAGTGAACTACGTACCAACACTCTCGACACTAGAGTTGGCAACTATCTTAGGATAAACAGAGGAAGAACACTCACTTTAACTCCTTCTCGATCCACTTGTCCCTGTCATGTTTCGAAGTGAACTACGTCGACACTAGAGTTGGCAGCTACCTTACGATAAAAAGAGGAAGAGCATGGCTTGGCGTACAGCTCCTGCCGCTTCTGCTGGTTGAGGGAGAGCGCTCGCGTGCACTCCTTCTCGCGCGCTTTCATCTCCTCGTACTTGGGTTTGAGTGCCTTTAACTAGTAATGTATAACACTCACTTCAACTCTCTTCTCGATCCACTTGTCCCTGTCATGCTTGGAGGTGAACTGCGTGCCCCTCTCCTGCTTGGCGTACAGCTCCTGCCGCTTCTGCTGGTTCAGGGCAAGCGCTCGCGTGCACTCCTCCTCGCGCGCTTTCAGCTCCTCGTACTTGGGTTTGAGTGCCTCTAACTAGTAATGTATAACACTCACTTCAACTCCTTCTCGATCCACTTGTCCCTGTTATGCTTGGAGGTGAACTGCGTGCCCCTCCCCTGCTTGGCGTACAGCTCCTGCCGCTTCTGCTGGTTCAGGGCGAGCGCTCGCGTGCACTCCTCCTCGCGCGATTTCATCTCATCGTACTTGGGTTTGAGTTCCTCTAACAAGTAATTTATAACACTCACTTCAACTCCTTCTCGATCCACTTGTCCCTGTCATGCTTGGAGGTGAACTGCGTGCCCCTCCCCTGCTTGGCGTACAGCTCCTGCCGCTTCTGCTGGTTGAGGGAAAGCGCTCGTGTGCACTCCTCCTCGCGCGATTTCATCTCCTCGTACTTGGGTTTGAGTTCCTCTAACTCGCGCTCTTTCTCGGATATTTGTTGGCGTAAGCGCTCTAGTTCGGCTTCTGCTCTTTCCTGTGGAGAAATTATTTGTTACGTTTAAAATGTGTCTTTGGGTAGTTAACATCATATATGTACATTAAACATTGTTTTAAGACTGTGGGAATGCGTAGCTGGTATTTTTTATTACTTACCATAATCCTGAAAAATATCTTATGCTTAAGTTTTTGTATGCCAGTCTCAATTAAAATCTTCCTATTCTAGAGTTGATGTTATTTCTTCCTTTACACCACACCGAGGCCACAGATCATCATAATAATTCACACATATAAACATATATTAACCGAATTACACACATCCAAGACTATATGCATTTTTTAAAAATAACCTCATATTTTTTATTGTATAGTTACTGTAGAAAAGTTCTAGTAAATGTCATCATTCAGTCCCCAAACAGCCCTTGTGTCCAATACCCCCTACCTTAGATTTTTTTTTATTTTTTACCTTAGGTTTTTTTGTGGATTGAGATGACTAGTATACCTTGGACTTGTTGTCTCCGTCCACGTCGTCGGTGAGGTCCTTGATCCTGAGCTCCAGCTTGGTCTTCTCCCGCAGCAGCTGCTGCTGCGGGAGAAGACTAGTATACCTTGGACTTGCTGTCTCCGTCCACGTCGTCGGTGAGGTCCTTGATCCCGAGCTCCAGCTTGGTTTTCTCCTACAGCAGCTGCTGCTGCGGGAGAAGACTAGTATACCTTGGACTTGTTGTCTCCGTCCACGTCGTCGGTGAGGTCCTTGATCCCGAGCTCCAGCTTGGTCTTCTCCCGCAAAAGCTGCTGCTGCTCGGTGGAGAGGATGTCCTTCTCCTCGCGCGTCGCCGCCACCTCCTTGCGGGCTTCCTTCAGCTTCCTGCAAACATGCAGATAGGGTTTCAATACATTTATATACAAACGTTTGCTTAGTGTGAGACTAGATGGCGCTGTGTGCCATGTCCTGGAATATTTATTAATTGTTAATTTATTTTTTGCCAAAACATCGATGACATTTCGCAGGTTTTTTTTACATGAGATAGGCTCACGCTGGACTACAACTTGGATAAGAGAATATGTTTAAATGTTCTTCTTTTAAAAAGGTTCTGAGAGTGTTTGTTATTTTTATGATTTGCTCGCTTATTGGTGACGGAAAACTTAAGAAACTATTATACTTGTGTACTGAATCCGAGGACATAATGTATTGTCCTAAAAAATATCTGCAGGGTGTATCACAAAATCGAAAAGCTTTCACTCAAAAAACGCAAATATATTCGGAATATCTATGTTTGATGGATAACAGTTGGTAAAAAAAGTCAGTTTCTAAGTGAACATTTTCTGAATTAGTTAATAAATAAATATGTATTTCAGGACAAATCACACAGCGCCATCTAGCCTCATACGCTTATTATACATAGAAACCACAAAAAAAACATAAAAAATATGAAACATCCTATTGAACATCCGACACAACAAACCTGAACAATGAATGAGGAATATGACTCAAGGAGGGATATACACAAAATTACACATACCTACAATGTGTTAAGCAAGGAAAAAAGTCACATAATTAGCTTTTTAAGGTTTTATGTAATACTTTCAGTGAATAAATAAATTTGTATTTGTACATGACTTACCTATTAGCGTCCCTAACTTTGTCCTGCGCCTCTCGGACCATGTCTGCATAGTGTTGCTGCTCCTTACCGCTGTTTGACCGCTGCCGCTCCAACTGGAAAAATAATATAACAATTCATTAAGTGTGCTAAATAAAGAGTATGGAACAATAACTATTGGAAAAAAACAATAAATAATTAACTTCAAGAATTGACCAAGATCAAATGTATACGACACAGAAACTGTATAGTATTTCTTGAATGTACAGTGTACACGTAGATTTATATATCTCTTCTCTTTCTTATTCAAAAGTCTTTAGACACCTAGCCCAATACCAGGGCACTCTATGTTCAAACAAAAACGCGCCACGCTATCGAAATACGTTCGCAGCGGATGTTCGTAACCCACGCGCAAGCCAAATTAATACTTAACGTAACGATTTACAGTTCATATTTCACTGCATACGGTTCGATTATCTCAAAGCTTTGACGATCAATCCTGTGGACCCGAAAAAGCGCGTATACCCGAAAGGGACGACGACAAATGACGTAGAATCTCAGGGCTGCCAGAGTTATAAAAATTCCCCTACTTTTGTTCATACTTACACACATACACACACGTATAAAAGTTGTACGTAATCATTATTATCACCTGAAAAAGGGACTCATATAAAAATGACACACACAGTATGTCGATAAAATTTTAAGCAGGAATTAATTATACTAAGTAGGAATTGTAAACAAAATAACTATATGCATATTTATTTCAAGGAAAACTATTTACATTGAAAAAACAAAGAATAAAGTAATAACCAACTACTTAAATAATTTGTTAATATTTTTTCTGGTTTAAAGTAAGAATATTAAAAAAAACTACTTAAACATATCTACAAATTTTTAAAACGTCTTAACTAAAACTGTACATGAATATTACAAATAACAGAAATTTTCCTTTGGAATATCTAAATACATGTACTTCATTTCTAACTTTTATTTTTGTATTTTTCTTAACAATTTTTTTTGTTATTTAAATTCAGATTACGTTGTTTTTTATTTCAATTCAGAGTACTTTATTTATGGAACTCTGGAAAAAATATGTATATAGTGATTTTCCGCTGCGACTGCTCCATAACCGACTTCAAACAACAAACTTGATGGTTTTTTGGTGTGTTCCTCCATATACTACCGCCACACCTCTCCTCCTAACCAAAGTGGCCTCCGTGGCTTTTAAGACCTTACCAACACCGTACCTTGTGTCTTCAAGTTTTGTAGTTCTCCTTCGGCAAGATATTCTCGTCGACACGGGTTTCGCCTCTCCACGTGGCATCCTCAGGACGTGTTGACTCCTCGAACGTCGGGTTTTCTACTACAAAAATGCTTTAAAATCTGTTGTGTAGTTTTAAAGAATTTTTTTTTATCATTATTGTAGTGCTTCTTTGCAGAGTGATATGCCTATATGTTGCTATGCCTATTTCGACTCAAATCATCTTTATAAAAAAATATTTTGCCTTAATTTCTTGGGTAAATTGCCAAAACGAAACTGGTATCACCAAAAACCGTTTAACCCGATCAAATTCAAAATACTGCAAAATGACAACTATGTTTGACAAACGCTTTGCGAGTAAAACAGTTTACTATACTTTAAATTTAGCCGAGTAATCTCATAAAAACAATTCATGTTTTTAGTCTTATTTTACTATTTATAATCCATATAAATAGCGTTTCAATAAAGCAGGGCTCTCATTGCTCCTAAATTAGTCATAATCAAGTCACATTGTCGTAAAAGTATCGTACTTACGTATGAAAGGATATATTTTCATCTTTCCGTTCACTACGGCTTTTACAGCCTTTTACATAGCAAATCACCATGTTCTATGAAATTTTCTTCAATAATTCATTATGTAAATCAAGTATTTTCACACTTAGCACTCGTAATCACCATATAAAAGCAAAAATATTTTTCACGCAACTGCCATGTTGGGCGCAACCGAGTAATGACCAACGAAACAAAAAGTGAAATTTAGACAGAGACAAAATCCGATTCCTGTCTCTTTCGCTCTTAGGTTTTCTTGATATAGTTGTCCCACTCGCTCATTACTTGTCACCTCCGTCTGATTGATGCTCGAAGTCTCAAAGCTATCATGGTTGCCATTATGAATGTGGATTAGGTATAACGATAAAATTGTATTATTTTAGTGTTATAATTAATCAAGGGTGAATTATTTTTTGATAAATTAATACGTTATTAGTAAATTTTTTGTATGTGTTATTATAACAAAATATTTACAAACCTTTTTCTTAGATATTTACTAAATTAAGCCTGTTTCTCTCGAATTCGACTCTAAATTGCTTATTTAAGTACCTAGATATAGTTACTGATAAAATGCAAATTAATTTTTCATACTTTGGTGACGCGGTCAGCGAGCGAGTGATGTGCCGTTTGACACACGACTGTCGAGCGTACTTTACTGTGCCCTCCGCTCGCTGCGTGTTCGAAACAAGGAGATAGGTTTCTGTTGTATTATTTATTCTGTGCCCATACTAAGCTTAAGCTTGTATCACAGGTACTAGATAACGAGATATAATACATAAGTATGTATATACTTTTTTTGTAAATACATACCTACTTAATAAACATAGAAATGACCCAACACAAGAAATCACAAAATTTTAAAATTCATTATTACTTGTGTCATGCGGGAATCGAACCCGCACCCGAACAACTAAGCTACCAGAGCAGTCAAACATACCTCTTCCAGTTTCTTCTTGTTCTCCCGATGTTCGGTGTCGTGTATAATAAACTCGAGCACGCGGCGCGCGCGGTCCCACTTCTGGTACTCCTTCAACTCCTCCTTCTCCTCCTCGAGGGTCTTCAGACGCTCCTCTATGGTCTGGAGGAACTCGTTGATTTTCTCCACCTAAGTATTAAAAAAATATTGGGCAAATTAAGCTAAGTTAGTCTGCGTGCTGCGGCGGTCCCAGAACATACTACAGTTCTGAAGATGTATGTCATAACATCCAAAACGCGTAAACAACATACAAGAATTACACGTTAGTGAAAACCGTTTAGTTAACATATTGATAAAATGCCTTACGAAAGTTTTAATATTAAAAAGTTAAGCTAAATTTGTAAAGATCATAATTTCAACTTCAAATGTAAAGCTGATCAAACAATATTAACTTTGTTAGTCAATTATATCTGTGGTGGTTTAGAGATCTACTAACAAAATAGTGTCATAATATAATTGTACACGAGAGTTTATACTATAGCCCAGTGTTATTGTTGTAATATACAAGAAGAGTAATTATTAGTTACTAGTTACTTTCGATTTTAAATTTCAGGCACTAATATTGATGTTGTTTTGCAACTGAAATGATGTGAATTTCCAAATTAAAAAACACTGCAATATTGCAACAAATAATTTTTACTGAAGGATATAGATGAGTAACATGTTTATACTTTAACTAGTGGATGCTCGCGGCTTCGCTCGCATTAAGAAGTAAAACTTGCATTACCTATTTCACCCCTTTAAAAGAGGCTTTTCCAAAAACCTTTCTTAGCGGATGCTTACGTCCTAACATCTACCTGCACGCCAAATTTTAGCCCAAACTACTGGATGGTTTGGGCTGAAATTTGGAATGAAGGTAGATGTTATGACTTAGGCATCCGCTAAGAAAGGTGTGTTGATAGATCACTATATCAGTCAGTCAGTCACCTTTGAGTTTTATATATTGAGATAGTACCTTGCCAACAGTTTCCTTGAGTATGGTGACAGATTCCTCTCTCCTCTCATCATAGACCCTGGTGCCCGCCACTTCTCTCAACAGTTTCAGCCGCTGGGAGTCTGGTGCTATTGCCATTTGGTTGATCTGGAGAAGGCGAGTATGTATGTGTTTTAAACATATCAACCAAATTTGAAGTTTATATATTGAATGGAAAAATGTATTTAATTAATGTGGACCAAATCTATAGTGCAAATTATTAATTTACTTATTTAGGGTGGCTTAATAAAACTCTCTACACCAGAGTTAGCCACTCTCATTCCATAAGAAAAAGAAGATAGTTAAACATTTACATTATATTTTAATTTTAAACTATGATCTGTGACAATTTATATCCGAAATACACAACTAAATGTTTAACTGGTTTCTACAAAGATCAGTTTATATACCTATCAAAATAACAGATTCAAAAATTCATCCTAACCAGTGTGAATCAAATCTTCCTATATTAGTCCAAATGGACATTTTTGGCTACAAATGGCTCAGATCTATCTCAAAAAAACACTCCTCTTTTTGTTAAGTTAAATAAAAAGAAAAAATATTTCAGGACATAAAACACAGCACCATCTAGCCCCATACTAAGCTTACATTTGTATCATGGGTAATGGATATAATACATATATACTTTTAAAAATAGTTATGTAAATTTATTCAAACTTTACTCACTTTTCCCTGCTTGACAATGTAGTAAGGGTTGGAGTTGGAGAGGCCAGCACTCTCCAAGAGATTCAGCACTTCAGATCGCGGCACCACTTTCTTGTTGAGGAAGAACTGATCTTTCTTGGAGCCAATGACTCGCCGAAGGAAGATTTCATCTTTTTCTATCTGAAAATTTATAAAAGTATACTTACTTAGATCAGAATGTAAAGATCAGTGAACCAAATTACAATAATACAAATGTTTAAAGCATAATCTTTTTTTAGAATCAAACTAAAACCGATTGCAAAAAACATTACATTGCATAGACAACAAAGTCAACTGCAGCTATCTGTCCCACTATAATAATATGTCTAGATCTATAAAATAGTTTTATCATTTTAGATCTAACAGCAATAGATTTTGATGTGGTTTTCATATTTGATAGTGTTTTAAGAAGGTTTCTATACTGTCTTCTATATTCATGACTGCATAAAAGCTGGGCCGGTTCACCCGATTTTTATAAAAAATAACAAGTTACATACAATATACAGTACTAATGGACTTACAAATAAGATGTAACTTACGGGTATCCTGTTATCAGAGTTGTCAAAGATGATCTCCACAAATGCAGAAATGACTCTCGGGCCCGTGCCCTCGTGGAGGAGTGCCAGTCTCTGCTCCGGACGCAAGTGAGAGAACTCATCGCTCAGCACAAACTGAATGGCTGAAATGTAAGATAATATTTAGTGTGTGGTAGTTGATGTAATGATTAGTTAAGTCTATTAATGTTTTTTTTCAGCTGTTTGTCTAGTATGACAATCGTTAAGCCATGTCAGAGGGTGGCTGGATAAACTCTCGACACCAGAGTTGGCCACTCTCATTCAATAAGAAGAAGAAGTCTATTAATCTATGCATTATGACTGATTAAGAGAGTACCTATCAGTTTATGACCTACTTTCTGAAACTTAAGTAACCTATAACTAAACAACTCATTGCTTTATTCATTTACTGACAAACAGTAATCTAGAGGTAAGTTTAGGACCTCAACTACACGTTCAAATGTGTTGGGCATGACAAACATAAGTAACAAACGGCTGGCCATGTTCTACAACTACTAACAAACTTTAGAACTTATGGACAGTGTGATATTAACTAGAAATTACTCTCTGTTGAATAAGTTGATTTAATACAGCTTCGACGATTAAAATAGTTATTTTAATCGTGTAAATTATTCGGTATTCTTAGGGATAAACTAAGATAATTAAGGCATTATGACAAGGTAAGCCAAGTTGTAAGTTCTAACTCACAAGAGTAATACATACCGTGAAAGAAATTACTTTTTCCGGACCCGTTACGTCCGACAACTACATTGTGTCGCTTATCGAAGGGCTCGACCACGATTTGCTCTCGATAACTCTTGAAACCCTGAATAATCACCTGTAAACACAAACATTATAAGCGTCGCTAAATGTTCAGTAAACTCTACGGCGTGACTTCGCCATAAGATAATGTTTACATGATATCTTACAATGGTAAACTTTTACCTGTTTTATATGCATTTTGCGTAGTTTTTAGCGTCTAATAACTCGGATTTTTAATCAAAAAACAGCACAACAATAAAATACCGCCATTTCAAGTCAAGAATGATCAATGAACGAAAGTAAAAAAAAACTAAATGAAAGAGAAAGAAAGAATAAGATGTTTTGATTGAACTATGACGTTTCTCACCACAGATAAACTATTTTTATTCGGATACAAAATTCGATCAATACCAACAACAATCATCTGATCTCCTTAAAACGAAGTTTATAGCATTTTGTCACTTTTATTTGCGTTCATTTTCACTTAAGACCCTAGAGAGGCGCTTGTAGCGTTTGACGAAATTAGTAGTTATTTTACTCAGCACATAGTAAAGGAATGTTCCTATTCCACACTTTTTGGTGTTACTATACCTACCGTGTATGGCTACCGCTCTTTATACTGTGTGTGTACTATGCGAACTTATGTTTTTTATTTAACAATAGGTAGGTTATGATCACCAAAAAATTTTTGTTTTTCAATCTTTTAACTGTGTAAAATTTTAGTTATACATATATTACTAGCGATCCTGCCCAACTTCGCACGGTCATATAATATGCACGATATTGTATACCTACCTACTTAAAACATTACCTGTTAAAAAAACACGTCAGTAAATATCTTGAAATTACCTTAATTACCTACCTAATATTTTGAAGTCGGTGCCAGTCGTAACAATACCTATCAGGATAAGTTATGAACAAATCCAAAGCCGACTGGAACTGCAACTTCGACAAGCGACGATCTCGTTTGACCAGTGACTGGCACCGACTCCAAATATTACAGATTTCAAATAAGACTTCAGGATTGTACAATTCAATAATTTTATAGATTCTTTACTCCCAACTCTGAATTTTGAAGTCGCAAAAATGAAAATAAATTATTTACTAACTTTTTAGTGACAGTAAACTTAAAGTTGGTATTTTATATTTTTTTAAATAATTTTTATGTAATTTTAATGATTTAAGCATAGAAACAAACAGACAGACGCGGGAAGCGACTTTGCTTTATACTATGTAGTGAATAATAAAATAAATTGTGAAATTGTTGTTAATTTTCGAGTAAGTAGACAATAAATATTTTTTGGGCAGCTAGCTTCACTATTCGAGCCACCTTGAGGCAATCCAATGTTTTAAAAGTTTTATAGTTTATACATATTATGTCGAATTGCATGGTTTCGTAGATTAAATAAAAATGTTTTAAGATACGCAAGACAGCTGATCCTAATTATTATTCTTAACAACAACATTAACACCAAAGCTCCTGATGATGATGAATAGTTGTTGGGTGTTGTCACTAGGTGGCGCTCGTGGACTCGTGGAGACAAATATGGAAGTATACATCATACCTCATACATATTACGCCATATGACCCACCCGCAACTGTTTAAATAATAAATGCCTACCTACATAGTATGGTAAACTGATATCAAACTAATGACACTCTGCCTCATCCTCTACTTTAATTTGGAATAAAAATAGCTAAATACATATAATCAAGTGCTGATCCAGGAGCCATCCTATATTCATTTAAAATGACATGTAATAATGTTTTCCATTCGTTCGTGAACATGAGAAAAAAATATGACATGACATATTCACAAATTTTAGCCTCCATGGCAATAAACCTACTCGAAAAAATTGTTGAACTCTATCCCTATGTTTAATAAACCTATTGTATAATAGCTGTTGATAACCGTTTAAACTAAATCTGTCACGCAAAATATAATAGTGTGTAGTTAGTAGCTAATTAATTAGCAAATCTAATCAATAAGGTTTGGTATTTACACGTAGTACCTATTTGTAAATTATATTACCTAGTGATAGAGCAGCCTATTATTTTTCTAAAAATATTGCGCAAAAGTTTATTAATATGAAAATAGCAACATTAGATTAGAGCATGTCAGCTTCGCTTCATTTGGTAATACATAATATCTATTTATGACTTTGTCCGAAACATTTTGTTATTCACGCACGGAAATGATACAACGGCATATTGATGATTCTTCTAGGACTTTAATTTTAAGCGAGGTGAACACAAGAATCTGCTAATGCGTAAAGGCATTTCAAAAATAAAAAAATTGCAGAGTGTTCATTTGCTAAAACTGTATGAAAGAAAAAAATAACCACCCTTGTAGCAATCCCCATCGAATAAAAAAATAATTTTTGAAATCGGTTCATAAATAACGAAGTAAACCCACATAAAAGAATAAAAAACTTTCAGAAGACTTGATAATCTTTTTTTTAAGTCGGTTATAAATAGAGCTACGGGTCTGAAGATCGCAACAGTTGAGAGAAGATCCAGTTTATTTTTGAACTTAATAATTTGAACACTTTAGACCAATGTATTATATGTATATGTAAGCTCACTGCTTTAGACTGTGATCAAAATTTTGTAAGTTTTTGCAACTACGCAGATAATGATTGAATATTTTGATTTACTTATGAAATAAATTCTTGAAAGAAAGTTACTGAATACCAAGATATCTTGCAGATATTTTTTGTTACAAAAAAAAATAGTTTAAGTTGATACCTATAGATACGAGGTCAAAAAAACATGCATATTGCACAATGTACATACATAGGTACATAGTTAAGACATGCAAAATGCAGATATTAACTATAAACTCTGTTACATTAGCAATATCGTGTTATTATATTTTTTACACTTTATTACGTAGACGTTTCCACTAACTTGACTAGTTTTTTATCAATCCTAGTTTTTACGATTAGGTATTTCAATTATTGTTTTGTAGTTGCTATTAATAAATTTCAATTGCTCTTGTGTTCATAGACATAAAATTAAAATCCCGTATTGGTATTCAGTACGTCGCCACACTTGGCATCGTTAGCTCATAGCTATCTGTCTACTGCAAAAATCTGTAATACTATTGTTACCTGTGTAGATACGCGTCATTACGTTTGTCTTTTAAAAAAGTAAATATTTAATCAAGTGTAACTATTTTTGACAATATTAATACGGGTGGTGTAACGAAATTGTTTCTATTTAATATTGCTATTGTTGTATCCACCTGGGTAGTTATTTCATAACAAACACTATTTGTACCATTAACGTTCATTTGTAACACCAGGTAAAAAAATTGTGTCTTAATGTTGTCGCGTATATGTAAACTCTTAAATTATGAAGATCGCACCGATTGGAACTAGTATCATATCGGCAATCAGGATCGCACGAACACATCTTTTACACTACTAGAATAAATAAAACTTGGGCTATCTTCTGTGAGAAACTATACCTGAAAACAAATTTAAATAGTTAAATCTTTTAAATTATATTAATAACAAACATTAGAAGATTTTTGGTAAAACAAAATGGCCAGTGCAAACGAAGAACAGAAAAAAGACGGATTGGCCGAACTTCAAAGTTTTGGTTTGTTCCAAAAAGTACAATATTTTCTCGTTTTGTTGCCGTTGGTTGTGGTGGCTATGTCGAATGTGAATTATATATTTGTTGCCGAGGACGTAAATTACAGGTATGTTTATATATTGGTATTTGTTCCCAATATGTATATTCATGTTATATTCTGGATCATCTGTATTATTAAGAAAACCGCAGTTATACAAAATAAATACCAGAGGACCTGACATTCTAAAAGGAGAAAAATTAATATGTTGTAATTTTACTAATAACTTAATAACATCTTATTTTACTAAGTAATATTAGTTGTTAGAAAATAAATAACATTAAACACCAA
The DNA here is from genome assembly GCA_964023185.1 of Macaria liturata. Classification (NCBI taxonomy): domain Eukaryota; kingdom Metazoa; phylum Arthropoda; class Insecta; order Lepidoptera; family Geometridae; genus Macaria; species Macaria liturata. Next base: position 10,502,517 of record OZ026815.1, on the reverse strand, counting down.
ATTTTGTATGCGCAAAATTCTTAGTCATGTAATTGTTATTATTAGCTTTACATATTTTTTAATAATGAAGTTGATGGCTCAGTTTTCATTGCTTCAATTTTTCTTTAGTTTAACCCTTCGTTCTGCTTGTTAGTAGAGATCTTTTTTATAATTGTGTTATTATTTATTAATTCTTCGTTATGATTAACTAACGACAAATATATTACTAGAAAATTGGGTTAGAAGTGCTTATTTGTATGCCAACATGCCTTTAGAAAAAAAATATTCCGGGACATTGCACACATTGCTATGTATCTATCTATCTTTATATACATGTTTGTTTGTTCTCCATTTCTATCGTTATCAATCACTAAAATAATTATTTATAATACTAATAATTTGACCCATCAACGTTTCATTAACTTAGGTAGGTACACATAAAAAACCAGTCAACAATGTGAGACTAGAATAGTCTATCGTCCAACATAATTAATTCGTAGCACCATTATATAGGTACTTCATAACTGTTGTGTTACAAACAATAAATTAATTAGTATGTGAATAGTGTACCTACGTTCTCTAAACTGGTTTTACTCGCAGCTAAGGTTAAGGTTAAATCATTGTGTTATATTAATTATATTATATAACTATTGATCATTAAAAGAATATGACGTACCTTTTATTTCGTATAATTCATACCAGACTGCACAGTTTTTTATATAGAGGAAGTCAAATATTATGTAATAGGTAGTTAACTATTAGACGTCTAATTATCTCTACCAGGAAATGATTTTATTTTTGGTATTGTTCGTTGATTTTAAACTACGGTCTTTAGCGTTAATTAAAATTATCAACATTAGTCAAAGTTTGCAGGTTTAAAAAACTCTGACTAATAATGTTTTTAATATTTATAAACATACTTTTATACAGAGCTAGTTATGATTAAGTATATAACAGTCAGGTATTTTATCAGTTAATTCACGAAATGTTATTAGGTATTCGAAACGCTTAGCAGATATGCTAAGCGATAGCCAAGAAAAAATAAACACTGGGATGGTACTATCAATATGCCGAGATTTTTCCTTATCTGACTCGCTACGCCCCGTGGTGATACTCGTAATCACAATATAGCGTAAATAAGAGACAAAAATTATGTTGAAGTAGATTTCATTTATCTACCTACTATAGGTACATTTTATCCAAACCTATTTTGCAGTTCAGACGTATTAATTTATATTAGTATGCATATGAGATTTATTTGAGCTACTTTACGGGGTGCTATGCGAAATCGACATTTCATAAAAATCAAATAAAATAGAAGTACATAAGATAGAGCTAATTTTTTTTCAGTTTATATAATTTTAAATCAGTGTTAAGACAATAAAATACGCCAAAACACGATTACATATACTTCGCTATCTATCTTTTTCGTCTTATTCGCTTCGCTATCTAAAAGGAAATGTTATTATTTAGAGGAGTAGAAAACGATAATGAAAATATTCTGAATTGCTGATTTTGTATGAATTTATTTCGTCAAGAACGTCTGCAAAACTGCACAAATTGTGCAAAATTATTTGCGTGTCGACAAGACTCGTCGGCCGGAGCTAATAAATTGATTTGCACATCTATACCAATTGGGTATAGTATATTCGCCGTGTGCGCGATATTTTACCTTCAAAATACACATTTTAGAGCTTAAATTTTTATCCTCCAAGAATAGATCTGTTTCTAAGTGCCATCGTGAGATGACAGCCACTTGTATAATAATAACTTTTACACATACCTATAAGTAATTTACTGAGAGAAAGAGAGGGATGAAAATCCTTGAATTTACTTCACTCAAGTATTTAATTAGTGTGATGTTACATAGATTTAAGATCCATTTTTAACTGACTTCAAAGAGCGATTTTCGATTCTCCGGAATGCGGTTTTTTATGCGTCTGAAAATATTTTTGCTATTTTATTTGTTACAGATGTCGTATTCCTGAGTGTGAAAACAGTAATAATATTTCTGTGGAAACTCCAGAATGGTGGCCTCAAGATGTTGATACTAAATGTATGAGACCAGTTGTGAATACAGAAATATATAACTTATCAAATAATACTTGTTCCAATGAATCATTCTATGAGACTCTAGATAATTGTCATGAATGGATTTACGAAAACACGAATTCTATTGTCGCTGATGTAAGAATATTCTAACAACATATTATTTTTATTTTAACGCTTACCATAACGTTGAACAAACACATTAGTTTTGTGTAATGTATATCTTATTCTTACAAGAGATAACTGATTTTGCATTATGCTTGACATCTCATATAGACAACTACTTACAGTACTTATTATCCTTTATCCCTTTAATGCAAAATGAAAGCAAAGCTAATGAAGGCGCTCAAATTTACATGTAAATACTTAGTAACTCGTGACAATAGAACAACGCGTTTTAATTTATTCAATTCTCTTTCAGCTCAATTTAGCGTGTGAGCCTTGGAAAGCAACTCTAGTAGGGAGTATTCACAATGCAGGAATGATTATATCAATGTTGTTTACTGGATGGTTTGCAGACCAGTAAGACTTTCATTCTTTGAAATATTATGAGTAATTTCTAATTATTGCATTCACTGACCCTATTTTTTGTGGCAATGTTTGAAGCCCCCTTTTGAAATCCTCCTAAATTCTTTACATCCGTTCGTATAGCTACATATTTCGAAAGTAGCAGATGTGTAAGCAAACGATAACGATATTAAATATGTTTTCTTTTCCACAGAATTGGGCGAAAACCAACCATTATAATATGTTCAGTGTGTGGTTGTGTTGGTGTTGCTAAAATATTCATAACTAATTATTACGGGTATTTGGCCATAGAATTTCTGGAATCAGTTTTGGCGTCTGGTCTTTATACTGTTGCGGTTGTTCTGTGTATGTATTGTTATTCCCCTATTTCGATGTATAACAAATAATATTGATTATAATAACTGTATTATTACTATAATGTTGTCTTTTGTTTCAGTGATAGAAATTGGTGGAGAATCAAAAAGAGTTTTTACTGGAGTTATATTCTCTTATGCCATTTATGTTGGAGAAGTCTTGTATGCAATTATTGCAATGACCCTTGTGTATTGGAAGTCAATTATTTTAGCTATTTATGCTCCCATGCTGCTCTTTCTGGCGTATGTATTAATATTGCGTGAGAGCACAAGATGGCAAATGTTGCGAGGCAAAATGGATGATGCAAAATCTACTTTAAAATTGGCAGCTAAATTGAACAAATCGAGTGTTACGGCTGTCGAAATAGAAAACGCTGAATCCAAAGATATAAGAACCCTATTCAACGTTGAAGAGCAAAAAGAAAAAGAGAGCCTCAAAGTTATATTTAGTTCGAAAGAAATTATGACAAGATTTGCAGTGACCGCTTTCTGCTTTTTTACATCGAGTTTCTTATATTATGGAGCTCTTATTTATTCAGTTCTTTTACCAGGAGATAAATATACTAATTTCATCTTGGTAGCATTAGCGTCATTTCCTGGAGATTTGCTGGCCTTCTTTGCATTTGAAAAGTTTGGTCGCAAAGTGACTCTCCAATATGGATACCTATTTTCAGCCACATTCTTAATTGCTCAAAATTATTGCCCAAATGGTAAGTTGTTTTGGAGGTATTAAATGTCACTTGATTCGTTTAGATTTTTTGCATGATAACTTGATTTGATATTTTATTGCAGACATTACGTGGCTCAAACTACTCTTGTTTCTGATGGGAAAATTTGGCGTAGTCATATGTTTCACGGGAATATACACGTACAGTTTAGAATTATTCCCAACAAGTGTCCGAGGATCACTTCTGGGGTGGGGGAACACTGCCGCTCGCATCGGTAGCATGTTGGCACCACTCACCCCATTACTGGTACGACCTTCGAATAATTATTTTAAAACATTTTATGTATTTACACTCTCAAAATATACAACACACCATTTTGGCGAGCATCGAACCAAACAATTAGTGTGACATAGACCGAAATAGCTGAAACTCAATGAAACATCGTAACTTTTGTCACTGTCTGAACCTCAGTTTATGATGTCTGTAAATAAATGTCATATTATTTTGAGCTCGTCGTTTATCATCCATATCAATCCTTTGTATTATTTATTTAACAAATTTTCATTAATTCGTACAAAGTTAAAAAACTCTATTGATATCCTATATGTATGTATTGTATGCCCGTCTGTTACATAAGGCACATTAAATGCTTTATTTATTTAATCGTGACCTAGACTAATTCATACATAATTCACTGTTTGTTACATCCTATTGCTATCTAATCGAAATCTTGTTTTTTATTTGATTTTACTTTCTTACATAATACGTGGTGAATGCCTTCAGATTTGGTCGCATTGTTATAGGATAAAAAGTAGTTAAAAGTACTTCAGACTGTACCTATACCATCATCATATCAAATCACGATGATATTTGGTACCGATGCGACGTTAAAGACACACAAAACAAATAAACCACTTTCATTATAATATGTATATCTAAGTATATAAAAAGAAATATAATAATAATATGATGTATTCATTTTTCTTTACATTTCAGATTTCAGAGTGGGAATCACTGCCGTCTGTGTTATTTTCGGCGACTGCTTTGGTGTCTGCTGGTCTCCTTACGTTTGTTCCTGAAACTAAATCCTTGCCCATGTTTGATACTATTGCCCAAATTGAAGCGTACATGTCGAAAGAAATTTGAATGTCTGTATGTCTGTAAATTCATATTTCAAATATCCATAAATCTTAGCTATAAGTTTGTACTTTACTGTAACATAAATAAATTAAGATGATTAAGGCTCAAAATATAAATACCTAGATAGGTATATTATTGATAAAAACTTACAGAACATATCTTGGTTTTATATTTTATACCTAACGATTTAGTTGGTTCATTTTACTGTAAAAGCAACTTGTAACCAAGTCAGTGCACTCATAAAATACTATCTCCTAGCAAGTTTATTGACCTCTTCTTGATTTAGCAATATAATCCTAGTCAAATATTTTTATTCCGTTCCTGTATATAAGAGTTTCAAATAGTACATAAGTACATAGTACATTAACTAAGGTAGATGGTGAATTATTTACTGTACTTATAATAATTATGCTATTAAGTGCTATCTATGTAGTAAGGTTAGGTGCTAAAATTGAGACAAGAGGCAATTATGATTTAGAGGACATAACTTACTAGAGTTCCGTACGTACGTACGTGAACATTGAACATTGTACCCATAACATAAAACGTAAAACGAAATCATATTACTGTGAGAAACCATGGACTATCTGCGCTGCATTTCATGATCCGTGATTATAAAACATTTGAAATTTCCACGTAACATCATGTTGTCGCTATTTTTGTTATCACTGTAACAAAAAAAACCTACAGAAACAGAAAATAAACAGGGTGTTTTGTGCACTACACGTTAGTGTTCCTGCAAGTTTGATAAAGTATTATGCAGAAGTGCAGAACCCTTTATGCGAAAGTCTGACTTGTGTTTGCCCAGTTTATTAAAATGTTAGGTAGAATTCCTTTCTAAAAACGATCAATTTAAAGTTTAGTAAAATCAGCTCTGCGACCAATGAGAACTGGTTATGCCTATTTATGACTATAGGTACCTTCCAATAAAACAACCCGTTGGGCGAGTTACAGTATTTCCAAACGATATTTCAAGTTTAGGTGTAAGTATTATGTATTCTGTGGTTTAGGTGTTTACTTTTTCCCTGCCCAGGTGTACCAAGACATTGTAAGGAATTTCGATTGACGCATAGAATAAATTTAAATAGTTTTTTGATATACTTACCTAATAACTTTTTTTACATATACCTAGTCAGGTCATAAATTCTGTCACATGTTTAATATAAAATAATTGAAACAACTTTATTCTTTATGTAACCATTTATATACCAAAATGAACTTAACAAAACATAGATTCTTATGACAATAAAGTTTATTCAAAATGACCTCCGTGATTTTGAATACAGGCCTTCAATCTGCGCGGCCAGTCGTCTATCGCTGCACGAACGAGGTCCATGTCAATATCGGCGGCTGCCTTAATCAAGGATGTCTTGAGTGACTCCAAATTGGGATGAAGCTTTGAGCACGCCTTTTCCTCCAAGTGTTGCCATATCTTGTAATCTAACGGATTCAAATCTGGACTGGAGGAGGGCCAGTCTTCGTGCCGGATGAAGTCGATTTCACGCGCCGCCAGCCAGTCTTGTGTGCTCTTCGCTCTATGAGCTGGCGCCGAATCTTGTTGGAATACCCAGTGCTTGTTATTGAACATGATATGAGAAACAGGTTCCACAAGGTTCGTCAGGACTGTATTTTGATACACAACTGCATTCGTTTTTACACCTTTCTCACAAAAATGTACCTCTGTTAAGCCCCAATAAGAAACTCCCAACCATACCATGAGCGAGGATGGAAAATGTCCTCGTTGGACACGCGGAATACGTTTGCTCGCTTCTTCACTACTGTGTGCGTACACCTTATCATTTTGTTTGTTGTAGCTCTCTTCTACGGTAAAATTTTTTTCATCCGAAAAAAGAATTTCCCGATATTTTTTCCCGCGTACCGCTTCAACAAAGCGCGGCATCTCTTCAGTCTCAGGTCCATTAGACGAGCATTCAAACGATGTCCTGTTTTTCTTCAATATGCCCGAAGCCCTAAGTCTTCATTTAACACCCTTTTCACCGTGGTTCTGCTTAACCCCATCTGAAGGGCCAACAGTTTCTGCTTACCTACGTTTGGGATTTCTTTGAATTCGCGCCTTCACAGCTTTTATCACTGCTGGAGTCCTAACAGACCGAGGGCGACCACTTCTTGACCTGTCATCTACACTAGAGTCTTCATTGTATCGTTTGATGGTACGATAAACGAATCTTTTGGTTATATTCAAATTTTTCAGTATGTCAAAAATTTGAATTGGCGCGTAACCGCAACGATGCAATGCAATAACTGCAACACGGTCTTCTTTAAGCGTCCACTCCATATTTAAAAATGAATAAAATTATAAAAAGTATACATTTTTATTTTCATGAACAATTCGAAATTCGAATTCAATAAACTTTTTTGTGGCCAGCATTCTAAAAGAAAAGTTTTTACTGTGTGACAATACTTATGACCTGACTAGGTATATTTGGTCGTTACGTGTCCTGCTTTCTGTAGGTACCTCATCCAATTGCGTTAGGTATAGTTAGGTATTTAACAAACAACGAATAAAATACAGTGTAATTGAGAATCTTCTTTTTTTGAAGTCGGTTAATAATCTTGTCATGTGTCATACGATATTTTAATAAGTAGGTAAATAGAAATAAGAAATATTAACTTGAAAACCAGAAACCAGAAGAAATGAAAATCAAAATAATTTTTGCCACTAGATATACCTAGTGTGCCGTGTAAAATCTCAATTATGAACCGCTTATTTGCCAAAAATATTCAGCTGTTCCATACAAAAAGTTCATTGACAATACATGAGAATTAAATATTTTTTTCCTTGAATCCCCTAAAGTCAATGTACAAAAGCGGTTCCCTTTGAGGTACTAAAATTGCGCTAAAAAGTTAAAACTTACCAGCATCCTTGTGACATCGGGGCACCATTTTATACAATATGCATGAAAAATAGTTATATACTTAGGAATGCATATCGGTACCGTTTAAGTGAATTATTAAATTTCGTTAATCATATTCTGAGCTACACAGAGTCGCTTCTGTTTCCACATGCCTTCAAGTATAGAACTGAAAATTATGAGTTATCTGTCTAGTTCCTATAAGGGGGTGCATAGGCATATATATTTTCCAAAACCTCTCGGAGCGCTTGGTTGACGCGACGCATGACCAAAATGCTGGCCTTTTTCTGGCTCAACGTATCAGCATTGCCATCCAGCGTGGTAATGCGGCCAGTATGCTGGGCACGCTGCCCTCTGGTAGTGGGCTGGAGCACTTAGATTATCTTTAGGCTTTTCTAAAGATTTTCTAAGTGCCCCTATTTGTAGTAGTTAGAAGTAGAATGTTTAGTTTTTCTTTCCTTGTTTTTATATTTTATTATTGTAAATAAACTTATTTTTCTTTCGGAAAAAAATAATAATAATAATAATAACTACAAATATTATGTATGCATCACCAAATGCGGTTTAAATTTTGTGCGAGTGTATTTATTTTCACCCTGACTTATTATTAAAATAAATGATGCAACTTTATCAATTCAAACCATAATACAAGAAGTCAAAATAGATAACAAGATTGAGTTTCTAGCAGGCGTTGCGATTATAAAGGCTGATTTAGGGATTAAAATATTTGTTTAAAAATATAATAAACTTCTCGTGAGTTACTCGTAAATCAAACATAATCTTACAACATCGTGGACGTATTCAGTGATTTTATGCCCAACTTAATAACCGTTTTCGCTCACAAATTTTAATATATAAATATTAATATATTCAACGACCCAATTACCTATATCATAGCGAAATATAAAAATTAAAAATTACTAATAAGTTTCGTCACAAGTCACAACCTACCCCAAACTCAGTAGGTATGTGCTGGACGAAAGCAACAACGCTGGTCTTCCGGTGGGACCGGCCACTGATTTGTTAATTTATAGCTTATAAAATGTAATCAATCAATGAAATCAGATTAAAGATCCCCTACAACATATGTATTCCAGTGATTCAGCGTTCCAGTAATCTTAGCCTCTTGAATAAGCACGTTAGCATAACACAAATTGTATAATCTCACGTTCTCTTATCAGCACCTAAACAATGATCCTTATTACGTCTATCTGTACTCTCGTCTCTTGTTCATACAAAGAAAGATTTATAATGAATCTGTCTAGTGTCTGTATGACTGAAATCAGTATCAATCTTGATTTTGAGAATAGTAAACTGATGAATTTTAACTGTTGTACGAATACCGTGAGATTGGAATACCTGTTGAAGTTTATAGTGCCGTCACTTATGTCAACTCAATTATATTTTAAAGTTTTGGTGAAATACAATATATACACAACAATCAATAAAATGGATGTAACAATTAGAGAAAATGTTAATAAGACAAATCCTTTGAATGAGTTACAAATTTTTGGCCGATTTTAAAGGGTTCAATATTTCCTTGTTTTGATTCCATTGGCATTTGTTGCGATGTCTAATTGTAATTTCATATTTGTTGCTGAAGTTGTAAACTACAGGTAAATTTGTACATTAACATATTGTATATTTTTACCTAAAATGTCAGCTAATTTGTTAATTATTTATTTTAAAACCAAGAGACTATATACTTTACAATTTTAGGTGTCGTGTAAATGAATGTGAAAATGGAAACCTGTCTGTTGGCCTGAGTGGTGGCACTGGTGGCCAAACCAAGTTGATTCAAAGTGCATTAGACCCGAGTTGGATTCGATGAAACATAATGGTGCAAATAAAATATGCAGCAATGAAACATTTAGCAAGAATATCGAGGAATGTCATGATTTGGTTTATGAACATAATAATTCCATTGTTTCCGAGGTACCTTTGAAAAACATTTTTAGATATGTTTAATTTTATTCACTAATTTAACATAAGTGCACTGTTTAATTATTATTTCAGCTAAATCACGAAGAAGTTGGAAGCATGTACACAACGCTGCTATGATCGTCACTACATTATTTTCAGGATGGCTAGTTGACAAGTGAGTGAATAAATTTTACATCATTATGAACATTTCAAAATATTTTTTAGGCATAACGACAGAAAATAAAATTTCATTTTTCAGCATCACTTTTGGCCAATGTTTTTTGTAGTTCAAAATTTCACAAACGTTTTTTAGAATACATACCTAAGTAGATCTACTTATTGTGATTTTATTTTATACAGGATCGGGAGGAAACCCACTGTTATAATATGCTTTAAAAATATTCATAACTAACTATAACTTCTTGGAGTCGGTGATGGCGTCAGGGCTCTATACAGTAGCAGTCGTTTTGCGTAAGTAACTTCAGGTTAACATTACAAACAGCCCCACACACACTATTACATGTTTTTAAAATGTTAAACTAAACTTTAAATGTTTTTCTTTCAGTCATTGAAGTTGGTGGCGAAACAAAGAGAGTTTTCACAGGCGTAATTTTTTCTTATGCCATTTACGTCGGAGAAGTTTTATACGCTTTTATTGCTATGGGACTTGTGCATTGGAAGTCAATTATTGTAGCAATTAATGTCCCTATGGCTCTTTTCTTCGTTTACATTCTGATTTTGAGGGAAAGCACCAGATGGTTTATGCTAAGAGGGAAAATGGACGATGCTAAATCTACACTCAAGCTAATAGCAAGATTAATCAATGTAAAATAACATCTGACGAAATAGATAACACTAATGCAGAAGATTTGAGAATTACGTTCAATGTCGAAGAACAAAGAGAAAAAGAGAGCATTAAAGTCATTTTTGGATCAAAAGAAATCATGATAAGATTCGTAGTATCAGCATTCTGCTTTTTTACTTCTAGCTTTTTATACTACGGCTCCTTAGTATACTTGGTACTTTTGCCTGGAGACAAATATACAAACTTTGTATTTGGTGCTTTAGCGTCTTACCCTGGTGATTTTTAGCTTTTCTCACTTTTCAAAAGTTTGGTCGAAAAGTGACTTTGCAGATTGGATATCTTTTTGCAGCCGCCTTTCTTATAGCTCAAAATTATTGTCTTAATTGTAAGTATCATCAGTATAATGTAGATTAACATATTTCAATGAGCTGTTGAGATTACTAATACCATTTTTATTTCAGCCTACACCTGGTTAAACTTCTGTCTATTCCTGCTGGCATGTATACGTACAGCATGGAGTTGTTCCCGACCAGCGTCAGAGGATCATTATTAGGCTGGGGCAACACAGCGGCGAGAGATGGAAGCTTGCTAGCGCCACTTAGGTACACCGTTATTGGTACGTTTTCAATGTCTGGTTGTTTTATATCCATTACGTATTTCTAAAGCGTACAGGAAAACAAATTTCACTTCACTAGAAGAAAAAAAACCTACACTACGTTAAATTGTAGGCCTTGGCTGTTTGTGATGAGAGTGACCAATACTGGTGTCAGAGTTTTCAAACCGCCCCTAAAGATCCTCTGGCATGGCTTAACGACTGAAAAACTATGACGATCACCTCAACAGGGACCTACAATTTAACGAGTCCTACGAGTCCTTCAACTCGGAGGCGCCCAAAATGGAACGCCACTTTTCGGTCACCCATCCAAAGACTGACCGCGTCCACCGTTGCTTAATATTGGTAATCGCATGCGATTGCCTCCGCTAGCTGAGATGGAGAGAGATGAGATGTTAAAAGTCGTACTTACCTAATGGTAGTTTTCTGTTTCCAGTTGCCAACGTGGGAATCTCTACCTGCAGTGCTGTTTGCAACGTTTTCTATCATAGCATCAATACTCATGATGTTTGTGCCAGAAACGAAGACGCTTCCCATGTTCGATACTATTGCACAAGTTGAAGCACATGAACACAAACTAAAAGAAGAGAAAAATTCTAGTTAGCCAAATAAAATTACTTAGATAAAGTGTACTTAATTATGTTATTATTTAATGAACATGATAGTTATGTTTGTATTAAGTAGAGTTTTTTTTCAATATGTACCTACCTACATAAATAGTTAGTTAGGTAGTTTATATGATACATACTATGATTTATGTTACCCTATACATATATCATATATATATATAGGAAGATGGCTATCTAAAACCCAACAATGAATGTTCAAATGGTGAAGATGATCAATTAATTTTATTCTGAGATTTTCGGTTTGATGAGAAAGAGTGAGTGAGATATAAAAATATATGACTACGCCTTAATATAACTACAGTTCATTCTCTTTATAACCTGTGACTACTCTATGACGCCAAACGTCAAGTACCTAATGTCAATTCAAGACAAGATTTGCATTGCATTTTATAACCTAAAAATATTGGGATAAAGCAATTTTGATTTTACATTACAATTCAAAAATAAATCGAAAGAATCATATTATTTATTGTTTGATAAATACAAGCTTGTTACAAAATTAAAATGGCAGGCTTTGAAATTCGAGTTTCTAATTGCAAGAAGGTATTATAATTAATAACCTGCTTTGAGTTCATACTTTATGATTTTTAGCCAAATCTTAATTAAATCTTTGTTTTAGGGGAAAGCAATGTTTGCGACGAAGACATACGAAGATGGAGATGTGATATTGGAAGAGGATCCGTTAATTTCTTGTCAGTTTTCTTGGAATGCTGCTTACAGATATTTAGCGTGCGACTTCTGCATGAGGTAAGAATTTGATGTTTTCGTTTTCACTACCTTAAATAAATACTGAAAAACAATATCATCAAACAAATTAGTTGATTAACAAGCATTGTTATGTCAGAAAACTAGCAAATAATTCGATTAACAAACGTTTTTATTTATCTTTACATTATGTGTAAGTATAATGAATTATTATCCGATTCCAGGCCACTAGAGACTCCAGAGCAGAACGTACGCCGTCTCTCATGCAAGCCAGACATTGTCCTGCCCCACGCCAACTGTTATGAGACCAACTTGGCGAGTATGACTGCTTGCAATCAATGCCAAGTGTTGTATTGCTCGGAAAGCTGCAGAGACAGAGCCTACTCTATGTATCATAGGACTCTGTGTCACGATACTACTGATGCACAACATCCAATCATGATTCTTGTTGAAGCATGGAAGTAAGTTGGTTGTTTTTATATCTATTGTCTCATTTTTAGATTAATAATGAAAAATTCTTTGTTGCTGAAATTAATCTAATCTATGTACAGTTTTAAGGTTTGTAGAACCTTCAATAGGTATCCTGTTAGATGCTGTATTGTGGGCTTGCAAGCATACATTGATGACTAACTAAGTTCTTACTTTCTCCAAATATAGTCAATCTTTTGTATTCTAATGAGATTTGAATGTAAGATTACTTTTTATCAAAGACGTATTAGTTACCTTTGTTGCACTAATACACCCATATATTTATCTCCCTAGATACCCCATATTGTTCTATATGTATAGTAAATGCAAATGTCCAAAACACAAAATAAGTACTTCATTCTTTAACTTCTTGATTGACACAGACAAATATGATATTTCTTTGCAGACAAATGCACTACCCACCAGAAACAACAAGCATAATGCTTCTCGTCCGCATCCTAGCCTCCATCCAACAGAGCTCAGACCCAGCTTCATCAGCGGCACACATCAAGCAGTTCTGTCATAGGACTGTCAATGAGGATGCAGAGCTGGTACACAAGTTGCTTGGAGAACAGTTCCATGATCAAATATGTACTCTGAGAGAATTGACGGCCAAAGTTGTTAGTGGGGAGCATGTTCAAGAGGTAGATAATTTCTTTTAACTAATATACACTGGTACATAGCATAGAACATGAATAGTGTTTTGTGTCCAAAATATTGCCTAAAATATTAATTATAAAAAAAACTTATTCTATGTCCTTGTATGTATGGTATACTATCATAAAATATGGTTTAGGTAATGCACAAGTTACTTACTCAGTTCTATCTTGTTGTGTTTTTAAATAAATATTTATCTATTTATTTATGATGATATGTTTGTTCCTCTTTCCCTCCATGAAAGATACAAAATCTCATCATAGATATTGTCATGGTCTAGGTAAGAGTCCTGATACTGAATCTAACTACTTTCTATCCCAAAACTATGCTGGCACAGTTTTTCTCAAGTACCTAGCTAATATGTCATGGTACAATTTTTGTTTTCTTTCCAATTCCAGTTCCTAACCCCCGAAGGGTTCTGTTCTCTTATGGCACTCGTTGGCACCAACGGCCAAGGTATTGGAACCAGTCCCCTGGCCATGTGGGTGAATGCAGTGCTGGAACTCACCATGTCTGATGATGAGAGGCAGCAGTTGGACTTGTTCATTGACAAACTGTATGAATATGTTGGAGAAGGTAAGGATTTTTGAATTGTCATTTGATTAACAAAATTGCAAATTACATTTAGTTAGCACATTCCATATATGGATAATTACGTTTTTAATCATAAAGCATATAATAAAGCTGAAGAGAGTGAACAATCTGAACATTGAACATATTAGAAAAAAAATATATTTTCATTATACTTTAAATTCATAATAGAACACATTTTAGCAGTTTTTTGAATTTTTGTCTGTTTGTGTTTTTTTAAACAGTTTAGTTCATAACACAAAAACGGCTGAACAGATCATCATGATTTTTGGTATACACTGACACTCCACAATCTACAATGTGTAGATTGTGGAGTGTCATAAGCTACTTTTTATCCTGAAATATGGCAAGCAACGCGGGCAACCACAAGTTCAATCAATAAATCCATCAAAATTATTAGTACGACAGCACAGCCAGTTATGAATTTTACATGATTTGTGCAAGACAGATTTACCATTATAATTATGTGATGCACTTACAACAATCTGTTTCTCCTTTGATCTTTTAAAACATAAAGGATTTATCTTCTTTTACCTTTAAACATAAAGGATTTATTATTATTAAGATTTTACTTAAGTTAATTTTAATTAAGCTAGATAAAATTCAATATAATATTAACATGATTCCAATCTCATTTCCAGAATCTGGTACATTCCTGAACACAGAAGGCTCAGGTCTGTTCACATTGCAAAGTGCTTGCAACCACAGCTGCGCTCCCAACGCGGAGGCAACCTTCCCGTTTGGCAACCACCGAGTGCAGTTGAAGGCAACCAAGTGTATCGCGGCGGGGGAGGAGATCTGTATCAGCTACTTGGATGAATGTGCACTGAGACGGTCCCGCCATTCTAGGCAGAAGGTTAGTTCCTTTTTTTTCTTGTAAAATCAATACTTTCAAAAGATTAATTTAACACATCCAAGCAAATTGATAGTACACGAAACACCAACAGAGAATTATAATCAAGAGCTCTTGAAATCTATAGTCCATAATTAGGTCTTCTTGGAAAGTGTGATACATCTTAGCTTATGACTACAGTAGTGACAAAAATTTTGAGTGATGATGTGTGTATGCTTGTATATTTTCTTCATGATTAAAGGGCTGAAGTGATTTTGATGAAATGTTTCATACAGAGAGAGTAGACCCTTGAATATTATATTCATTCTGGAAATCAGGAATAATATAGATAACATTGTGGGACGCTGTTAGTACTACACATGGCTAGACTGCTACAGTGCTTAGATTAGGCTGTTAACAAATATGAACTTGTGTATATTATTTATTTCTTTCTTCTTAGTTATTTCCCTCACTGCTGAGGATCGTGACTCCTTCTGATTTTGTGTACTAGTTGTCGCCATTTGTTGCGTTCTGATGCTTGGCGCATTGCAGCATTTATAGGTATCTCCAGCTCTTTCGTTACTTGGTCAGACCACCATATGGGACTCCAGCCATTATTTATTTATTTATTTGATTAATGGGCGAGCAGCAAATTGCTGATGTGCCTATATCACACTGTGTCAAAATTGTTTTATATAGTCCACACAAAGTTCAAAATTATACATTTCACTGGTGCAATGATCACAAGTTAACAAGAGATTTTTTTGTTTTCTGTAACCAGCCATCAAGCCGGTTCTTAAAGTTGTTTACAGATGTTGCACTGACCACCTCTTTTGCCAACCTGTTCCAGTTATGAACCACTCTGTTTTGTGACCTGTGTTAGTTAAAAAACCTCCTCCTGCCTCAACTTCTTTCCTTTCAATTTCAAATGTCTTCATCAATTCATAAATTAAAAAATCTAGCACCACACAAGTGTAAATTTAAATCCTAGTGTTATAATTAACTTGATTTAATTTAAGTTCTTTCTGTTACTTTCCAGGAGCTGGCGCAGAACTACCTGTTCGTGTGTTGGTGCGAGCGCTGCGTGTCAGAGGGCTCGCAGCCAGACTGCACCAGCGAGGAGGACATGAGTGACGAGGACGCGGACGACTGATGCTCCAACCTGCTCGCCTTCTGTCTGCTCGGCTTGTGAGCCAGCGGTGGAATGCGAACAACGAGATGAAGCCAGCGGTGTGATGTTAACAAGTGAATCTGACAGTTGTAGATTTATGTGCCAATATTTGTCTTTTGATTGTGCATTGGAACGCGAACAATATAATACAATACAACCAGTGGTGTGCTTGAATGAATGAGAAAACTAAGTAATGGAGTCAATGGTTAGACATTTGTTTTTATTGGTGACGAGCTCTAAATGAAAAGCAGATTCAGTTAAAGAAATGGCAAGTTAATTATGGTGGAAACCCATTAGATGTAATGAAATCTCATAGATACTAGATTAGATTTGTGGTAGTTTCAACTCATGAAAGTAATGGTGGCTACTTTATGTGGTAAGCTAGGGATAATGTAGCGTGTGGTCTCTTACTTATATGTCAAAATCAGTAGGTAATGCTTGCTAGAAACGCTAGTGCAGCAGAAGATACTAAATGATAGATCTGGTAGCTTCCATTGCGTCATGAGTTTAAAATGTTTAATTATGTAGACAGTGTCATGAAAATTTGAAATACATTCTATTGTAGACACTACATGCATTATTCTCACAGTAACAATAGTTAAAAAAAAATGTCAAAACATTTTATAGTAATTTTGGTTTCTGTGATTTCTCTGATTGGCGGATTCTTTACCAGAATAGTTAGTCAGAATTATCAGAATTTAAAACAATGTTTCATAGTTAATTATTATTATGGAAAAAATAATGCATGCAACCAAATAGTTGATAGTAATTTTATTGTACTAAGTACTCAAGTATACTATAAAATAATCAAATTATTAGTGTTGTATTCGTCCAAAATAAAAGTGTTTCAACTATATGTAGTGGGAAGCTGGTTCATGACTTATGAATGTTGGTCCAAGTAACTGTTAGGAGAATAAATACAGGAGTGGCAAAATAATACAAAGAAAGGAATTGTAAGGAAACCGAATTAACGAAAAGACGGACTAAGAATGTCGGCCTAATATATTAAAAAAGCAAAAAGAATGTAGGCCATGTGAGTTAGTTCTAATATTGATATTATAAATGGGCTAATAATGGGGCTAGATGGCGCTGTGTGCAATGTCCCGGAATATTTATTTATTTATTTATAAATAGACGATTTGTTATGTTTCTGGCAGCCTCATTTGAGTGCCAGTTTCATTCTAATACAGGCATGCCCCACTTACAACCACAGCGTCGCCGCGTCGGTTGTGCTGTTGTATTAAAGGTCTCAGTAGACATTACTTATGATTGAATTTCTTTTAATATTGAGCATGTTATGAGGAAAAAATTAAAATAAAAATGTGCTAAAGTGAAAAATAGACTATTTGGCAGCGCAATAAAACAGTTTGCATTTTTAGCCCTAAATATATAAACGAATGCAACGATAACGTACAATAGTGTAGCATTTTAGATTTATCTTAGAATATTGTATATTCTTTTGTCAAGAATATATTGAAAGCTGTCAATTTAACTAGATACAACTTAAAAACATAGACTTAGTTATACATAGAAATATAAAGATCTAAGCAGCTTTTCATTTTTTGGTCTTTGCCTATATTTTCCTTTTTTTGTTATAACTTGTTGAGTATAAGTTTTCTGTAAGACAGATTTTAGAAAAGTTAGTAAATATTTAATTTGTTAAAAGTATTTACATGAATAACATATTGTTGTACATACTGTTATTATTCTGTTTATATACTATATATAACAGAAAAATAGGTTTATGCATACATATATACTTATACATTCTTTTAACAAACTAATTTAATCATTAATGTGCCAATGTAAATGACCCCAAAATTTTATATTAATGTGTGGTATATGTATGTTAGTACGCATATAGTACCTATTGATGTTTTTCTAATAAATAAGCCAAAGTTTAATAGTATTTAAGATTAAATTGTGGTTATGTTTATGTTAATAAACGTCACGTGCTTTTGAATTTATAAAACGACTTTTATTACCTCTATACTCAGTGATTATTTTTATTGACTGCTCCGTTAGCTTAGTTGGTAGTGGCTCTGCCTTCTAATCTAGGGGTGCGGGTTCGATTCCCGCATGGCACAAGTAATTATGAATATTAAAATTTGTAATTATTTGTGTTAAGTCTGGTCGTTTCTATGTATAATAAGTATGTATTTACAAAAGAAAAAGTATATATGTATTATATCCGTTATCTAGTACCCATGTTACAAGCGTAAGCTTAGTATGGGGCTAGATGGCGCTGTGTGATATGTTCTGAAATATTTATAATATTTATTATTAAAATAAATATAGATATTTAGTACATACTTATCACGAAGAAATATTATTAAAAAGGAATTGAAAGGAAATATTTAACATATTACGCCAGCTTTACGGATTTCCTCTAGTGTTGTCCAAACTAGGTTACCTGGAAGAGATCACTTTAGTGATAAGGTCGCCCAATGTCCCTGGTTACCTTCCACCTTTATGTTAAATATGTTCTTTTTATTTGGTGTACAATAAAGTATATTTGATTTGATTTGATTGATATTTACTTGTAATTGCATACTTGTAAAATTCTAAAAGGAGGCTTTAATTCACAATAATATATTATTTAAGCCAAAACAAAACTTACAAGGCTGCAATTTATGCGTCAGTAAATTTTCTTACCTAATAATGATTTTTACACATACCTATAATAATTTATCTAAAATCTTTTGACCAAAAAACAATTCAAATTGCACCACTACCGAAATTGGACATCCAACATTCATCTAATTATTTTAATGATCAACTTTGACTGAAAACAGCTTCATTTATAGCGCTAGCGGGGCCCTTTATACGAAAAGGAAATATCCTAATGAAGAGTGTTTCAAACTTTGCGATTTTACAAGGGAACCTCGTTCGTTTCAAAAAGCATTGATGCGAATTCGCTAAATGGAAATGATTTTGCGCTTTTTGAATAGATTCGCATTATAATATCTGAATGGATCCTCTAGGAGGAAGGAAAGATAATTTGTGTGACTGCGAAGTTGATGGAAATGTGGAAAGTTGTGAATGAAAACTCCAACGTTGATTTGACATGACTATTAGGTATGGTGTAGGTATTATTATTATACATATGTTCGGTTTTATGGTGTATGTCAAAAACTACTATGCTAAAATACTATGTATTTCATTGTGTTCTTAATATTATTTACACAAGATTGATTAAATGACTCATTAAATGAACTGATCTTTATATTATAGTGTATCAGACGACTGTTTTCAATACACAGAATAATTGAAAACTTTTAAACATCTTTTATACGTGATCGAATATTAGGAAAATCACCTTTCACGATTTTATTTCTAGAAAGGGAAAATAATTATAATCTGTGTTTAAATACTTAGCAATTAATATTAGGTACGAAAAATAAAACTTTTTAGAAACGTTTTTAAAACGTAAAGTCGTAAAACGTTTGGAGTCACAGAAATCTTATTAAAATTACCTATCTAACTTTAAAGGCGTAAGTTTACTAAAATCACTTAAAATTCAGGTTGCATCTTGAAGTTATCGCAAAGTTCTTAGTTATCCGAACTCAACAAGTAAGGTTTGATTAATTTACAAGTTTCTGAATACGTCTTAATTGTTAACGAAGCTCTTCTGAGATCACTCCAAGTCGCCGAGTTATGGAGAGCTAATAGCGCGAGAGGAACCGGTGGAAACATATTGGGATCTACTGATGCTATTAAATGGCATTAAGTTTGTTTTTGAAAATTAGGTTAGATTAATAGATTAAGGAATTTTTTTTTTTTTTTGGCATTGGACAGAATCAGAACTCATTTTACATATAAATACATATTTATAAATATTCAAGATGAAAATGTTGCTTTTTATTGTTTTAACATATTAATTTGCATCCAACATTGAACGTTGCAATATACTTTTGAGAATTGATAATACTATCACAATTTGCTATATAAATTGAATTTGAGGTTATTTGAGGTATTTGTCAAGACAAAGGTGCGAACACAAATATATTCATGCGTTTTCTTCGTACATAAAATACTTAATGTTTGTTATTTTATATTCCGAAAATATATTTCTGATACGGAATGGGAGTTTATTAGCGATGCCTTCGCACAAATTACAAAATTAAAATGTACTTACCAGTTTTGTTTGCAGCCCACAAAACTACAAATATTTGTGGTTTCATTAAGGCGAGGCATTTTCGCGCGAACTACGATTTTAGGAGGTGAGGTGTGGGGGGCCGCCCGCGCGTCTCACTCCGCGCGCTGTCCATATCTCGTAACGTTAGCACTACGCCACAGTATAAATATTTCAGCTGTTATACTATGATCAACTTCTATTAATGTAAAATGTTATTTTTGTCAGTTTTAAATAAGCTAAGTAATAATTACTAGGACTTCGCTGTCTGTCTGTCTGTCCGTCCGTATGTCACCAGGCTGTATCTTATAAACCGTGATAGTTAGACAGTTTTTTTTTAGAAGATGTATTTCTGTTGTCGCAATTATTTTATTTATTTCGAACACATACAGTCGTAACAACAAATAACAACAAATATAAATTACCATAATTATTACGTTTATGATTGTATAAATTCAGCTTGGTTCTGTTTTGTGTATTATGTGACAAACTAATGATGTTATAATATACTCACTCATCATTGATATTATTTTGAGATAATTTATCATCACATTCTGCAAGTCATTCTTTATCAGCTGTAGAGTTTATAGTCAATAGTAAATAATATAAAAAATAAATAGATCGGCCTATTTTATGGTATTATTGTTTAGTACATGATCCACTTACCCATCTGTCGTTGAAGTATTGAAATTCACAGGTTGCAATTCTACTAATGGACTGGTAGTATTAGATACTCGAGACTGCTTTTTCGACCTAAATTAATTAATTATAGGGTACTCGTACATAGGTACATACTTTTGGTCATACTGATATAATTTAGTCTGTGGCAAGTAATGACGAAAATTTACGAAATCAACTAAAATTATAGAAAATTCTCATATACCTGAGGAGAAACATAAAAAGAATAAAAAAATTGGGCCACTTTTAGAAATATTGTTGCGTGCTTAGTAATTTTACTTTAAAAAAAAGAGTAAACTTCATAATTTTACTATAAAAGGGAGTAATTTACATACCGTTTCTTATAGTTCTCTTTCCCTGTCCTTCTTTTAGATATTAACAGTGATTTTATCCTAACTTTATTTTTTTTATTAGCCATTTTCAATTATTACACTGTGGCAAGAATGTAAGAACGGGCGGAGAAAATTTGGCACAGGTCTAACGTTGGCAAGCGCCCGATTGCGACTGACGGGGTAGCGGGCGGCGCGGCGTCTTGTCAAACTGCTGGGAAATATTCAAGTTTTGGGATTAATAATTAACTCAAAATTATAGGACTTTAGTTGAAACCCAAATTTTAGCAGGTTCTCTGTAGTATTTAAAGAGAAACATTTCTATATAAAAATGATGTGTAAAGTCAGAAATTTTATTAATAAGATATTCGATTTAGACTTTTACATTAAGCTGTCTTTGGAATTTTTTATGATCGAGTAAAGTATACCCTATCGTGTAACAAATTAGCACATTTCTCAGACAATATCCTTAAGTATATTGTATATTTTTTGCAAGACCGATATTAAGGAGTAAATACCTAAAAAATTTGATATAGTAAAACGTTTTTCTCCGCTATTTCACTGGTGACTCGCCTTAAAGCTCCGTTACTTTTAATTGGGAAAGTTATAAAACTCTTTGATTTGATTCCTTAAGTACCTATAATCAGTATACTGTTATATATTATGGGATGGTTTATTAAATTATCGATATTACGTTTAATTTTAAAATGATTACTTACCTTTTACCTTTATTGAGAAATATAATAGTTTGTAGTCACTATTTACTTATATCTTATTGAATAAATTAATTTAACACATGCAGACCTGTTACCTGCAGCTTGTTAAGCTGAGGTACTATAAAAACATGTATTTTAATTGTTGGCCTCATTTGCACCGTTATGGGCAAGGTTAACATTTTAGAAAAAAAAAACTTTTTAATGCAATATACATATCCATACTTATACGCATTATTAGCTACAAAATTCGAACAAGGGACCAGTTTCAACTCGTTTAACACTGAGTTAATTTTGTGGTGAAATCCCTGAGGTCAAATATATTATAATTATCATGTCAATAGATAATTGTTTTTATTATCAAGTCTTAAACTATTTCTTAAAACTTTTACTATATACGAATATCAGTCTGCATATTTTGCCTCACAAATGATTAATTTACCCAATAATCGATTCTATCTAATAGAGCAAATTTTGAGGTTCATTAAATTAAATAATAAAACCATGAGTGAAATCGTTGTTAAAGTAAGTAAATAAAGTAAGCTGTTCCAGATTTCATGAATTAACTCGCGTCATGTTCGTAAGTGGTGGCACTTATAAGATTTATTAAATTAAATTAAATTAAAGAAAAGCTGACCTTTTACTTTTTTTTCCAGCATTGGTTATTCAAACTTACTTTGGGAAAACATCTTTCCTGACATCAGAACCTATGATGATAATCCTTTTGTTATATCCATACAGAAACCACTCACGGGATGTCGCTAGCGGAGTAGCTTATCAAATTGAAAATAATTCCATTGTAGACATATTAAATTACATATATTATGTAATCTTTTCTTATTAGCAGTGCCTAGTATTATTAAATATATTATATACATACTTGCGCATAACAAATATAGTATTAACCTTACATCATATGCGAAATAAATGTTAAGCACATGATTATTATAAATAATAATCACAAGAAATATCTTATTACAACTTTGTGGTTGCAAGATATAGGAAAAACAAATTTATATGATTTTCTTATTGAATATGTTAATAAACATTTTTAGCAGTTTCCTTTCCTAGATTGATAAAACTCTAAACATCTGCTAGTAAACAATATAATCGTCTTCGGTTGACCCGAAGTATAATTAAGAATCAACCGAAAACTTACATGTTTGATTTTTGATTCCAATTATGCGATGCTTTAGTGTGGTTACACCTTTATTTAACCTATCTTAGAAATTCAGTTGTTGTGGTAAAATTATAAATGGATGAAACAGTTCTCTTGTTCAAGGGGATGAATTAATAATGGCTGTCTATAAACAATTTTGGTTAATTTGGCTCCTGGCAGAGTGGTATCAGATTATATTGGAATCGTCAGTCCGATGTCAAGAAAATGTCGAAATGATATCTTTGTAATAATAAATGGTCAATCTGTCTTTTTGTGCCAATCTACAGGCATAACTACTTTGAAATGATTTAATAAAATCCGACATAACTTTTATTAGGTACCAACGGTGACCACAAAATTTATGTTACTGAAATCGTTAGGCGCAACTACTATTTTATCAAAGTACATTTATAAACGCCTACAAACAAAAGCTAATTTTTTTACAAACTTAAAACTAGATATTAACTTATTTTGCTTCGTTTAACGGCAAAGCTTACATAAATCGAGTACGGCAGTAGAGCTTGTGGAAGCAACATCCCGTGCAATTACCTCAGCAGCCTTATTTCTTGAGATACATGCGGATTGTGAAAACTAGTTGAGTTGCTGAGACAAAGTGTTTCTCAGTTGTCGACATAGTATGTATATGACCCGATACACAATGTTAAAACTCACGTGACATTTATAAATGGCAGCGAAAATTATTTCATACTTTTTGCACTAATAGAGGAACTGTATGGTTCGAAAAGTATAATAATATTCAGATTTAATGTACCGAATTTTACTTACTGTATTTTCCTGTCAACTCTTCTCAATCCTACTTAAGGTTTAAGAGATTGCTTGGAAGAGATTGCTCTTCGCTGCGTTTGGTTGTACGGTATGACTTATATATAATTTTTTCGTTACTGTTTTTTTCTTCTTAATAAAATACTGTTGCAATGACTTTTTTTTATTTTGTTTTATAAGAATAATAATAAATAATAATAAATAAATTGTTTATTGGGCATAAAATACAGTGTTGTACAGCTTTGAGTAATAAAAACTTACATCAATTACATGGGTGTCATACGTTGGTAAGGTTTACTGAGTCTTGTACAAGGTACCTCAAGGGTCCTGAATTGCAAGACTGCAGTACCTCCCGCCGCAGCAGGCTTCTTTGCCTATATTTACACTGATTTTAGGTTTTAAAACATAATTATACTGTCCTAACCATAAATAAAAAGATTACAAAAATATGTATTGCTATTTGCTAATTATTGTAAACAAACTTTTGGTCAGTGATACCAGCATTGAGGTAACAAATCCGTAGAATGTACATGGATTATCTGATTTACTGACCGCCAGTGTAAATTTTAAAAACTAAGCAAATTTTCAGCCTAGCTAGATACTAGCATATTTAATGCGGCTGAGAACACGGTACTATGTGGTGTGTGTGTGTGTTAAAAGTTGTGATCTGATTGTGGGTGAGTAGGTATTGTGTGTAGTTCATATGTTTGCCTTGATGAGTGTTTGATGATTGTGTGATTTTTAATATTGTGTGAGTGTGTGTGTGTGTGTGTGTGTGCATTTAGTTTCATTAAGCGATTCCTTTGTTCCTGTAGTTGAGCTATGTAAGCTGGGCGTATGTAATAAATTGGTATATACATAAGTAGATGGAGTATATTTAGGTACGCAAACTTATATTCAACTTTGTTGGGAAACAACATAATACAGTATATATAAGACATTGTCAAAAAAGGAAAAAAAATAAAAATAAATAAAAAATCTTACTATTAATTAATTTGATCTAGGTATCACTGAATGAGCCTTGGTAATACATTTCCCTAAAAAAATAAACGTCGATTTGCACTATTGAAAGACGGTTACCGAAGGAGGCATGTTTTTTATTGTAGCTACATATTCTAAGCTACGCTCCGTGCGCTCACAAAATATGCTTAGGCCAGTCTATTGTCTATTCTATGTCGATGGTCTAAGCCATCGCAGCGCAAACATTCATTCGTTCCCTCCACTTCAAACGTCTATCCTTAAAGGGAGGAGAAAATTATCTCCTGAATAAATTATATTTCCCCCTTTATGAAGACAGTTGAAGTGCATTTTCGTTTATTTTTTTTCTTGTTTGAGTCAGGATCAAAGACATTGCAGGAATCCCGGTATAAGCCCGATGTCGTGGCTCGCAAAAATAAAATGAATAAAGAATTTAATGTGACTTGATGTCTTGGGATAATAACGTTAAAGTGTTTTAGAATGTTTCTGGGGTGAAATGTTTGTTTTTGTAATTGATTTTGTTTCGTGGGACTCGGTTTTCTTTGGCCCGTGTTTTACTTTGACGGATGCTTTCTTTGTCGAAAAGGTCAGCGAACTTGAATCCATGAGATGAATGACCGTTTCATGACGTTTGTTTTAATGAGCCTCTTAGCTATGATATAAATGTAATTGAACTTGTCTTACAGTGAAATGTATTAAATATTGTAATGAGGATTTAACATTATCGAATAATAAATGATTTCATTTCATTTTTAATATTATGGATATATATAGGTATCTATTACGTAGGTATATAATTACAGTATTAGAATATGTAGTATGTACCAACTTTAACATCGGTGCATACAACATAGACAAAGATGTTCAAGGAATTTTCAGGATAGATATCCATTGTTTCAAACTAGGGTGGAAGTGAGATAGGTACCTACTTTGACTAATTAGCCCACAATTACCTACACAATAAAACAAGATGATAACAAAACAAGATTGCATTGAGGAAATCGATTATAAATAATAGTGCAATAAGAACATGATAACGAATATAAAAAAAAAAAAAAAAAAATTAATTGGGATGCAGCAATCCTTTTTAATTATGTCCTGTATAATGAAGATTGAGGACTCGTATTTTATCGAGGTGGCAACATAAATCGTCTGAGGGTAATTTCTGTCCATGGGTTGAAAATAACACCAAGCACCTTTGATTTCCACCGCATTCCTAAACTGGGACAAAAACCGTCCATTTATCCCCTTGGGCCTTGAATCGGTAATGTGGTTTTCAAAAGGCGGACCATTCTGGACATTGGGACCCCAATTTAAAATATACGCTTCAGTAAACTTCAGATGATATTTGATAGAGATCGGGCGCAAATAGATGGGGCTATCTATGTAAGTATATATTTATTATATTGAGGGCTATAATGACATGAGAGAGAATAGAATAGATTTTAATTAGAGAACATTCGTTCCAGCATTGAAATGAAATTTGTACCTAACATCCTTCTGCTTCAGATGACCTAGAAGCTCACGCAATATTAGTAATTTTTTTATTTTTGGTCGAGGACTGAGGACTTTTGAAGCTGGATGAGGTCTGCACAAGATCGACGCAGAGTGCATATGCAAAGGGAGGCCAATACCCCAGTGGAATCCCAAGGGCTGTGGATGTCTCTTATATATTGTTACAGTAAAATCACTTAGTATCAAAACTAAATTTTTTACTAAACACTACATTTGCGACGTTACAATATAGCGTCGTTAGGAAAATGCTCAAAATAGCCCCTTCATAATAGCAACCACTAAATTGAATCCACATAAAACAGATTACGGAGTTACAAAATAGGATCCGTTATGGGCCCGTAAATACTTGCTAACAGAGGGACCAGATTTAAATTAAAATCGTCCCCTTTGAAGAAACGGCGATGGGTTTAATTGTGATCCATTCAGAATATCGGTGCTCCACTAACGGGGAACTGTAATTGGCACCAGAATACTGACTATATGCTGTCTTGTTCTTTTTAACTGACTTTCTAAAAAAGGAGGCTAACAAGTCTTCTGAAGTTTTTTAAAAATAAAAAGTAGTTCCATAAAAATGATATGAACACAAAGGCACAGACCGTCATCAGGTCTCCTGAAGCGACATGTTCGACAAAGGAGAGTACATATTTTTAAATAGAAGGAGCTCATAAACATTGTTGAAACATATCTTATTTCAACAAAAATGGAAGCCCGAAGAAAGGCTTGGCTCCATGTCAGCCAGCACTGCGCGGGGGACGTAGTTGCCTGGAAAGAAACGTTTTAAAGGATTAAACATAAAATAATGGCAATATTTATTATATTGTATGTATTTATTTTTATAAAGGTCTGTCTTCATCAGCTTCATTATTTTGACGGACTCAACGCAATGGTTATGCGCTTACTTAGCAAGTTGGAAGTTATGGGTTCAATTCCCGTGGTGAGACAGTAATATACCTATATAATATTATGTGCTCAGCGCTGGTTTTGGTGCTTTATTTATTAATACTAGCAATACGTATACAATTTTACAAAATAATTATATCCAAATTTGAATTATTATTAAATTTTCTGGCGGATTTCCTTGGAAACTGCACCACTGTCATGCCACTCTTTTATGTTATTCGGCTGTAACAGGTTTAGAGGAAAACTCTTTCAAGTTGTTACCATGAATGAAAATAGGTGCTTTTGAACTGGGGTGGCAATAATAAGGTATCTACGTAGAATTAGGCTAGAATTGTTACAAACGTATTTAATTTTATTATAATCTTAGGTTTATTTAATTAGGACTAATTTTAAGTTTTGTATGTTTCATTGTGTTTTTTCCTGTTTGTTGGTGTTTTTATCTATCTATCCATGAAAGCCTAACAATGAGGCTGAATTTCAAATGTAACTTTAAATCAACAAATTGTTATCAGAAGAATCTGCTTTATTTTGGATCCACATTTAATTTAAAGCCTCGAATCATCCATTTCGCATTTTCTACCAAATTTACTACAGAAAAAATCTATCAGCTAGTTCTCAATTTGTACCAAGTTTAATCCAGTTGTATATTGTAAACAGACATGTTGGGACGAAATTAATAGATCTGCTCTTCGGAAACCGTAAGTCACGCGCCCAGTCATGCTCACATGGTGTGTCACGCTCTTTAGTCCCTGTTGGGGTGACCACTATGTATTTATTTCCAAAAGGTAAAGACACAAAATGCAGGCTAAAAGATTACATACAAATAACACTGTGACGCATAAGATTAAACCTACAGTTCAATTAAGTCCGTACTTTATATCCGTATGTTGGATTCTGAGAGATTTACATATTTTTTTATGAAAATTACAAAATGATATAAATAATAACAACAAATAAGTAGAAAAGTAAAGTAATGACAGCATTGTTAAGATACAAAGTTGATATAAATAATAACTACACATTTTTGTTTACACAAATCTGGAGTTTTGTTTTTCCTCACCTCTTTTCCGTACTTACACCAAATTGGAATACATACAAAATAATATCGCACTTATCTGACCAGTCTTGATGCTACTGCGGCCATGCAGAATGAAAGCAAGAGTGAACCTGTCATTGTTTACCATCAAACAAATTATGGTGCAATATAAATCTATTGACTCGTCCCCCTGATGATGGAACCCTTAGTTTTCCGAAACTTGTCGAGCTAATTTTCGACATAATTATTGACGTAAGTGCTAGCCGGTTATTACAACTAAATTTAAATCTGTTGTAGTATAAAAAAACATGAATTAGCGTCACGCTTACCGTCGTGGCTGCAAATGTGTTTTTTTTTACTCCAATTCTCTATTTACAATGAAATAATGTTATGCGTTCACACAATTATGCAAGTACATATTTACAGAATCGTTGTGAAAACGCAAAACCAGAGTCTGTCCAGAATCACAACAAAACCTGTTATTTGGCCGCCCTACCTAGTCAGCAAGGTCCGGGGCTGCGAATCTGCCTCCTCACGGTGTCTTCATTACTCTATTTGTTGAGATGACCACGTGAAGCAGTTACTTGCATCGTTACACAAGCTATTATCTACTTTACAACTAGGTTTTACAAGATCTAAATCTAATCAAAAGCAGGTACATAAATTACAAGAACTTCATTATTTTTAAATAACACAAACACCCAAGTAGCAGATATACCCAGTATACACATACACTCACAAACACTCTCTCTCTCACACACTCTCTCTCTCCCTCTCTCACATACACACACACACACCGCACACACACATACACACACACACCACACACACACACACACAAATCCAAATCCAAATGCAAATATACACAGCAGGACAAACATGTACATATATACAGATAAAAATTATATATTCTTCTATTATTATTAACTTATGATGTCCATAGTTTTAGTTTTATTTACTTTTAATTGTATTTGTTAACCATCCAAACCACTTGGAAGAACCTGTCTTTTGCAACACAGTTCCAACTAAAGCAAAAGCAAGAATCATGTAAATTATACAATAAGGTTGCTTAAATAAAAATTTACTTTACTTTAATCAAAAAGTAATGTACAATGAAATGAAATGAATTTAATTTTTAAATGTAAATTGATATATTTATATTGTATTGATTTATGTGAGATAAAGGCCTTTTAAAATTGAAATTAATCTTACTTCTTACGAAATTCTCGGACAAAGTGACACTATCTTGCATAAGAAAGTTGAACTGGCATATCGTATATGATATTATATGCCATCTAACGTAAACCAGTTCAGTCCGATTCACTAATTAAACTAAGGCTTTATAAAACAAAATAAATAACGATTGTTTATTTCTAATGTACTATTAGTGGACTGATGTAATGTCTTATTTAATTACAGTTAACATTACTTGATGACAATGATGATTACAACGCTGCGTTAGTTTACAGACAAGTTTATTATACGGGACTTGTCATGACATGTTGGACATGATGGAAACTAGATGGTGCTAGAAGCGAAATTAACTCACGCATGTCTGGAAATGGGTTGAGCGTAATTAAGTGAGTGCATTGAGTGTTTCTTTTCTACATTTAGTTGCGCTTTAAACGAAACACAATACAAAATCATAACTGTAAACCGATATTCGCAATAATGATTTCGAACTAACTATATGTAAGTATACATTATAAAAAACTACTAAAAAAATTTTCCTTTCATTATATGTAAAGTTCTTCATTCGGATAATCCCTTAATTGAAGAAATACTTACAGAGCCAAATGAGTGCTGCAAATATTTAATGAGTGATAAGACGCGCTAATCTTATCTATCTTCAGTATTTTGATTAGGGTTGTTAAAATTAAGTTTTAACTATGTAAACAGAATATTTGTCTTATAAGATTAGTCAAATAAGGTATTCAATGCATCATTGTTTGCAATGACATATAATAAAATCATTAAATATTAATTAATGTATTATAATTGGTAGCTCTCGTATGATTTCAAAGATAGACTGGTTCCGCTTGCCACAGGTACTTTTTGATGGAGTACAAATTAAATTCAGTGAAACGGTCATAAACCTTGGCATTATTTTTGATAGACAGTTTTCATGGGGTCCTCAGATAGCTGAAGTCAGCCGAAAGATATTTGCTGCCTCGGCTTCTATTAGACGTCTTCGAAATTTCTTGCCGATTACTACCAAAACTGCGCTTGTACAATCACTTCTATTGCCAATATTAGATTACGCGGACGCATGCTACCTGGATTTGACTGAAGAGCAGCTCGACAAGAGACTCTCTCTCGAGAGACTTCAAAATTTTGGCATCTGTTTCATATATGGTCTGCGTAAGTACGACCATGTCTCGGAGTTTCGTCAAATGTTGAAGTGGTTGCCCATTCGTCTTCGTCGCAATTCGCATATCCTGTCCCTTCTTTACAAAGTCCTATTCATTCCCTCAACTCCTATTTACTTAAAATAACGTTTCCAATTTGTTACCGCTTCCCACTCCAGCTCCTTGCGCACGTCCCGGACCCTTATATTAGAGACTCCTTCTACTTCTGAATTTTCCAATCCTTCTTTACTCTCAATCCTTTACCATCCAAGCCATCCTCTTGTGGAACACGTTGCCCCTGCCCATCAGGCAGGCCAAGTCGCTGAGTATATTCCAAAAGTTAGTGTATCACCATTATTTGTCATTGTTATAGCATTAATTTATGTAGTTTACATAAAAATAGTAGTTTATTCCCTAAATGTTTTGTGTAATATGTATAAAATATTTATGTATTTATTTATGTATATTTTGAGTATGTATTGGTCTTTTAAGTAATGTATGTATCTAATTATATTTTTTAGTACACCGCCTGTTTATAATTCTTAGTAATGTCCATCCAAAAGGTTGCCAGGAAGAAATCGCCTAAGGTTTAGGTTAGGTTAAGGTAAGGATAAGGCCGCCCAATGTGCATCACTTTAATATATTTAAGCTTATTTCCTGTTTTGTTATTTCTATGTTTTATGGTGTACATTAAAGATATATTCTATTCTATTCTATTCTATTCTATTCTATTCTATTCTATTCTATTCTATTCTATTCTATTCTATTCTATTCTATTCTATTCTATTCTATTCTATTCTATTCTATTCTATTCTATTCTATTCTATTCTATTCTATTCTATTCTATTCTATTCTATTCTATTCTATTCTATTCTATTCTATTCTATTCTATTCTATTCTATTCTATTCTATTCTATTCTATTCTATTCTATTCTATTCTATTCTATTCTATTCTATTCTATTCTATTCTATTCTATTCTATTCTATTCTATTCTATTCTATTCTATTCTATTCTATTCTATTCTATTCTATTCTATTCTATTCTATTCTATTCTATTCTATTCTATTCTATTCTATTCTATTCTATTCTATTCTATTCTATTCTATTCTATTCTATTCTATTCTATTCTATTCTATTCTATTCTATTCTATTCTATTCTATTCTATTCTATTCTATTCTATTCTATTCTATTCTATTCTATTCTATTCTATTCTATTCTATTCTATTCTATTCTATTCTATTCTATTCTATTCTATTCTATTCTATTCTATTCTATTCTATTCTATTCTATTCTATTCTATTCTATTCTATTCTATTCTATTCTATTCTATTCTATTCTATTCTATTCTATTCTATTCTATTCTATTCTATTCTATTCTATTCTATTCTATTCTATTCTATTCTATTCTATTCTATTCTATTCTATTCTATTCTATTCTATTCTATTCTATTCTATTCTGTTCTGTTCTGTTCTGTTCTGTTCTGTTCTGTTCTGTTCTGTTCTGTTCTGTTCTGTTCTGTTCTGTTCTGTTCTGTTCTGTTCTGTTCTGCTCTGCTCTGCTCTGCTCTGCTCTGCTCTGCTCTGCTCTGCTCTGCTCTGCTCTGCTCTGCTCTGCTCTGCTCTGCTCTGCTCTGCTCTGCTCTGCTCTGCTCTGCTCTGCTCTGCTCTGCTCTGCTCTGCTCTGCTCTGCTCTGCTCTGCTCTGCTCTGCTCTGCTCTGCTCTGCTCTGCTCTGCTCTGCTCTGCTCTGCTCTGCTCTGCTCTGCTCTGCTCTGCTCTACTCTACTCTACTCTACTCTACTCTATTCTATTCTAATATTAATAGAATTAAAAAATGTTAAGTTCAAATCAAATCACAATTCAGTATCCTTAATTTATAACGTGGGAAGACAGATAATTTTAACGTTTTTAATATTTTCGTGTATGTAAATTTAATTTAACTAGGTTCAAATATGATAAAAGCATATGTTTTTTCTAAGCCGACATAAACTATTTATTTAGTTAGTTACTTATTGAGTTGCTATGTTTTATTATTTTGCCTTATTTTCCTTCTATATTATAGTTATTAACGTATTCTAGTTAGGTATAAGACTTGTTATGTGCAAGTCCTGAAATAGAACTTGCGGTTTGATTCAAAGTCACAAACACAATATCAAATGTAAATACAGAATCCAAATAAATAATTAATTTTAAGTTCCATAGTTATACACCGTTTTATAAAAAATGTATCTACTCAATCTCAAATCAATAAGAGTAATGCCTGCTGTTCTTTGATCCCAATGCAAATAAAAATATTCCTATGTAAAATATACTATCTATAAAAAAGCAAAGTCGCTTCCGGCATCTGTTCCTATATCTGTATTTTTTTTTTTTTACATGATATAGGCTTACGCTTGACTACAACTTGCCTGATGGTAAGCAACGTTATAGTCTACGATGTAGCGCGCTTGCCTAGAAGAAACCGGTTTACTCTCGACTTGAAGACCGACAAATTATAGTTCAAGGGGAATAGAGATTCGGGCAAGGAGTTCCACAGTTGGGCTGTTCGCACGATGAAAGTCGACGCAATATATGTATGTATGTATGTAGGTACGTAAATAATAACTACACCACGGATTTTGATGCAGATTTTTTAAATAGATAGTGATTCAAGATAAAGGTTTATGTATAATAACGCGTGCGAAGCCGCTGGCAAAACCTAGTACAATATAAGTTACTCGAGCTACTTATGTGAATGTATCTACTCCTAACTTACGAGTAGGTAATACATAAAGAGCCCGAGAGTGGCAAACAGAACTGTAGCTGTAAATTGAAAACCACGGAGGCCGCCAACAAAGACTCGCCAAAATAAAAACACGAACGAAATGAAAATAGGTTAAGCGTGCCCCTGGGAGGCGGAAGGCCTAGGGACAGGGGAGAACTCAGAGAGTCGAGAAAGGGGGTCCGTAAATAGTTCTTTTTGTGTACTTGCTTTGAAAAACTCATGCAACATAAGTAGTTTATAGTTTTTAGTACAGATAAATAAAGACTAAGTTTTGTTAATTAACTTTTCATTTGTTTTTTTTTCTATTTTGTTTCCTTTTAAGGTTAGTTATGAGGTTATTAATGAGAAGCTTGGCTCTATGGAAGGATAAAAGTAGGTTTTTTTTAAATATAAGTTTTTCTCAATGTTACCGGGTTTATTTAGTTTTGAATAACTAAGTTCAATTTATCCATGCTAGACAAGTTTCAAGTAATTATACATACATAATCTTCTTCCATGTTTTTACATACAAATCTCAAGTTTGAACAAGCTGTATAAGAGTGTATCTGTTTTGATTGATTGAGAATGTATGGAGGAAGCCCTGATAGTCAATTTTTATTAATAAATCCTATTAAAGTTGAAATGAAAAGTGACAATTCCATCCAGGGGGGGTGGGTTTAATCCCTTAATCCACCCCCCGCATCGGTTTTTGTATCAACGTGAGAATACGCCACTTTGTAACTCGGCACCCTAATAAAAATTTAGCAACGCATCGAATTGGAGCGGTGTAGGGTTTAAGTTCTTTACGTGATGGGATTAGTCAATTATAGTACATGCCTCGACAATACACCACACAGGCTGCTCAAAAATGCGAAGGGTTGTTTCACTCATATGTATAATACAAATCCACATAATCCACAAATAAATGTATGAACGTATGCGATTTAACGTGCATGAAATATTTTTATATTAAGGTGCACTCGCCCGTGCGCTATTTCCATACAAACTCTTGTATAGTTAGTCACAACAACTAAGAAAGATAGAATAATAGTACCTATATATCTCAAATATTTGGTATCTAAACAGAGATCTCGCCTCTAGAAAACCAAAGGCATAGGTCAATAGCCTAAAAGTAATCGTTGACAGCAATATAAACAGATGAATCGGATGAAATCTTATCATTATGCTGACATATTTTGACATGCTGATTCTATCGTTATTGACGCGTGATAAGTCTGGATGCTGATTGGCCTGCAATACAATTAAAAATACAAGCGCGTTGTACAGAGGATAGATTAAAATATAATTGGGCATTTATAATTTACATTATCTATGATAATAGCACAAGCCAGTTTTATTATCGGGGGTTTGATAATGCATAACATTTGCGGAAATAGACCGGCTTTGAGGGCTTTGAAGGTCAATCATAAAAGAGTTTAGGCCAAGCTGTTGGGATGAATTGAAAACAGTTCTACATTGGAAGTTAAGTTTTATAGATAATAGGAACATATCTTTATAGCCATTTATAAGCGACAGCTTTTAAAAAAATTGCGAAATGACATCTTCTAAAATTAACACTCAATTATTTGAACTAGTTAATTATTATAACATTTTATTTCTGATATGCATTTTTATTTATACATTATGTGACGTTTTCCTATACGTACATCCTTAATTTTAACTGAGAATAAATAACAAATGAAAGTCTCACTACCTAAATTTAGTACCAAAATATCCCCAAGAGATAAAAATACTTCTACATTTATAAGCCAGTCTTCATGATACTTATTTACTAACATTATTAATAATCTGAGATCTCTGACATATAATTTTGTGACCTAATTTATTAACAAACTTGTCACCCCATTCAGTCCCCGCAACATTCATCATCCATGCAAGCTCTGAAACGAAAGCTCTGAAAATAGTAAAAATATGAAAGTAAACAAGCCAGCAGGAATGTATGTCAGGCGCCACCTCACAAAGGAGTCTGCGCGATTACTGCATGCTTTTACTCTGCTAAGCTGCATATTCTTAGAAATGTAGTTTGGGCTAAAATGAGACTGGGAATATAGTTTGTTATTCTAATTCGGAACTGTTTTTCAGTTGCTAGTTATGAATGTTTTTGGTACATATTTTCTTATCTCATTAACTGTATGTTCTCGTAAACGTTTAGGTGGCAACTAATCCTCATAGTAAAATGTGAAAATCTGCTGCGTACTCGTACCTACACTTTATGCGTTCTGCGTTCCGCTAGCCTCATTTAAAAACCACTTCTATTCTAGTAAAGACATCCATTTCCGACCAAAGCTTGTGTGGGTGTCACTTTTGCTTCATATTCCTGCTTGACTATTCAATATACAAAAAACTTAAAAAACAAACAAAATTGTGTAGATATAAAAAGATAAAAAGTCAGAGATTCCATGTTAAACATTCTATAAAATTAATTACCCATTATATCAAACGTAGGGGTAACTTAGAATTTAATGGGCACCCATGCTCATTACCGTTACAACTTGTCACCGGGAGACAAAGAGCATCACCATGGCGTCCGTAACGAGACTTCCAACTCATCTTGTCGGAAAACTCATCGCAATCCGATCCGACCCTCTCCAGTTAGGACAAACAAATCACGATTAAAGGGCAAGTACAGTTTCATCCCATTAATGTCTGAAGGCCTATGAATAATTGACACCATAGAATTGTAACTTTTCATAAATGTCACGACAAAATTCTACCACAAACCACTAGAACAGAAAGGCGTGATTGGTTAAGATGCTGGTAATAGCCGAACGCTGCCGAATGCTTGCTCGCAGTTGGTTGCTTAAGAAGCGGAGCTACTTCCCGTCGACCATTAACTCTACCATACAATATGCAATACAATAAATTTATTGATAATTCCATTATTACAAGTCATACCTACATTTAAATCATTTACATGTCAGTCTATTAGATATCACTATAATTATTTTACATATCACATACTGCGGCGGTGGTGGTAGACCACCTCGTGGAATTCCTTTTTTGTCTCAGTTACGTTTCTATCGTATTAATTATTCGCAACCGAAGGCGCATTTAATTAAAATTCACCCTACGAAGCCGGTCTTTATCTTGGCAGGGTTTTTCGATCTCGTTATTAGCACATTCCTTTGCAGATACCGGCCCCCAACTAGATTTGCTCGAATATTCGACTTAAGATGCTTTAATTTGATAATAGTTGTAAACAAGAGATTTTACGCGTTTGAGGATGTTTTGATCTAGAGCTGGTTTGTTTGGGGTCCGTTAGCAGGATTACGCGAATAAATATGTGAATAAAGTTACGAATACTAAAGATTTATTAATCAGTTAAATTAAAAAGAAAATACAATACGTTTCCATTACCTTATAATGTTTTATCAAGTACAATAATCACTGGGCTTCTGAGACAAAAAAAAGAAAAACCAAATATTTGTTTTCGTTACTACATTCTAAAGTAACATTAA
This sequence comes from Macaria liturata, assembly GCA_964023185.1. Lineage (NCBI taxonomy): Eukaryota > Metazoa > Arthropoda > Insecta > Lepidoptera > Geometridae > Macaria > Macaria liturata. The sequence continues at coordinate 10,465,736 of OZ026815.1, read as the reverse complement.
AATAAATTTCTTTATTAGACCAGACTTGAGGATTTAGCGGAATAAATATTATTAATCTATTTTACTACTCATGTAAATAAATCCCTTGTGTCATAATTAATACAAAGTTTTTAGGTACGGCCTGAAATTCTATCTATCAATCCTACTATCTATCAGATCATCAAATTCTTTCATTCCCTTCTGTTGATTTATGAAAGTGAAGTGGTATTAGGGCGGTGGCTACTTGCAGCTTAAAAATGGAGGTTTAATCCACGGTTACATTTTCTGTGATTATGCGGGTTTGAGCAAGATTGATGACGCGACCCAGCAACGGGTGGTGGCCGGACGTAGGTAACATGGCCTGGAGATAACTATCTAACCTAACCTCTATGTAAATTTTACAGTCATATACATGTGTATGTATCATGCACGGACAAAATCAACACTTAAACTATCAGGTGAAAAATCTGTCACGAAACTCCTAAAGATGTGTTCCAACAGTTTCATTGGAGACATTTCCAATGTATGCTTTGTTCCTCCTTGGGACCGTGTCGTTTGTAAAGGTGTTGCTTTTTACGTGTCATTGTGGTCAAATGATTAGCTGACTAGTGTAAAAAACCGTATTCACGGCGACGAACAATCTAGTCAACATTCAGAGATACCGCGCGATACCTGTGACTGTGACGTTAGGCTTATGTATATATGTACGTTGTTTTTTTTCCAAATATTGAGTAGTCATTTATATGTGACGTCGTTGTGGCTGGACTCACCCCGAGATCCCCGGATTATGAGCCATAAATAGCAATTCATGCTTGTCTTTCTAATACTTCGGCGTTTGGCCGAGTTTTTACAGACATTTTGTTAAGAGACTGATGTTTTTATTTAATTGTGTGACGGTTTTGGCTGATCATCTCTCTTTTACAAAGATTTTGTCATCTGGAAATAACAAATTTGTTTACTTGGAGTTTTTAAAGAGTTTTGTTTTGAACTGTAATCTTGCAGATTCTGGAGCAATAAATTCAGCTCTTGTGTAAGCAATTGTCATAATAGAGGCACGATAAACAATAATTTCAAGTACATACGAGTAGAACTAAAATCTGTGCTGCGAGCCACTTTACATCACAACACAAGCTTTGTTTGTTTCCCACTCAAAACAACAACAATAACATGACAGCAAATCGCCCCTTCAACCCATTAAACCGAGCGAAATACGTTTGACGGATTAAGGCCGTAGTTTTGAAGCCGTAGGTTTTCTCGGCCGTATATTAAGGGTGGGGATTACTAAGGTCGGCTCTTAAGCTTAACAAACGTTGCTCGAAATAGGCATTATTTAGCGGGAACCTTAATTAAGGGATATCCTAACTTTTCTTGACATCGCTAGTGGGGCATGTGGACCGGGCGGGTAGACAAGTTGACATAGAACAGGTGATTCATAAACTTATCTACTTACATGACCTTTATAAACACCACATAGCTTCAAAACGGGGTATGACCCTCCGTCCTACTAGCTGAACCTACTGGTCAAACAGAATTCCCGTTCGTCCCATTGAGCTAGAGATTGATACAAGTGGAAAAAAATTAGCTCGGCCCGCACCGAGCTCAAAATGTATAGCCAATATTGTGTCTTTAAATATATATATTATAGTTTTTAATATTGTAAACACACACATGAGAGACTTAAACTTTTGATTTCTATTGAGTAGAATAACTTTTTGTATCGAACAGCAGTTGATTTTTTATGAATATTCAAAAGACCTTCAAAGATTACGTGTTCGTTACTAGGAACTCTGTAAATTGGTATAATTTATTATCGAGGGTTATATATTGGTATAGATTATATATTAATATATAACGCCAAGCCCTATCTGTTCCCATACTATGTTCTTGAAACATATTGTTTGGACACCCGATACGCACTGTGTAAAGATTTGCAGGATTTATTGAGGCGCCTGGTGAAGTTCCGCGCGTTGTCTTTGGATTTATTGTTTGTGACATGTTTACTTGTTTGTGCTTTAGAGTCGATAAAGAATCGAGGTTGAAGATTGTTAATACGTAAACGTGATAAAAGTTAAGCGTGGGTATAATATAAAATTGTTGCGTAGCGAATGGGGAAGACAGTTTTTTAATTAAAACACTACTGCGATTGTTTTTTTTTAGTTAACGGTTTTTTTAGCATACGTTAATCATATATAAACAAATATTGTTTCTTAAATTACAATATTTGAAACGTGAACATAATAAAGTTTAGATTGCCGTTAAACCATAATTTACCTTTCGTGAATTACTTACTGTAATACTAAGCGATTGTCTTCAGAAGTCTATTTAGGTTATTACTAGTAACATAAATCTATCTCTACCCGCACCAATATACCTATACCTACCAACAACTTCATACATATTAATAGCCGCCATCTCCGCAACAATTATTCATGCATGTATTGCAATATGAATGCAATATAGTTGATGCATGCCTCAATATGGGTCACTAGACTCTCGTTACCCTATTTCCATATAGTCGGGTCCGAGCTGGCCGAGAATTGAATATCTTCTGCCAGTCACAGACGACTTTTGACTTTAGATTTTAGAAATAAAGTCGAAATCTGCCAAGCTCCTTCAAATATTGTAGTGGAGATGGAAGTGAGAAGAGCTGAGATAGATATGTAACATATTGTTTATCATATGGTATTTTATAAAGTAATTAATTGGAATCAAGCGAGCGGGAAGTTAAACGTGAAACTGCTAAATATTGACCATCCAATAAACATTGTTTTATTTATGCTAAAGACATACGATGTATCGGTTCAAAAAAAAATCTCACATGGAATCAATACTGTAGAGGAAAAAATATCGTAAATAGATAAACGAGTCAAGAAGGAAATGTGTTGCATATTATCTGACTAAAAGAACATGATTTATTCAAACATTGGAAATACAAAATCCTTTTTGTAATAACAATATTACAAATCAGTTTGAGTCTACTACAGCTCTAAATATTGTACTATTGCTACAAATGCAGATCGTTTTTGTATTATCTTCCAAACAAATTTACATTTCCTCTGCATCATCCCACCTCCAATCATGTGATGTTCCTCGTGGCATGTCAATATAAATGGACAAGAGTGGTATATGTCATCGCTATGAAATTCAGCCGGGTTTGGCTGAATGTAAGTCACAATATGAGAGGTATCTTGGGCCGTGGCGAATATTTTGTAATATTAAAACTTTCGTGAGGCATTTTATCAATATATTAACGTTCTGAAGATGGATGTCATAATATCCGAAACGCGTAAACAACTTACGCGATTTACACGTGAGTGAAAACCGTTTAGTTAATATATTAATATTTTCTAAGTTATTGCTTTTTCCTAGAATCAAGTAGATAAGTAATACAACTGAGATATAGTGTTCACTGTAAAATTTTGTTCATGATCAGTGTCAGGTGTTACTTAGAAATGTAAGTTATTAATTTTAATTACTAGCGGATGGTCGTGGCTTCACCCGGGTATATTATTATTATAAATAGTAGAATATATCGCTTTCGGCACTCTAAGCCCCATAGCAAGTACCTATTACGATGATCGGTAGCTACGTAGTGGCGTGATTATTAAACAAACAGATCAACCAACATACTTTATGTTAGATATAAAGGACAAGAGTGGTTGGTATATGTCAGTGCTATGTATTTCAACTGGGTCTAGCTGAATATAAGTCACAATATGAGAGGTATCTTGGACGGTGGCGAATATTTTGCAAGTTACTGCCATGTCGAGGAATGTATGTATGAAACAGAGAGGATTGTTTCTATTTTGTACTCGTAACTAAAATAAAGTGTTTACTGCATTATTTTGTTCTTGTACTAATTGAAAAAATACTGCATTATTTTGTTCTTGTACTAATTAAAAAAAAAACATATACATATTAACAATATTTTCAAGACTTTTACGTGGTAGAGGTTGAGGTTTGAGTAAGGTCTGTTTGATATGAAGCAATATTATACTTTTATTCTGTACCTATACTATAATTACGATGATCATTTGTTCCGTGGGTCACTGCTATAAAAGTGAAATTAACATCTAGACTACAATGGTGCTTAACATCAGACAGGCTGTAGTCAAATGTATGCCTAATCCGTGTTAAAATAACAACTGACTAACACACACACATGAATTTAAATTTTCCTAACGTTTATATGGAACATGGAAAATGTTATACGAACGATATGTGAACCACCTGCCTGCACCTTTTTTCGCAAAAATGTGATTGATTCGGATCTCTTTTGCTTACTAATTAATCCTATAATAATCTATTGATATAATTAGCAGTCTAGTGGCGGCATCCGGTGATATCTAATACGAGTACATATTTGGTAAAAATGAGTAAAAATAGTAACGATCGCTAATCCATATCTAAAGTCCTAAGTAAATATAATCAATGTGTCAAGGCTAGGTATTCCATAGATATATAAAATAATATAATATAAAATAAAAAGCTTTTATTTTCCCTTACTTAAAAAATTCAACAGATTTTTTGAATGTATGTAATTAATGTTAGTAATATTATCTTATATTAGTGTTTTTTCATTATTATTATTGCGTTAAGTATAGGGACCGCCTAGTGCGGTTAAAGCCTCCTCCATTTTTCTCCATGTTTGTCTCAACGAAGCAGCTCTTGACCAGAGCGCTCCTGCCACCTGCAGGATGTCCGTGTTCCACCTCTGTAGCGGTCTTCCTCTTCTTCTTTTGGCTTCTTGGAGAAGGAGGAGTATTCCATAGATACATGCTCTTAAAGATACTTAGTTCGTAATGACATGTTATGATATAATTTTAGTTAGCAAAATATATTTTGCAACTTTAGAGACAGTAAAATAAGACAGTTTTTCAGTTTGATTTGATAAAACATGATATATAAAAAGTAATTCAAGATTAGAGAAATCTAGTGGGGTAAATATGTATGTACCTAATTATGGTAAGAAAGTACCAATATGAGTTTTATCTATTGAATGGTTGCGATTGAAATCTCAAATCGTTTTTCATTCTTGGGGTGGCCATTTGTAAGCAATAAAGAATGCAAATTGGAGAATCCAATTTGTAGTACATAATGGTTCGTTCAAATATGCAGCCAGGGGCCAAGAAAAAAATTGCAGCGGCCAAAAAGAAGGGGCGAGTGAATGAGGGTAGCTTTATATTCTAAGGTTGCAATAAAAAACTGGAATTTATTGCTTAATTTCATCAATACATTACGCGTAGGTAAGAATTTTTAGGTGGGGCGTTTTTGAAGATGCCGGGATGGGTTATAAGGGCAGATAACGACTTGAGGTAAAATATTTAATCGATATTTAGAGCTCGGTCGTGTAGGTGGACATAAACCCTAAATTAGCTCTGAAAATAATCGTCGCTCAAGTTGGAAACTTCATATTAGTGGGTGATGATAAATCGGTTCCATTTTGTAAACGTAGTTGTAGGCGTACAATTAAAATAATTGATAAAATTGTGCCCTATACTCCTACGACAACACTATGTTTAGATAGTCTTAGTTTATCTAGAGACTTGTTTTAATAAAAAATGCGTAGATAATAATATTCGTAGAGCATGCTACGCGAAAACGTAGACACAAACTTACGTGCTACGTTGCTACGAGGTTATTGAAAAAAAAAAGTATTATTAAAGGTTAACCATCGATATAAATCGTTATTGTGTATCGAATAGGAAAGAAAAAAGAATTGTTAAATCATTATTAGTACCTACATATTACTTAGGTTCTAGATATAACTAGTCTTAATAGTTTTACCTTAGATAAATCAATCTTACATGTACAGGTGTCTATCTCTAGAGGCCACCTACTCGTATCTACGAGATCAATACGAAGTACTCAATCCAATCCAATTAGGTATTTCGCATCAATGGTTTGTCCTTTAGAATAGTATGACCAGGATAACTTAACTTATAAACCTTTTGTGTAGTATTGTTAAGCACGTGGAAAATGTAGAGTACAAGGTTTGTTAACATGTTTATAATTATTAAAGTTATCTCACATATTACTAGATCACATGCAATATTATCGCGAAATTTTAGTCTGGTTGTAAGTTTATTTTGAATTCTATTTGCTTAAAGATTTAAAGGTAAATTTCAAAACAATAAACGAAGAAAAATGTTAAGCTGGTGATGATTAGTCTTCAACAATTAACAGACCAATAAATAATTTATTGATTCATTCAAAATATTTGTTTATCTAGCCGCAGCTAAGTAGGTATATCTCTAGCACACAAGAAATAAATTAACTACGTACTTTTTCTATGTGTTGTGCTTTAAATTATCTGGTTATTTAATTTTTTTGTAAATAAATAATAATTATTTAAAGTGTCGCGGTGATGTTTTCTGTTTTCTACTCTGAGTAACGTTGAAATTTAGAGTATCGTGGTGACACTGTATCTACTTGAATTAAGCATAATAGACACGAAACTTGGCGTGACAGCTCCGTCGCAGATGTCTCCTTAACTTTAATTAAACTGTTATCTAATTGAAATCTCACGATAATTCCATTTACCAAATGGGCAGGTGATAAAACGGAACGGGATTTTTATGTTTTTTATGTTATAGTGATGAAATGAATGAAGTATTTTATGTACAAGGTAACTGTATTTTTTATTTAAATGAATTGTAAAAGTCATTTAGTCGTATCAAGAATCTCCGCCTTTTGTTGACGGCTGTTAAAAGGAAATATATGCATTTATAATATTAATTGTTGTCATTATATTACGGTATTGATAACATTTTTTTTACCGTATTTAGAGCCTAGTTGTCAAAGTTTTAGATTTTTATAAATGCATGTTAAACTTAGTCGTGTACAAGCTAACTTTCTACCACCATATAAAGTCTTTAGTAACATATCTTTTTTCTTCAAAATTATGTATTCTTAATTATGCATACAATATACTTGATAAACACGTACTAACGGAAACCTCACTGCTATGAATGCGATGGACGGACAGCGTCATATTTGTTTGTATATTAGATGTACGGTAGTTACAACATTCTATTTGACGACGAACTCATACAGTATAATAATATGTATATAATATGTTAAATTTTAATTATGTTTCACACATAAGTGATTAACGTGTTCTTTGTGTGAAATAAAGTTCTTTTAACCTAAACCTACTTACACATAGACTTACGTACGTTGTACCAAAACAAATTAAACCACTATTTAACTAGGAAGCTTCGTAGGTGCTTCGTTTCATATTACCTTGCATATTACCTGTAATAGGCAGTACGGGCACCATGGTCCTTAAACAAGCCTATAGAGAAGCATATTAACAGCGTAGTTCTGGCAGTGCCTCCGGCAGTGCCCGGTTTGCATGGGCACACGCGTTTGTGGTTAGTTGATGATGTACTAAGGGATGGGATAGAAGGGGGTAATATTTACTAGATAATGTAATAAGGGACAGACTAGCTTACGGTAATAGTAATAGACAAATAAATATTATATTAGTAAACATAGTAAATTTAGTTTTTACAACAATATAACAGTTAATATATAGCATACGAGTAAATAACATCTCGTTCGATTAAAATAAAATCGTTCAATAACGCGATGTTTTTATTTTAGAACCATGTGTATGGACGAGTTCGTTAAACACATTTTTTTCGTATTATTCAAGAGAAGTTTTTACAAAAAAAGACTATTTTTATTTCGTAACTTATTGTATCACTCATATTAAATGCGCCGCTGACTGTCGATCGTTTTTACACATTTCATAAACACACCCTGAGTTCGTCTACCGATGGACAATATCGTAACGTGTTTGCTGTAACAGAGCAGCCCAGTTCCAAGCTCGGCCCCTGAGTTATGGTGCACCGAATATCGTGCAGTTTGCACACACACAACCAAATAAAATAGGCAACAGGGACAGGATATTTTTTGTACTGATGTAGCGTGGAACTATACGTAAGTTGTTAAACAAGAAACATATTTTTAGGGCCTTAATAGATAAGTAAAACTTTCATGAGTATTTGATACATTAGGTAATATAAGATAGGCTAAGTACCAACTATATTCATTCTTGCATAATAAACATTTTTTTTTATCTGGATGAGGTCTGCACTAGATCGACGCAGATGGTACATTACGAAGGGAGGCCTATACCCAGCAGTGGGATCCCAAGGGCTTTGGATGATAATGATGATGAAACGATATTTATTAATATGCACATACGCAATGAAAATTTGTGCATGAAACAGTACGTATTCAGTAAATTCACACACTACAAGTTTTCAAAAGACATCGGAGAGGCATAGAATTAGTAACAAAAGATGTACATCGTAAAATAAGCCCCAAAAAGCTCTTTAGTAACAAGTTATCCATCTTTACCATACAAAACTCTTACCTAACTGTTAGTTACTTACTACCTACTATATATAATATGTATGTACATTGTGTATCTAGCTACTAAATGCCAGTACTAGAAGGTAGTAGACCGTAGAGGGAATCACAAAGAGCTGAGGCAACCTGTCACTCAAATAGACAGCGTTTGTTCAATATATGTATGTACCTATAGGAATGTGCCAGTATGTGTACTGTTTGAAGTGATTTTTAAAGCTGATAAATAGTGGTACCTTTCAAATTACTCGTGCAATCCGAGATAACGTAGTCAAGCGTAAGCCTATCTCAAGTAAAAAATAATAATAATAACGAGTGTATGCGTTAATTCAGCGTCTAATCGTAAGCGTTTATTATTCTTTCGACTCCTGTCCATCCTACGGTTGCCTGGAAAAAATCGCTATTAGCGATAAGGCCGCCAGTTGTGGCACTATTTTTTAAGTCGTTTGTGTTTCTGTTTGTCTTTTTTTTTTCAATGTGTGTTACAATAAAGAGTTTTATCTATCTATCTATCTAATCTATCTCTATTCTAAACTACACCCAAACTAATGCTGCCGTTTTACACGCTCACAAATGTTAACCCTTACAATATTTTTGGACGTTAATCATATCACTGTTAAATAGTAGCGTTGGTAAAATTATTTGTTTAACTTAATAATAAGGCTCTTGCGATGTTACATCAAGTGGTAAAAAACACAAATATAAATGTACGTACCAATATTCTTATTCATGAGATGCCTAAAACCCTAAATTATAAAACAATACGTGTCTCGTATATAAGAAATTACCAATTCCAAAACGAAACACTTTCAGCGAACGCTAAAATACAGCGTTGAAAAAACATCTGCCAATTTTGTGAAAGCCCGTAGCTTGGCTGCTTATCTCGGCCATTTTGTATGTAAACTAGGCACTCAGGGTCCCTAATTCCAGTTGTTCTCTTAACCTTATATTTTGGGACAAACCAGAGCGACACTGTCTTCTAATTTGGAGGTAGAATGCTCGTGAATTTCTGCGTGCGTATAAAACCAAAACTAAAATCTTACTAAGATCTACAGATCTACTTGTTAACAAGATGTGGTTTAAATGCTGCTACTGCTCTTATAGTTTCTTCTAATTTGAAGCTAGTGTCAGCCGCAACTCAAGCAAGTACAAAATGCCTCGTTCAAATATGCAGCCAGGGGCCAAGAAAAAAATTGCAGCGGCCAAAAAGAAGGGGCGAGTGAATGAGGGTAGCTTTATATTCTAAGGTTGCAATAAAAAACTGGAATTTATTGCTTAATTTCATCAATACATTACGCGTAGGTAAGAATTTGTAGGTGGGGCGTTTTTGAAGATTCCGGGATGGGTTATAAGGGCAGATAACGACTTGAGGTAAAATATTTAATCGATATTTAGAGCTCGGTCGTGTAGGTGGACATAAACCCTAAATTTGCTCTGAAAATAATCGTCGCTCAAGTTGGAAACTTCATATTAGTGGGTGATGATAAATCGGTTCCATTTTGTAAACGTAGTTGTAGGCGTACAATTAAAATAATTGATAAAATTGTGCCCTATACTCCTACGACAACACTATGCTTAGATAGTCTTAGTTTATCTAGAGACTTGTTTTAATAAAAAATGCGTGGATAATAATATTCGTAGATCGCTACGGCATGCTACGCGAAAACGTAGACACAAACTTACGTGCTACGTTGCTACGAGGTTATTGAAAAAAAAAGTATTATTAAAGGTCCATAACCATCGATATGAATCGTTATTGTGTATCGAATAGGAAAGAAAAAAGAATTGTTAAATCATTATTAGTACCTACATATTACTTAGGTTCTGGATATAACTAGTCTTATTAGTTTTACCTTAGATAAATCAATCTTACATGTACAGGTGTCTATCTCTAGAGGCCACCTACTCGTATCTACGAGATCAATACGAAGTACTCAATCCAATCCAATTAGGTATTTCGCATCAATGGTTTGTCCTTTAGAATAGTATGACCAGGATAACTTAACTAATAAACCTTTTGTGAAGTATTGTTAAGCACGTGGAAAATGTAGAGTACAAGGTTTGTTAACATGTTTATAATTATTAAAGTTATCTCACATATTACTAGTTCACATGCAATATTATTGCGAAATTTTAGTCTGGTTGTAAGTTTATTTTGAATTCTATTTGCTTAAAGATTTAAAGGTAAATTTCAAAACAATAAACGAAGAAAAATGTTAAGCTGGTGATGATTAGTCTTCAACAATTAACAGACCAATAAATAATTCATTGATTCATTCAAAATATTTTTTTATCTAGCCGCTGCTAAGTAGGTATATCTCTAGCACACAAGAAATAAATTAACTACGCACTTTTTCTATGTGTTGTGCTCTAAATTATCTGGTTATTAAATTTTTTTGTAAATAAATAATAATTATTTAAAGTGTCGCGGTGATGTTTTCTGTTTTCTACTCTGAGTAACGTTGAAATTTAGAGTATCGTGGTGACACTGTATCTACTTGAATTAAGCATAATAGACACGAAACTTGGCGTGACAGCTCCGTCGCAGATGTCTCCTTAACTTTAATTAAACTGTTATCTAATTGAAATCTCACGATAATTCCATTTACCAAATGGGCAGGTGATAAAACGGAACGGGATTTTTATGTTTTTTATGTGATAGTGATGAAATGAATGAAGTATTTTATGTACAAGGTAACTGTGTTTTTTATTTAAATGAATTGTAAAAGTCATTTAGTCGTATCAAGAATCTCCGCCTTTTGTTGACGGCTGTTAAAAGGAAATATATGCATTTATAATATTAATTGTTGTCATTATATTACGGTATTGATAACATTTTTTTTTACCGTATTTAGAGCCTAGTTGTCAAAGTTTTAGATTTTTATAAATGCATGTTAAACTTAGTCGTGTATAAGCTAACTTTCTACCACCATATAAAGTCTCTAGTAACATTTATCTTTTTTCTTCAAAATTATGTATTCTTAATTATGCATACAATATACTTGATAAACACGTACTAACGGAAACCTCACTGCTATGAATGCGATGGACGGACAGCGTCATATTTGTTTGTATTTTAGATGTACGGTAGTTACAACATTTGATTTGACGACACACTCATACAATATAATACTTATGTTAAATTTTTATTATGTTTCACACATAAGTGATTAACGTGTTCTTTGTGTGAAATAAAGTTCTTTTAACCTAAACCTACTCACACATAGACTTACGTACGTTGTGCCAACGACAAATTAAACCACTATATAACTAGGCAGCTTCGTAGGTGCTTCGTTTCATATTACCTTGCATATTACCTGTAATAGGCAGTACGGGCACCATGGTCCTTAAACAAGCCTATAGAGAAGCATATTAACAGCGTAGTTCTGGCAGTGCCTCCGGCAGTGCCCGGTTTGCATGGGCACACGCGTTTGTGGTTAGTTGATGATGTACTAAGGGATGGGATAGAAGGGGGTAATATTTACTAGATAATGTAATAAGGGACAGACTAGCTTACGGTAATAGTAATAGACAAATAAATATTATATTAGTAAACATAGTAAATTTAGTTTTTACAACAATATAACAGTTAATATATAGCATACGAGTAAATAACATCTCGTTCGATTAAAATAAAATCGTTCAATCACGCGATGTTTTTATTTTAGGATCATGTGTATGGATGACGAGTTCATTAAACACATTTTTTTCGTATTATTCAAGAGAAGTTTTTACAAAAAAAGACTATATTTTTATTTCGTAACTTACTGAATCACTCATATCATAATGCGCCGCTGACTGTCGATCGTTTTTACACATTTCATAAACACACCCTGAGTTCGTCTACCGATGGACAATATCGTAACGTGTTTGCTGTAACAGAGCAGCCCAGTTCCAAGCTCGGCCCCTGAGTTATGGTGCACCGAATATCGTGCAGTTTGCACACACACAACCAAATAAAATAGGCAACAGGGACAGGATATTTTTTAACTACTGATGTAGCGTGGAACTATACGTAAGTTGTTAAACAAGAAACATATTTTTAGGGCCTTAATAGATAAGTAAAACTTTCATGAGTATTTGATACATTAGGTAATATAAGATAGGCTAAGTACCAACTATATCCATTCTTGCATAATAAACATTTTTTTTTATCTGGATGAGGTCTGCACTAGATTGACGCAGATGGCACATTACGAAGGGAGGCCTATACCCAGCAGTGGGATCCCAAGGGCTTTGGATGATAATGATGATGAAACGATATTTATTAATATGCACAGACGCAATGAAAATTTGTGCATGAAACAGTACGTATTCAGTAAATTCACAAACTACAAGTTTTCAAAAGACATCGGAGAGGCATAGAATTAGTAACAAAAGATGTACATCGTAAAATAAGCCCCAAAAAGCTCTTTAGTAACAAGTTATCCATATCCATTATCTTTACCATACAAAACTCTTACCTAACTGTTAGTTACTTACTACCTACTATATATAATATGTATGTACATTGTGTATCTAGCTACTAAATGCCAGTACTAGAAGGTAGTAGACCGTAGAGGGAATCACAAAGAGCTGAGGCAACCTGTCACTCAAATAGACAGCGTTTGTTCCATATATGTATGTACTTACCTATAGGAATGTGCCAGTATGTGTACTGTTTGAAGTGATTTTTAAAGCTGATAAATAGTGGTACTTTTCAAATTACTCGTGCAATCCGAGATAACGTAGTCAAGCGTAAGCCTATCTCAAGTAAAAAATAATAATAATAACGAGTGTATGCGTTAATTCAGCGTCTAATCGTAAGCGTTTATTTTTCTTTCGACTCCTGTCCATCCTACGGTTGCCTGGAAGAAATCACTATTAGCGATAAGGCCGCCAGTTGTGGCACTATTTTTTAAGTCGTTTGTGTTTCTGTTTGTCTTTATTTTTTTTCAATGTGTGTTACAATAAAGAGTTTTATCTATCTATCTATCTATCTAATCTATCTCTCTTTTGTTTTATTTTACTTCATATTTTAGTTATATTATATATTTTAATATTATGTTTAAGACTTGTAAATATATATTATTAATCTATCTCTATTCTAAACTACACCCAAACTAATGCTGCCGTTTTACATGCTCACAAATGTTAACCCTTACAATATTTTTAGACGTTAATCATATCACTGTTAAATAGTAGCGTTGGTAAAATTATTTGTTTAACTTAATAATAAGGCTCTTGCGATGTTACATCAAGTGGTAAAAAACACAAATATAAAGGTAGGTACGTACCAATATTATTATTCATGAGATGCCTAAAACCCTAAATTATAAAACAATACGTGTCTCGTATATAAGAAATTACCAATTCCAAAACGAAACACTTTCAGCGAACGCTAAAATACAGCGTTGAAAAAACATCTGCCAATTTTGTGAAAGCCCGTAGCTTGGCTGCTTATCTCGGCCATTTTGTATGTAAACTAGGCACTCAGGGTCCCTAATTCCAGTTGTTCTCTTAACCTTATATTTTGGGACAAACCAGAGCGACACTGTCTTCTAATTTGGAGGTAGAATGCTCGTGAATTTCTACTGCGTGCGTATAAAACCAAAACTAAAATCTTACTAAGATCTACAGATCTACTTATTAACAAGATGTGGTTTAAATGCTGCTACTGCTCTTATAGTTTCTTCTAATTTGAAGCTAGTGTCAGCCGCAACTCGTAAACATGGCTTGTTATGGAGGTTCAGAACACACCAATAGTAGTCCGTAGTTTTTTCTCGTATTCTGGTTTCGCACGAGCAATTTATGTAGCCATGAAGAGAAACGGTTTCAAGTGGCCAATCTGTTTTTAGAACTTGCTGAACTTGTTCACTGGTTAAAATAAATAAAGTATTTGTGTATTTATGTATCTAATAATATATGCATGTAAAAATCTGATAAATATTTAAGGAACTTGATAAAGTTACAGAATCTAGAAGATGTCTAAAATTCCGCAATCTTCACAAAAAGCACAACTTTCTACTTACATAAATGACAGTAAATATTTTGTTTAGAGCACTAATATTTTAAACTAATCTAAGCCTCACTATCTCATATTATCTTGTTTGTATGTAAAGGTACCCATTTCAAAGGCGTAGGAACATGTACTAAGTTAATTAAATTAGGTAAAGTATATCGGTCCTAAGTTTTGTGCAAACAAGATAAGGGTAAACCGCCCGGGAAAGGTAAGTTGGTAATCAGGCTTCAGGTTGTTTGATAAGCTAAGACCTTAATTTTAATTACTTAAACCTACATATATGGGCTTGATATGAAAGTTCGTTTGATTTATTAATCCAAATAGACCTTAATATAAACGTACTCCATACAAAACATATAATGACGTAAGTTATTTATGTAATAATATAACATAAAAGTAGGTACTCGTAGTTTGCACCATTTGTTTCTGAACCCGACAAACGGTGACTTGAGGTGACCGAGTTCTATATAAAAAATATACTTTTCATTCTCCTATGATCTGGCATAAAAAATAAAGTTTATTTTAATTCAGTTTCTAATCAATCTCAATTATAAATTTCTCTCAAATCTGTACAGCTGTGCAGAAAGAACAAACATATTCTTACATTTTAGACTTTCACCTTCAGACAAAGTGTAAAAGCGAGTTAGTCCGTTCTGTATGCTAATTTAAGTGTGCAATTAGGACCTCAGACCACTCTTTTTTAAACTACCAAAACACAACGTGACCACAAAGTAAGTACAGTCAGCAAAAAAGTTTACCTCACGTCTGCTGGTTAGAAGATTAAAGCGGAGTCACTTGTGTGGTTAGCTGTAAACATTACGAGCTTAGGCGTCTATAACTTAGCCAGTTTTATGGCGGAGGATCCCAGCGTCTAAATATTTAGGGAATAATTACATAAGAACCTACAAACATACATATGTACATGGGTATATACAGGGTTCAAAATAATCTACTAGTGGGTGCTATAGTGGTAAGTTTAATTTGATTTTCGCAGATAAACAGGGATGCCAATTTTTACATTGTCGTATCAAAACAATGTTACCTATTCTGCTTGTTAAGTGTTTTCTATGAAAATAATATATTCTTAAGAAATCATCACTAATTACGGTTTTATCACAATATCAAAATTAACGATGATCCGTCGCTTCATTACAATTACACTTTTGCTTTTATATACTGGTAATGATGATGATGTCGGCCATATTTTTACACCTACTGTCTTATTTTTTATTTTTTTTACATGATATATGCTTACGCTTGACTATAACTTACCTGATGTTAAGCAACGTTATAATCTACGATCTAGCGCGCTTGCCTAGGAGAAACTGGTTTACTCTCGACTTGAAGACCGTAAATAAAGCAATATTAAAATTCTCCTTTCATTAATTTATCTTTAGTTGCCAAGGCACCAGTAACCAAGAATATAGCCAGTTCTGTATATAATATGTTTACCTCATGTGAGGAAAATATAACGCTGGCAGCCATTTTGGGGTGTAATGTCGAGCTCATTTGAGTTTATACCACGAATGAGGTCAAATCTTGCGCGTGAATGTTAAACAAGAGTAATATAATAATAAAATGTGTTTTAATGATCACGTACCTTCTTTCGTGCCACGTATAATAGCGTTGTAACTAGGTAGAGATAGTGTTTTGTTATTTCTTTGTTGTAACTGCTCTACTGAATGTACTGGTACATTCTGCCATTGGTATCTAATGCATTACGTTTTAATATACTCGATACTAAAAACGTTTGTTTTGCGGTCTGGATAGGCTTCTACACTAATGTGGCAAAATATTTAGCGAGTCTTATATATAGCAATAAGCCGTAGCTATTTTTTTCACCATCAGGCAAACTATGGTTCAATCATGTTTGTTCGTATGTAAGTGCATGGATTTCAAGAAAAGTGAAAGCCTTTCGATATTTTTTTTGTAAATTTTATCAAAATCAAGAATATTCAACCTATGGTATGGATATCCATGTATTTCACTTTGAGAGAATTCAGTATTTTTTTAAAATATCCACTCGTTTATTAATTCTCTATTGGTACTACTAGCAAATAAAACAAAAAGCTTCTATTTTCTATTATGTTTACTCATAGATTATACAAACAAAAAGATTAAAAATTTCAACTTAAGAGCTTACAACCTCACCCACTTTACTAGAAGCCAGCTAAGATGTATTAGTGACAGTGAGTGAGTGTTCACTAATACTTCACTAGTTGCTCGCCCTGACTCCACTTAGCTAGCTTTAACTTTATAAGTTACCGTTTAGCTCTTTAAGAAATGAACTGGCACTCTTTTTAAACAACTTACTTGTATTTTTAAACGTGCATTTGAAGAAACTTCCGTTTAAAGTTGTAAAGTTTTGAAATGGTTTAATAGTTTGTGATATTACCTATATATTTTTATAAACAACTGTCCGATGAAAAGATAGTTATGATGATTGATGTTGGATAATTTGTGAATTGTCTTTTTGCGTTACTACAATTCAAAATCCATCCAGATTTTTAATTATTTATTGGTGTCTTAAAATTACATTATTATATTATGATATTGCGGATGTCAATTAAACTAGGCAGTAGTCTATCGTCTTACTGGTGGTCTAGTCTTTCCCAAATCAGCATTGACTGTATCGTGTTTACTTTCATTTAATTTAGCAAATTTATTCAATTCTTTTTTCAACTTTACTTAATGTAACGTTTTATACAAAACTAATGAGTGCCCGCGGCTTCGCTCGCGTCTTGCTTCCCCTACTGCAGCCCTTTAACAGTGACATTTCCAAAAATCTTAACGGATGCCTACGTCATAACATCTACCTGCATGCCAAATTTCAGCCCGATCCGTCCAGTGGTTTAAGCTGTGCGTTGATAGATAGATCAGTATGTCAGTCAATCGCCTTTGAGTTTTATATTATTTAGATTATAATTATCAATAAAAGGCTTGGCTTGCTAGCTACATGGAACAATCGATAACTGGGTTTAATAATTATGAAAAGTGGAGCCATGAATTATGACGCGACAAGTGCGAGCAATGACTGGTTCGGTTTGGCGTGCGGCCATAGAATTAGATTGTTATTCGTGTGGTCTGACTGATTTATATGATGGTTTAGTTTTAATATATTTATTTGGCTACACAATGTTCATGTGCCAGGTATTATTTTTGTAATATATAGTGATGATAACAAAGGCGTATCTAATGTTGTGACTTATTAGGCACAATTTGTCGCCCCTCTCTTTTAGCGGGGTGGCCAATTCTTTTTGTTCTGTATAGTGCCAAATCAACATTCAGTTGAATTGAGAATCCTGCTTATTAAGTCTGTTAAATCAAATTCTTCTTATTTCTTAGCTAGTTTGCTTAGATTTGCTTCATATGTTTTTATGGTACCATTTGAAAATATTGTATTTGTATTATTAATTAATAACGTAGCCTCTTCTAAGCAACCGAGCGTCAGGCGAGTGGTGAAAAAAACCAAGCTAGCCTCTTATTTTATGGCCTATGTCCAACAGCGGAAACTAAGCCCGCTGGTTGGACATGTCTGTCTGTCAATCGCCGGACACAGCCCGCTCTTGTGTTTCCTCTATGCAGCGGGAATATTTGCAGCACTTTCAAATGTAGACAGCTTCAAACTAGTAATATTACTGTAACATTACCTTGGGTTGAAATTTTATTATTATAATAAAAATCTTAGAATTAAAAGACTACTAAAACCTTTGCTAACCAAATATAATAATATCATATTTTTTAGATTATTTAGTGTTTTATTATTTCATTTTAATATGTATGAAAATTATTTCTCTCTCTTTGAATCATATTTACCATGACTGAGAGTTGTGACTCACTTTTAGAATCAGCATTTTAAATAAAATGGCAGCGGCAGGTTGGATTTCGATATGTAAACTTAAAAAAATATATATTTTAAAGGCGAAGGTTGTGAGTACTGAACTGAACTGAACCTATATGAACGATAATCGGGATGGAGATAGATATTACTGTGGATTGATAACTGTGCAGTAAACTCCGCGGCACGCAACTAGGTTAAAATAATTCGTGAAACAATATAATAAATCCGTAGGTAAATGAGACTCAATTCATATTCTAAATGCTTTTATTTTCCCTAATAATGGATGCTAATAATAGAGAATCATAACAGGAAATAATATCACAATCTTGTTTGTATGTATGTATACTTTAGACATTTATTTATGCTTTTGCTTATACAGGGTTATTGATAACTAACGCATTTTTTACGACCACGTTACATTTCGAGCCCGCGGAAGTTAGTTTTGAGCGACACGATTTTTTATTGGTAGTCGTATTTTAAAATTACTAAAGTGTATAATTAGTTTTTTTTAATAGTAATGCTGACAATTTATTTAAATATTTGCATTTTTTAAACAATAGTTTTTTTTATCCTGAAGACAGGGTAAATTAAAACGAACTCCCTTGGAAAATTCACAAAACAATTATTGTTTGAAACACGATTATAAAAGAAACATTTTTTTTCTCGATTATTCAAAAGTCTTGGATTAAAAAAGTAAGTAAAGAGGTTACTTACCAGTAACCCTAGCCTAATAATAAGTAATTAGTAACAAAAAAATCATAATAAGCTTATTGATTTAACACAATATTAACTTAAATATCGAAGAAAGGCGTACTTACATCTAAAACATAAAAAAATATAATATTTTCATTATTATATATTATTGAGTTTGCTGTTGTAGTTAATATATTCAAAAAAATAAAATTCCTTGTACTGCTATTTACAATTTGCTTTGACTTGATTTCATCATCATCTTGTCTACTTATTTCTATACTAACTGCGAAGTAATCAATTAAATTCGCAGGACACTCTTAGTCGTATTCGTGGTATCCATACTTTTCATTGGTCGTACATCCGAGGTAAAGCGATGAAAACAAAACCATTATCTGAAACAAACATAACCAGGGTAGCAAAAATCATAAATCGGGTTTTTAAATATTATTAAAAAAGTGCTGTTATGTTAACAGAAAGGCAAAAACCGGTATCCTGCCAAATCATCGATCGAGAATTGACCCTATCTATTTGAGAATATGGCTAAAGGAAAAAAAAATCAAAAGTCATTCATGTAGGGCTGGATTCGAACCTGGGTGCGTTAGGACAAAATCAGGTGTTTAAACCGTCACACTCGCTTATTAAAGCTATTAAACAGATTTAATTACCTCAAGCACAGCTAGTATTATGGCACCATAAGCTATCCAGAGGAGTGTTCCCAATGCTTTCTCCATCGCACCCAGTTCTCGACATCCAGTGATGTAAGCGTCTTTGATATCGCATGTTTTCTCTGGCTTACTGAACCCTACGGGACAGCAAGATGACGGCACGAGGGTGGTGGAGTTGTATGAAGCAGGTCCTGTTGTACCACAACAACCCCCCTGGAAATAAAAGTAAAGGTTATAGTTTGAGTCGGGTCACTCCTGAAATGATTTTGATGACATTGAAGAGGTATTTAGGTCTAGTGAGAAGGTATTTACGTCTTGGATTTACATATCACTACTTTTCGTTTACTCCGCGTTCTTCATATTTAAGAGAAATACATATTTAGCTCTTGCCAATTTGATAAATACAACCTTTTCTTCCGCACGTGAGTCTGAAATTCAGTGGAGTATCGCTAGTTGAGAGATACAGTAACCATAACACCGTGATAAATATTTATTGCTTGCCGATTCTGTCAGGTTGCTCACTTTTTTTCTGCAGGCGTTACATTTAATTTTTGTTTATTTTATATAAACAATATCTAAACCGATTTCTATGAAGAGATTGAGAACGCTCTCTTTTTTTGAAGATGTACAAAAGCTAAGCAACTTTCTTTTCACAAACTTTTTATAACGGTGCGGCTTTAGAGAGACAAATAGGAAATATAAATATTTAATAATTTATTTTTAATATTTATGATAATATCATTTTCCTATAAATTGGTACCATAAAAGTTACATAATACGTACCATGTATTCAACCAAATGGAATGCCCCTGTAACTAGCGTATCATTCGACCTGTGATTATTTGGTTCACTGACTAATGCTCTCAGGCCTTCCTTTACCACATCTTTGTTTTTAAAGATTAATATAATGATGGTTATCTTGACCACCGCCAAAATCAGCATGAATATACTGCACTGAAAATAGAAATAAAAACATCACTTTAAGGTTTAGGTATACAATGGTGTATTTGTACTATGTCATGTGACATAATTTTCATAATGAAGTTATAAAATTAGTAAAGTAAAACTATTTATAGCTCAAGATGGTTATCTACACAAAAATGAAATAAATAGCAGTGTGAAAAATATTAATCCAGTAATTTATATTATCAATTAGTTATTTTACTATTTTAAGCATCTTATATGAAAACATTATGCACAATTTTTGTAGTTATTTGCCTGTAAGTTTATAAGCCCTGATAGCTGCAAAAATACATAGTATATATATGTACGCTATCTAGTACCCAAGACTCATGCGTTTGCTTAGTATGGGGCTAGATCGCGCTGTGTTATTTATGTCCAGGGACATTTATTTCATTTATACATTTATGTATTTTTTTAAACATCTAATATATATATATTTAGTTACCGTGATAAGTATGCAGCTGGAACCCTTGGCAGCTCCAATACAGCTTGTTATTCCGATAAAGAAGATAACAATTCCTACTCCAATTGCACCATATATGTATTCAGGAGAAAGATCTATCGCTAGATTCTCGCGACATACGAGACATAACACTGCTATGCCTACGATACCTATGCCGAGTATC
Source organism: Macaria liturata (assembly GCA_964023185.1). Lineage (NCBI taxonomy): Eukaryota > Metazoa > Arthropoda > Insecta > Lepidoptera > Geometridae > Macaria > Macaria liturata. Next base: position 10,444,589 of record OZ026815.1, on the reverse strand, counting down.
TGGAAATCAGAAAAGGTAGTTAATTTATTTTAGTTAATACAGATAATATACAAAAATCTTCGTAAGTGCATACTTCTATTGTTGACCCATAAATAACTTTTCAATTTTACTTATATATTTTATTAGTAATCTGTTGCAGTGCACCTACATTTTATTTTATTTAAAAGCCTTTCATTTGTTGCAGCTACAAAATGTTCTTGCGACGGCCATCTTGAATTTATATAAAACAAAATGTCCGCAGCGACAAAATGGCTACCTACACTATTTTTAGCATACTGAATATTATTATTACTTTAAAATACTATTGAATACAGTAGAATAAAATATAAGAGAACCGAGTTATCTAAAAATAAATTTATACAATTTTTGTCAACTGCATGAATGGTTAAGAACAAATGTTAAGAAAATACGAGTAGACAACTCTGAATAAAATTACAAATTTTTGTTTAGTTTTTTTTTTTATTCGGGGCAACAAATACAAATTATTTCTTTATAACACCATATATAATTATATCATATATATCGCTTTCGTACTGAGGTTGCCTGGAAGAGATCATACAAGGTGATAGGGCCGCCCACTTGTACATTTAGTTATAGTTTAAGTCCTTTTAATATTATTAATTTATTTTGGTGTGCAATAAAGATATATTGTATTGTATTGTATTGTATTGTATCGCCCTGTTGGGCGTGGTTGATATATTATATGCAGAAAATGTACAGATAGTAACTATAATATAATTTATGACCGCGAGATAGGATATATGATTTGTTTTAATTGGTATGAAATGAAATGAAAGAAATTTAGAGGAAAAACTATGTGTAAACAACATTTTGTAAGATATTTTTATATAATATGAGACATTTGGGCCGACGTATCTAATCGTGCGTCAGTTATTACCGGCTTTTAAGCAAATAAAAGGGACCGTGCATGCACAGTTTTTTTTTATATATACGAGTACATTTAATAAGTACTTACCGTAAAAATAAAGTTCAAGAAATACGATAAAACCTTGACAGCACTGTAACACGACATTTTGGCAGTTAAAATGCACCAAACTGATATACTTAATATATTTAACTGTAACCGTATGAATAACAGTATTTATTATTTCACAATTTTTACAAAATTTAAAACACAAACGTGTTTCCCTCTCTGAATATGTCTAATAACTAAAATTTTCCTATTTAGTCAAATGGTTACACTGAACGTTCATATTAAAGTTCATGATACTGTAAATTACGCAGAAAAACAGGAATTTTGCATCTTTATCCTGTATTCAGTGATACATAATAACAATACTAGTTATTCCATTATTTACCTACATTACAGTATAAACTAAAATTATTCATTGGTAATTTATTCCTGTTTGTTTCTTTCTATGGTATTTTGTGGGGCAGCTCTTTCCCAGAAACAAATATAATGATAAATTTATTCAAATTACTTAGTGTGGGGCTAGATGGCGCTGTGTGCAATGTCCTGGAATAATTATTTAATTATTTATTTTAATTGTACCCTTATAACTATATTTTTACATTCACAATTTGGTGGAGCGATTTAATTTACTTTGAAGGCTGAGTCATGTAAAATCATGTTTATGAAAGATTTCTGTAAATCAATTTTGAAGCTAATAGCTATCTATCAGAATGTGGTTCCTGTGGATTACAATCTTGGGATTTTGAATCAAGAATATTTTAATTCTTACTTTACAAGGGAACTATTTTTGGTACGCAATTAAAAGCAAGGGTCACGAATGTGATATTGTAAGTAAAGGTTAGTACCTATATAGGTTATTTTTATCGCTAACTAACACGAGTAAAAAAAGTAGCTGCTTGTGAGCTTATATACACACATAGATTAGTAAAAAAACATAGTTATTATTTAATCTTGACTTACAAATAACACACTCAAAATGAGGCTACAAATACCTTCAGATACAGAAAGCCTAGCAATCCAATTTTCACTAATCACTTGTGACTTTCGTTTACTTCAGCCAAATTGGTTTAGGGAACCTAATTAAGGATCCCTGGCATAGGTAAACGATTCTTAAGTAAGTAGGTTTACTTTATTTATTGGGGTAACGTAATCATGTTTCTTCTTTCTTTTTTTAACTACTGAACGAGATTGGGTAAGATTTATTTGGGATTGTTTTAGGTTAATTAGTTCCTGCGATGTTTTTTTCTATAAAAAGTTATTGTGGTGTACAAGTGTATACACTGTAATGTATGTGTATTTAACATGGTGCATAAAAAGGGACCAAACATCTTTTCTTTTCTGTTTTCGAGACACGTAGATGAGCATATCAAATGAAGGAGTTTTGCTTTCGCAGACGATTTTATACTTTTGCACGACTTTATATTTCGAAGATGCCTGGTTCTTTCATTTATAAGAAGATGGAGAGACCTGTTTAACAATTATTTATAGTTAAGGTTAAAATAAAATATTGGTATATAAAATTAGCTTGCATTGTGGCTGAATAGACGCTAAAATTGTCTAGAAAGTAAGGACGTCAATTTGCTCCTGCTTCTTTTATTAAAATTAATAAATAAATACCCTTAGCGTGGGTATATCATTCTAAAGTCTAAATTGCTTAGGTATTTTTGTTTTCATATATTTCCAGCCCACTTATTTCCATTTTCCTACGTATGAAAGAGCAGATATTTGCTACAACTGCTTTATTAGGTACCCGATCCCAGTTCAAGTGAAGTGAAAATAAATTCCATCTATTTACTCTGGCCAGCCTGAATGGTCATTGCTGCAGAATAGGAAAGCGCAGATTATCTTATTTGCAAAGTTGTGACCGTATTCAATATTTCAAGCAAATTGAAAGTGGTATAAACATCTATAAAAACAAAAACAAGCTTTTTACAATGATCAGTCAGACATCAAGCCTCGTATAAGTGACAATGTGATTTGAATTGAAACATATAAATACTGGAATAAAACTAGGTCTCAAATGAATGTACCTCATTGTACTAGGTCTTAACCTGTTTATTGTGTAGGTGTTTGGTGAAATATTTTACCATTTTATGATTATATTAAAAAGTAAAAGTATCCTACCACCAAGTCATGTAATAAGTAAATCAACTATTTTAATTAGAGAAGTAGGTCATATTGTTTAGAAATACGAAACATTAAAGAAAAATTAAGAAATTAATTTATATCAGCAACAGATAGATATGAGTGGAAAGAGGATAGAGAATAGAGAGGCTTATGCCCAGCAGTGGTAATGGTGATGTTGGTTTCTGTACTTTCATATTTTGTATCATCGGTAAGGCTTTCCAAGCTTCAACGTAAGTGGACATGTTTGAGCGTTGTTTGGCTACCAGGGATTTATCTCTCTTTTCGCTCGACCCCGCTCTTTTCGCTCTTTTCGCTTGACCCTCGAACCACTCAATCAGACGAGCTTAACTCTTAAAGCGTTTCAGCTTTGTATTTTTTGGATGGTCCTTCAGCTGCTCTAGTCCTTTTACGGTAAGTCGTATTGATTTTATGAGATTTGTGTCAACACTGATTGATCTCTAGTCGGTCAAGTTGGTATTTGTTCGAATTCAATTTAGCTTTATTGCTTTATTTGATACTGTCAATTTCTGTATTGTTCAGGTTAAAGCATTTTGTTGCTATGAGTACAAATTCAATATCATTATTTTTTAATTATTTCATACTACCAACATTATAAAACAACCTCTTTGTCCATAAATCAGGCTATATGTAGTTTACATAATAAATAATTATACTGAGCTTGGTAAGCATATGCCTCCTCTTCATCACGCCATACAATACAGTACCATGTAAAACGTAGGTAACAGTATGCTATCTATTTTAGCTAAGTTCCGGTTCCAAATAACAAAGAAGATAAACACACAAAACTACGTGCTTAAGTTTAATTCAAACCCTACATTCACTTTATTCGTTCTGAAATATTAACACGTTAAGTGCGCAAAAGTATCACTTACGAAAAGGGTCCACCATTACCTACCGGCCAAGTTAGGTTGACCGTCATAACGCCATTTGGCCTCATATCTATCGCACCTTTCATTTCGATTGTTTTTGAAAAGGCCCTAGAATTACCGCAGAAAGAATTTACGGAGAACTCGCGTTAAAAGGGTTGGGAAGTGTGACCTTTCCAAATGTGTTTAAAGAGAGGTCGTGGAAACATTGTAGACATGTAGGGAAATGCCAAAGGGATTAAAAGAACGAGTATTTCAGCGTTCTATGTATCACATTTTGAATGGGTAATCGAATATATGGTACGTTTAAATAATTTTAATAATGCTTTGTGTGCAAAACTTTTTAACGGTCTTGAATAGTTTTTAGTAAATTAGTGATCCAAGAAACTAAATTTAGCAAGTTTATTTATAATTGTCTAAATATCTTCAACTACTAGGTCAGAATATAATGCAATTGAATTTAAATTCAGAAGAGAATCATCATAATTCCCAATAAAATAGGTACCTAAATCGGTTATTCCGCTAATATTTTCCGTATAAAGTGAGAAGGAAAACATTTGCTTGTAATAATAAACGTTATGATGTGTTCTTAGTTGTTCTTACGTCATACATTTGCGTACGAATCAAACGCAAATTATTGCAAAGAAATACATTCTTTTGGTGAATAATTATATAAGTACTTGCGTCTGTAAAATGTACAAAACCTTGACTAATAGTGATGCAGTACAAATGATGTTTGACGTAATTTTTATTACCATTGTTATTTACTTCATACGCTCATAGCACGATTATTTGTATTACCTACATTCATACGAAAATGTATGAAGTGCTCTTTTGTATAAATTTTAATGTTAGTTCAATCTAGACCTACGACAGAATATGTGTTAGGATTTGTAAATATGGATAAGCTAAGCCCTCGGAATACAGAAAGAATTTATGCGCCTACATATGTGTATAATAAAGTGTACAGCCATGGCCATGATTTGAAAACTCTCTACATTACATGGTCATTTTTATACAAAGTATTATTCTTCTTCTCCGCACCGAAACACACTACAATGGACAGTTTGATCTGTGAGAGCGCCTACGATACAGGTCTCGAAACTAGTGTAGGGCTCGCGTAATCACTTAGGAACCTTTCACTCACTGCAGGTAATAGTCATTTACTTACCTACTTAAAATAAGTTAATAGAGTTAAGGTTATACTTGTAAAATGGAAATAAATAAATTTTGTATTTGTATTTGTATTTGTATCTTCTCAGTCGTAACACTCTTGGCAGAGCGGTCGTGGTCAACATGTAGTATTAGTTTTGGGAGGCAGATGTAGCTCGCCTTACGAATTAAGTATCTTAACTTTGTATCAATAAGGCCAGGTTGATAGATAGATAGACACATAGAAAACACTTTATTATAAACTTTAACAAACAGGAAAAAACACAATGAAACAAACAAAACATAAAAATAGTGTCCTAATTGGCGACCTTATCGCTCAAAGCGATCTCTTCCAGGTAACCAATCTGGCAGGGATCAGGGTGCAAGTAAAAAGGATAATGATGATGATGGTTGATGGTGCTTGTTTCTATTACCCACACTTGCATATGTGCACGAAGCTGCAGTGCGGTTGCACTCTGACATATTTTTGCAGTTATTGGCCGGAGTTTCCGATAGATTTTCAATATTTATAGCGGCGTCCGTCCATTTTACCTGCGGCTATAAACCATCCTTGTTCCCAAATGTGTTTGCGGTAACAATTCTGCAGAAATCGATACCTGCTAAGAGCTTCTCCACTCAGGATCGACTAAATAAATGTAGACCGTATATAAATAATACACTGAAGCCAAGTAAAAAATTATAGGGATGATACATTTTTTCCTGTACCCAGATATTGTCTTGCTGATGTATGAAAATATAAAGGTTAGCTGTATCCACTGTCCATGTCTACATTTGTATTTAAATTATATTGACATCTATTCGTATGTTTTGCTTCAAGCATCATATTTATTATTTTTAATGAATAGACAGATGTCTTCCCTGCACGCCCCCAAAAGATACGCTACATGACCCCAAAGATAAAAAGAGGTATACTCAATATTGAGATAGGTACTCATAGACGGTGGTTACGATTTTCAGTAACATAAAAAATAGTAAATACATTTCAAGCGAGTCTGCTCCATAACATCACCCTCTCGGTTAGAAGCATCGCTTTTTCTCACATTTAGTATTCAGGACACGGCGAGACCATGTTACGCTTTCCTCGGACGAAAAGGTACTCCATAATTTTATTTTCCAACCGAAACGTAGTTACCGAAGTAACCGATACTTTTTGAGAGATATTTCGGAGTTTTCGCGCGACTCTTGATCAGTTGTTTGTGGAAAACACGGCGGATAACTTAGACAAACTCTCAACTTGGAATGTTTATGTTTGAAGTGAAAATAACTGAAACATATGATAATAGCAAAAAAACACTACAGAATTCGTCAGTGTCTCTTTTACTAAAGATTTCCGGAAAGTATAGCCTGATTCGATATCTCAAATCTAACTAATCCAATTCGTTTTTTGATTCGTTTATTGTAAAAATTTATAATTTGTACAAAAGCGTAATCATTAGCAAAGTGATACTATATTTTAATTAAATGCGACAAACATCATTTTTACTAAAACCACCACCAGACAGGTAAACTTTTATAGATACTTTCAATATGTTAAACCATATTACAGAATTAATATTTAAATGATATAACGAGATCACTCCTTTGCGTGGACAGGAAAATAAACAAAGCAATGCATTTTGATACTTGTAAACCGCTGTCGTGTTAATTGACATGTACATACATTAATATGACATAATTTATAGTTCACTTACTAACCGACTAAAAAAAAAAGAAAAAAAAACTTTCAGGAGACATAATAACCTCCTTTTTTTGGAAGTCGGTTAAAAAGGAGGTTTCAAAGAAGCCTTCTGAAAGTTTTTTTTTAAGTTATTTTTAGCTTTTAAACTACCTACCTAAGAATACCCTGATAGTAAATATTGTATATCTCCGCTATTTGTGTTATCACGGCAGTATTTCAGCAATGTCAGAGACCCATAAGGCGGTTTGAAATCTCTGCACACAAAAAAATTACCTCTCTTATACAAACCCACTTACTTTATCACTTTAAAATCTGCGTATTACATAATAGTTAGTACTGACAAAATCAATGAGAATGAAAATTATGAATAACAAAAAAAAAGTTGTCTTTTGAATATTTAAAATAGTCTTGAATGATTTTGATCTCAAATTCTACTCTGTGTGAATGAAGAGTGTCTTTTCTACTAAAGGAGAGGTTTTAAGGTTTACAAGAGATATGAACATGACACAAAAAGGTAAAACCGCTTTTCTTATAGGTAAATATATTTATCCAATATTTCTTTACCACCGTTTGGCGGCTTATTAACACTCTAGTTAATATTTGGGACAAGCAATGAAGCTACTGGTTCGGTATTCCTTAATCTGTTTGGATGTGTTGGACTGGAAGTAAAGTAGAAAATAGGTTGTCTAAGATAATTTTAACCAAGGTTATATTTTTGTAATAAGCGAGTGTGGCTCATCAGTTCCAGTCTCTACTTTTCATCCAGATGCACCCTGGTTCAAATTCGGCCCTACACTAATGACTTGTATTTTCAAGTTATATGTGGATTTGCACTCGCTTAGCGGTGAAGGCAAACTTCGTGAGGAAACCGACCTAAACTTGCGAGTACATGGTTTTATGTAACTTGTGTTGTGTTAACTGACGCATAATCATGCAAGTTTTGACCGTCATACCACTTAAAAAAGAAACTGCAATTCTGTTATTTTACAGATTTGTTTTCTGTATATGTCGTAGGATAATTTGATACTTCGAATCTTCGCGGAAATCCTAGGGGTTTTGCGAAAACGCGGATAATTAGACATAGGCGAAAAATTATCAAATCTTACTGGACAAAGTCAGGATTTAAGTCCTGTTGCAGTGCAAGTGGTGGACTCGAAGCCACTTGTCTGTGACAGAAGGTAGATTAGGTTCGTTAGGTTGCTTTCTACCACGCACATGCGACGACGAGCGAAGCGAGGAGGAGCCAACTTCTTTCAAAACATGTCTCTTTTCGCCTATGTCTAATTATCCGCGTTTTCGCAAAACCCCTAGGATTTCCGCGAAGATTCGAAGTATCGAATTATCCTACGACATATACATCCCAAAGTATCACCGACAATTATTATTTACTAGTAGGTGCTCGCGGCTTCACTCGCATTAAGAAGTACGTAAAACTTGCATCCTCTATTTCACCCCTTTAAAAGTGGTGGCAAAATTCTTATTGGATGCCTGTGTCATAATATCTACCTGCATGCCAAATTTCAGCCCGATTCGACCATGGTTTGCGCTGTGCTTTGATAGATCAAAATGTCAGGTAGTCAGTCAGTCACCTTCAAGTTTTATATATATGTAGATATTGTGATATTACTTCGCAGGTAGCATAACCCGTCTCACGTGACACGTCTTTCAGTCGACCTCACGATGTTTATTTATCTATGTTTTATTTGTGTTACTCCACTTTTTGACTTTGAAACTGCCACTTTCAAAAGTGACTCGTAACTTTAAAAGTACTTTGTAACTTTTCAATGAGTTTTGATATTGTAGTAAGATTTAAGTGGATCGGATTAATTTGAAGTATTGCGACAAATAGAAAAATACTTAAGGCCACGATATTTCACCTGAAAACGCTTTGCGGTTGGAAAAATGCCTACAGTTGCTATTTCGCATGCAATTCCACGCCGTATTAACATGAGAGCAAGGGCGAGCATCGCGCGCATAGCTCCGGCCGACGAGTCATGTCCACACGCAAACATTTTTGCACAATTTGAGCAGTTTTGCAGACGTTTTTGACGAAATAAATTCATATAAAATCAGCAATTCAGAATATTCTATTTATGGCTTTTCTACTCCTCTAAATAATAATTAATATAATATAATAAATTAAAATAATTATTATCTTTTAGATACAATTAAATTGGTTTAAATTTCTGCACTACTTTTGGAAAAATAAAGGAAAAAAATATTTCAAAACAACTATTTTTCAAAAAATAAAACTATCGAGCGAAGTATACGTAATTGTGTTTTGGCGTCTTTTATTGTCTTAACACTGAATCAAAATTATATAAACTGAAAAAAAAATAGCTCTATCTCATATACTTCTATTTTATTTGATTTTTATGAAATGTCAATTTCACATAGCACCCGCGTTAAGCGACATGAATTAATGAAATAACGATTAATTTGTATTTTTGCAAATGTGATTTGAATATAGTTCAACGTATATTCAGTACAAATTATTTTAATGCAATAAAACAAAATCCTATACTAAATTTGCTTAATTTCGTATTAACTCAGGTATTTAATGAGCTTTATATCAATAATTCCAATAATCTACTCAAATTGTGATTAATAAATAATCAAAATCGTTCCACTGTATTGGACTGGAGCCTTCGTTTGGCTGATGTGGTTTTTAATCGTGAATTTAAATCCAATCTTTGTATGATTAAAACTGAACTGTGTTATATTTTTGACTAGAGGCGTCCCGTGGTGTTACACGCCTTTATCCGGAATAAAAGTTAATCTACAAGAAAAACAAGTTTAGTGTCTACATATTTCTATACATAATAATGTGCATATATATGTTATACGTAGTGGCTTTATATGATTTCAATATTTTGGTAGAGATACCTTGTATCAGTAAATATATCATCCAAAATCATTATTGGAGTACTCTACCAATATGCCGCCATTTTGCGCAAACGGGAAAGCTTGCAACTCCCAACGCGAAATTCGTGCAAAATCAAATAAATATAAGAGGAAATAAACCGCGAAACTTCCTCTATATTTCCAGAATTATATTCTCCATAACCATAACATTACAATACGTTATCACGGGATCAGTTGGTACTGGCGTAGATAGTAGTTGGTACCTCTGATTATGAAAATAAATAGATACGTTTGTTCATTGTATTATTCTCATACAACACACTCATACACTTGTGCAATAAACTAACATAATAAAATGTACATTTAGTTTGATTGATGTAATAATACACTTCTTTTTCGTCAATTTGAAATCTCAATTTACATAAACATATTTATTGTATTGCCGCTATTGTGACTTTGTGTGAAGTCAATTATATTCAATAGAGACGAATTGAGTTAAAACATAAAAGTTTTAATTATTATCTTTGAGTGACTTGGTTCATAGTGTGGTTTGAGTGATTGGTATGTGTAATTGATACATTAATTTACAAATATTCGTCTAGATGAAGCGAGTACATAATGAAGTAGCAGCTAACAAGACGAAAACACAAAATCAGTCTGAGTGGCGTGCCTTAAGAGAGACATAAGTCTAGAAATTGACGACTGTAGGGTGATGATAATGTGGTTTATATATAGACGTTAATATAAAATGAAACTAAAACGTAACACTTACAAAACTAAACAAAACATACAAAACCGCCCGATCTCTTTCCCAAACACATCCAATGCTCAGTATTGAATAAATTTACCGAACCAATGTCAGAGCGGTCCTTGCCTATACTGTATTCATGGGCTGACAAATCGAGACCCATATGTTAACATGAGGTTATGTAAGCACAGGATTTCTTTACCTTCAAGGATTTCAATACGGAATACAAGGTCTAGTAATAGATTCGTTTGAAAATGTGATGTTTTTGTTTTTATTGTTGCAAAACATATAGATCGACTAATTTCAGAGTGTCTTTTCTTGTTGTCCTCTAGAATTATAAATAAATAATAAATAAATGGAAAAGTGAACAATTTTTGGTATGTTTTTGTACATGTTAGTCAGTTATTCACAGTCTTGTAGGATATGGACGTTTTAAACAATAAGTTCATCGCCCATTAAATTATTTATGAAAAAAAACATTTTCTTTACGAGTTCCTTAAATCATAGAACAAAATATAATTATAATATTAAACCATTCTTACAAGGTTGTACGTTAGTTTACTTTACAGTAGCCTTTTAGACTGCGAACTATGTACGTATATAAAAAAACACACATTTCCTGTCTACTAATAGTAACGAAAAAAATCTAATTACACTGTAACTAATTCATACCACCAATCGAATACCTGTTATCCACATCGATAGTTCCGAATATTCATTACCCACGGCCGCCGGTCCATCAGTTAAGAATAGGATGCAATAAACTCTCCACGAATTTAGTACGGGGGCGTAAGACGTATGGCCACACCGAACTAATTTACTGCTTGTTTTTTTGTACACATGCGGGTTAATGGCCTCTAATGGGTCTTTTATATTACAATTAAAGTGACCCGACGTTTTATTGGGGGAAATTTGTGGGGAGCCGTGGTTGCTTAGAGATGAGCGAGCGTAATTCAGTGGTTTGGGAGAAAAGGTTGCCTGTTTTTGTAAGAATTTGTGGCGATCGTAAGCGATTAGGATGGTGAAGGATTAGAGAGGTCTGGGACTGGATTAATTGATGCTGAGGATTACGTTAGTAGGCTGGGGGTTGAGCCTATTGTCTATACTTCTTTACCTACGAGTCTGTATAATACACTTGTGTTGTTATAAATCACTGTTGTTAAGTTCCCAAAACGCCTTATTAAAATGTCATGTAAGTTATTTTGGATATCATTTTTAACAGTTAGCTAGTGTAATACCGAATTTGTGTGTTATAAAAAAGGAGTGTATAATCTTAAATGAATCCGGGAGTGTATTGTGATAAGACTGTTTATTTTTAATTTGAATGAAGTAGGCAAAAAAACGTGTGTAAAATGATCTACAGGGAATATAATCTTTAAGATAAGAAAAGCCATGCAGACGTGATAAATAATATCATTTCTAAACTAAATTGGCTATACTACCTTCCAAACCAAATCACAAAATAAGTAGATTTAAGAAAGAGCAGGTACGAGTAGAATTCGATTTCATGCAAAAATGCCATTGAAATAAATTTAAACCGGTCTCTCCTTAATAAAAGCTAACGCGTCGTCATGCACCGACAAGTGTCCATTGAAACCGCACTCGAATAACCGAATAAACATAAAATTTCCATTTATCAAACCCCTTAGAGCAGTTTCATGGAACCGTTTATAAAAATGGGTAGTTTTCATATCCCACTGAGGGTATTCAAATTTTCTTTGCTACCGGTTATTGTACTCTGAGACGTGTGTGCAATATTGCACCTGAGATCCAGAGGTGCTCAGCTTTGGAAATATTCATACTTTTAGACGTTTATGTTTTAATCGTATTGCGCGTGAAGTGATTCTTTTGAAATAAAATGGCATGCATTATTATAATGCAATGCAGAATGCGATTACATACTAGCGATCGATATGTTGGTAAAATATGAAAATACTAAGGCATAGCTTTGACGTATTCATGGCTCGGAATAAATGAATCAAATTGTAGGAAGCGTTGGATTCTGAAAATATTCTTAATACAGCGAATATTAATATTTTCCAATACTGTGAATTCCTTTATTGTGTGGGTTTGTCGTAAATTCATTACTTACTTTGCATTTCTGGAGGTTTATGTAAACCCGACTATTTTAAGAAAATCTAATTATATAATGACAGCTATCTGAACATTTTCAGGCTCAGTAGGAACGTTACATCCACAACGCCATTAACGTCATAGAATGTAATTCAAATTCAAAATTCAAATTCAAAATTTCTTTATTGGTCCATTTATGGTGTGCGTACATTTGTAGGTATTTACACTATTTATATTTAAGTTAAGGAAACAATAATATTTATACTACACCTGCTCGGAAAGTACCTTGTTACTTTATCAAATTTACGGTAGAAAGTACGTCATTGCATATCGAACAAATATGCGGGGAGAAAACGCATCTGAGCGGGAAGAAATGGATTTTCATACACTTTTCTCTCCCGCTCAGATGCGTTTTCTCCCCGCATATTTGTTCGATATGCAATGACGTACTTTCTACCGTAAATTTGATACTTTCCGAGCAGGTGTAGTATAAAGCACTATGTATCACTCGAGAGAAAGTGCGATTCCCGATCTCGGGTGTTTTAAAGCCCTCGCCTACGGCTCGGGCTTCAAACGACACCCTCGACGGTAATCGGTCACTTTCTCCTCTCGGTGAACAATGTACTATTTTCGACCTTTCTAAATGTAGCATTGCGGGGGCTATGCTTGGTATTATTGACAAAATTTAAAAACACAGGCTACAGAGTAACTTGTAACACGGAAACACGTGTCGTAAATGGCGGCTTGAACGTTAAAAAAATCATTTAGGCTTTACTATAAACACATACCTACTTATTATTGAGTGGTGACGTCTAGTGGCTTCAGTTGCTAATTTAATATTAAATTAGCACATGTGTTGGCTAAGGTATCTTAATTACTCAATTTCATCTAAACTGCTTTAGCTGTTAGATCGTAAACAAGTAACCAACATACACATTTACAATATTAGTGGGATTCACATAAACTCGACTAAGCTTTTCAGCAAAGCCAATGGCCGATGTTCTGATATATCATATTTCAATTTACACTGTTTAATAATTCATCGCATTTGAATATTTAATAGGCATCATGTTGACCATTCAACCATTGATTGACCTGTTAATAATTCAGTAAGTTTTAATGAATTTCAGTAATATTTGATGCGTTGTAGGATATTGATCTAAGCTCAGTGGACTGGCCTTATCACGTTATTTTAATCTTTGTAAGATAGAAATATAGTTCGAAATGACGATGAACATTAGACCGTTTTTTTTTCTATTTGTTCACCTTCTCTTAGTTTATCGGGTCCAATTCAAATCCAAAAAGCAAGTACTGTAGCTATTGTTATTATAGCTACAGTTTTTTTAACACGAAATAGGCTTACGTTTGACTATAGCCTGCCTGATGTTTATCACCACTATAGTCTAAGATGTAGCACGCTTGCCTAGAAGTAACCTATTTACTTTAGATTTGAAGACCTGGGTTATAATTTTCTGGTAACAGGGCTCCAGGTAGTGAGTTCCATAGTCTCTAAAATCAGATGACTGCATAATGCTTGAAAACAAAAAGTTTTACTAATACATTACCTATTTACTTGCCTCCATTACACATGCATTCAGTTAGAATGTACTGTTCTTATTCAGGAACAGGCGTTCTTGGACAGATGTTCGCACTAGTCTGATCAAGATTTGAAAACTTGACTGGTGGCAGCACTTTTGCTACAAAAGACGAAATTTCAAAATCAATAATAACGGTAAGTTGTTTTAATTGAAGTCAATAGATTAATTAATAAAATATTTATTGACTTAACAAATAGTTTACAGAATTGCCGCGTGCGCTTTTCCCCACACTAAGCCTAGCCTGTGTAGTGGGGTTAAGTGCGATTAACAATGTTTTTTTAATACGGAATGGGCTTACGTTAATCTGATATTAAACACTGCTAAAGTCTTAGATGTAGCACGCCAGCCAAAAACCGACTGAAATGAATAAATATCGACACGGTCACTATTATTTGGACGCTTCCATGTGTCTCAAAAACTCTCGACAGCAGATTTGGCCAATACCATACGAAGTTAAGAACTTACTTTTTTTTTAGTAATTTTTGGTTTCAATTTAATCCGTAAGCAGGGTATCTAGTGTCTAGTCTAGTGATTTCCCCTGGGCGGTTTAGCTCAATAATTCAGTTCGTGTCCGAGTAGAGACCTTACTTACTGAGGACGAATAATTAATTTGAGGACGACCTCTTCTTAGCATGCTAAATCAAGTGTGTGGTTTGCAAACATTAAATTAACCTTGTAGATGAGTTTTTCCTGCGATTTTAGAAGAAGATTTCGAAACCTACTCGGGTCCGAGCTAAAATTGATTTTTCCGTGCTTATGAGAATCATAAGCAATTATTGTCCATTAAATTTACGTATTAAAAAGACAAATTAAAAGCAATCCAATATTTTAAGTGTAAATACAACCATTATCGCTAAAACAATATCTCAGTTTCATTAGTCTCAGAAAAATTTAACATTAATAACTTCTTACGTTATTAAATCTAAACGATTACGGAGACGAAGCTTTATAATAAAAAAATAGTTCAGTAAAACTACTCTAACAATGCGGTGTTCAATCAATAAAATATACCATCGACTCAGTCGAGGAACTAAATCACTAAGTAATGAACTCACTCTATCAATTGCTAGAAGCTCAGTGTAAAACGCAGGTAGATCTAGAAAAGAATAACCTTTGCACTTCCCTGATTAGCTGGGGTAGATGAAAGGTAGGGTAGTGTCTAAGGGAACCACTTTAATGTGCGTTTACTTTGAATCTGTAAAGCGTTTGCTTGATGTTTTGCTAAAGCTATGACTTACTTATATAGTAAACATACATATGGCTGTATATTATGTTATATTAGATATGTACGGGATCACCTATTGTAATCATAAGATATAATGCTGTTGCCGTAATAGTCTTTTTGGATTTTGTTCTTGTTTACACAAGTTTATGATTTCTGGTGTCGGGTTCCGATTTAATTGAATTGCCTGAATATTGGTTTTGATTGTTATGAATACTTGATATGAGTATGAGATAAAATATTAAATTAACTTTTTATGCATTACTTACATGTAGCAATATAATAATATAATTTATTTATTTATTTATTTATAATGGTACACTAAACAGAATGTGTTCACAAATAAGCTAAGTATACTTTCAAAACTGGTTTTGATCCAGAACAAATTCCTAAAATAAGTGTACACAGCTTGAACAACATAAATGCGATTAATTATTTCAAAAACCTGAGTTAGACACACAAAAATAACGATAATCAAGGACAACATAATTACAGACTAAATTGTATCTTACAATTAGTGATCATATAGAGCTTTGCATTAAAATAGCTAGAACATTACGCTAAATAATAAAAGCGAGTGTGGCTCAGTGGTTCCAGTGTATGCTTTTCATCCAGAAGCACCCTGGTTCGAATCCGGCCCTACACCAATGACTTGTATTTTCAAGTTATGTGTGGATTTGCATTCGCTTAGCGGTGAAGGAAAACATCGTGAGGAAACCAACATGTTTGAGGACCACAACATCCGAGGACATATTGTGTCTTCCGTGGAAGGACCTGGGCACCCACCACGATGTATCTGCCCAAGAAAACTCCCCTAACGAATTAGTTCTGCGAGGGAGTCACGACCCTCAGTCATGAGGAAATACGACTCAAAGATATGTAGCAATATTTCTTAAAAAAATAAAATGTAGTATTACCATTTATGAGCCGCAAATTTTACTCTTAAAATCGCTTACAAAACTCAGTTTAAGTATGGTTTTATTCCATACTCCTTCCTTAACCCCCACAGTACTGGCTTACATTTAAATTGATGACTTCATTGGTTTAACCCCGAAGGTAAGAGCGGATTAGCTCGGAAGTTGGGCCAACAGGCGTAAGTGAATTGTTTTCCATCGATTTTGGGAATTAGCTCTAAGCTTCGCCAAAGATTTGGGGTTGCTCCGGTTACCTGACTTGCGGATTCTGGATTGTGACTTTTTTTTTTTTTTTACATGATATAGGCTTACGCTTGACTACAACTTGCCTGATGGTAAGCAACGTTATAGTCTACGATGTAGCGCGCTTGCCTAGAAGAAACCGGTTAAAAGATTAGAGCAGATAGTAAGCTGTGCCTGATTTGTTTAGTTCTTTTGTTTGGTAAAATAACTAATATCAAGTCAGAGGTCCTTAGGGCAGTTTGATAAATTTTCGACACCAGAGTAATTGGCCACTCTCCATCCGATAAGAGGAAGACTAATATTAAACCAACAATATTTATTAATTAACTATGTACTTATGTTTATGGATTGTACTAACTAATTTTATAAATGTATTAAGATTTAATCAATGACATGTAAGAATTTACTTACCAATAAATAACTTTGACTTTGACTTTATGAAGAACCGGTTAAAATCATGAACTAAGGACTGTACTATAGAAAATAAATAAATTTAATTAAAACAGCACACATGATGACATTATCAGAACATAATTATTAACTTACAGATACACGAATAGGAACGTCAAAGTTATAAAACTTCCTGTTTGGGGGGTTAAAGAAAACAAACGTATGTATGTGTAAACAAACAAACATAAACAACGTAACTTTTTAATAAAATATCCAGTGTCCCATTAAAAAAGTAATACTTTCCCTCTGGAGAGGATGAAGTCAGTAATTAATCAGCTGAGAGAGGGCTGATCTTTTTTACACTCGCGCGGTGATTGAAAGGGTTAAAACTCATTAGTAAGATGCACTTATTCTAGAAGTCGGATGAGGTTTTAATTTTATGAAGAAAGTACCATAATACCATATGTATCAGAAAATCTATGCTAAGCAATAAAAAATCGCCTTAATACGTAAAGTGATTTAAGCGATAGGACCAAAAAGTCACGGTAAATATTCTGTTTCTGTCGTTATTATCATTTCATAATGTAATTTAGTGAGCTAATCCTCCTGTTGAAAACTGAATTGAGAGCATCTTCCTTTTCCTGTTGAAAATCATCGATTTTGGTCTCTGAAAAAGCAAACATCGATTCATTTATTCATTCAAAATGCAAGAGCGGATTATTCGCCATTCTTCACGATTTTCGGGAATTCCCTTGACTTCCTTATACAACATGACACCTACTTTCTCTTTTATTTGGTCTTTGTATGATCTTCTGGGTCTTCCGCTTCCTCTTCCTGCCTCTAACTTCCCCTTAATGATATCAAACATCGATGAAGATTAATAAATTGTAAAGACTTGTTATTGTAAACATCCTCTCAGAATAAGCCCACAAATGCTCGCATTATTAGCGGTTAGGCCTCCCTTCCTCCCTCCACGTGGATCTCTGCAAACCTTATTTATAACTAGAGCACGATGTATTGACTTCAATGAATGGTTATTGTTTACACATTTGTTTAGGAAAATAAGCTGTTAATAAAGATTTAAAAAAGAATAGAAATAACATAAAATGGAAAAATAGGATAAGGATATTTAGAAATTTATTTTGACGACGAACTTAATACGTAGGTCTGTGTAAATTTTAATTATGTTTCACGCGTAAGTGATTAATGTATCTGTGTGAGATAAAGTTAATCTAAAACCTATAAATATCGATACATTATGAATATTATATGTTCAATATATTAACTAAACGGTTTTCACTCACGTGTAAATCGCGTAAGTTGTTTACGCGTTTCGGATGTTATGACATCCATCTTCAGAACGTATGTTCTGGGACCGCGGCAGCACGCAGACTGCGTGAACAAACGAAACGCGTAAACAACTTACGCGATTTACACGTGAGTGAAAACCGTTTAGTTAATATATTGATAAAATGTCTCACGAAAGTTTTAATATTAAAATATTATATGTTGACTTTATAACCTATATAAGCCGCCTTATTACTAAGCATGTTTAGCGTTTAGTTACACAAAATCTTATCTACGAATTCTACAATTGCTAGGAAATAATCACAGTTCTTTATTTGTTTTTATCGTAAGGTTATGTGTAAATATAAGACGAGTATATTATGTTATGTGTAAATATGATATTCCATACTGTGTACTAATGAGGTTAAGGGAAAAAAAAAACAAACAATACATGGACACGGTTATATAAAAATAGATGACCTTTCGTTTTAAATCCTGTAATAATAAAAACTCAATATCAGATCCCAACACATTCATATTATGAACAAACGTATTATAATTGCAAGGCTATGTATTATCTTCATACAAAAAATAATCTTGCATGTACGATTTGATGATCACATAACTTAAGTTTGCGGCAAATCACACTAGATGGCGCTGTACGGGATTAAAATACACAAACCTCTGCGCTGAGAGGTAATTTTTTGGTTTACCAAATTATGTCGCTGAAGGTAAAAAATGTCACACATCTCTATTTTGGGAGGATAATGGATATTTGCATATCACAAGTGTATCTCATAATAATAAAGTTTGCGGAATGTGTATAAAATATTAGAGAATTCTATAAAAATCGAAATAATACTTATTGTTTATTAATTTTGTTAGTTCGGGAAAGTTTCTTAAATTAGAATTAATTAGAAAAAAACTTTGTTTGAAACGAATACCCTCGAAATAACATTAGATTAGCGTGTATCTACAAGACTTTGTAGAAAATATCGATCGTTTACAGACACAATATATTTTTATTATTTCTCTTCCGCAAAAATATGGGCGGCATTTTAAGATATTAAACCGGCTAGGAATAATATATGCCGCCCTCTACGCCTATGATACAATAGAAATATTGACAGTAACTTGATATCTCTAAAAAGAAAAGGATGAAAATAGAAAATAATAGATTTTGAGAAAATAAATACTGTCACAATTAATTAAAAAGTTACAAAAGGTTACGAAATTAAAAAAATTATACAAAAGCTATTTACAACTATTTAAATTAAAATACCGTGTGTAAGATTTGTAGGTAGGTACTCTATACTAAACAATTTTTAATCCTCTGTATTCGCATGGCTTAAATTCTGCTGTATTGAAAGATGAAATTGCTAACTTTATTTTAGTGTACCTTTGATCATAGTACCGTTATCATTAGTAAAAATAACGAAATGTAGAAACACCTTAAATAATTTTCCAACCTACCTCGAAATTGAGATTCTTGAATCACTTGGCTTGTCGATGTTTGTTCTGACTTCACAAAACAAGAAAGCATGGGATCTAGATGATTTTTGACGTGGTAATATACAATCTTAAGCGCTACATAGAATATTTTTGATTCCTAAACAATACGATCTTGCGATCTTGAAAGCGAGAGTGAATCGGTTCTTACTGGGTAAGCACGTTCCATATTAGACCGTAATGATTGCTTACCATCAAGCGAATTACTGTCAAGAGCAAACCCATTGCTTGTTTAAAAAAAACAGGTTTAATCCACTACATAAACCCTAATACTCTGTGTACAGTACACCGCACCCATTTCTCGCGTATCAGGCTATTTGTATTCACAAGGGAGGCAGGACGAATGCATTCGTTGTCCGCTGCAAGCCAAGCATTCGTGACGTGCCGGATATTTTCATACGAGGAAAATATTCATATCGTAGTTTTTGACAAACAAGTGTTAAGTTATTTCAGGATTTCAAGGTTTTAAGGGTGACTTTGTTTGTCTAGTAGGTATAAAATGTACCTACCTATAGATGATTTCATTATGTTATATTTCATTATGTTGCATGTAATTTTGTGACATGCTTATATGCTTAGGTTTGATTCGACTTGGTCAGTTAATTTTATAGTTACTTTTTGTCCTACGGGTAGATACATATATGCCTGTGGCTATGTAGTACATATACAAAAAGGGAAAAAAGATTGGGAAATTCCAAATCGGATCTTTAGCCGAAGTCTGAATTGGACATTGTCTTTATTAGCTTCACAAAAGTAGAACAAAAGGTTCTTTTACATTTAAAAGAGTTTGTCCCTAAAACAATACAACATTAAGTAGACAATAAAACCCGTTCTAAACAAGTCTCATCGAATTACAATTGAAACTTGTTCAATTCGTTCGTAATTAAGTACTGTTGTTTCATTCATTCACTCATTCATTCGTTCGTTCATTACTTGAATCGGTTTAATCGAGGAGTTTAAAAGTTAGAGAGTAGTTGGTACAGTTGTAAGCGTTTAAAGTAAGTTAGTAGTAATTGCATTTGTTTTGTTTGTTCGTAATGTGTGGATTTATTAAGGAAGAAGTAACGATGAGATTGTAACGAGGAATATTTTTTTAATTATGTGTTATTTTTGTCAAGTGCTACACCCACACTATGGTTGTTTGCCTTAAACTTTTATTGGAAATTTAATTATGTATTATCTGTTTAAATGTAAAAGAGAAGCCTAAACCTTTTGTTCTACTTTTGTGAAGCTAATAAAGACAATGTCCAATTCAGACTTCGGCTAAAGATCCGATTTGGAATTTCAAAATCTTTTTATTCGTGATTATTTTGCTCATTTTCCAATAAGTTTAAATATATTTTTGCCTATTGCTGTGAGAATAGTACATGTTATTCTGAAATGCGTAACTCATTGTGACTGATACCTGTTTCCGATATTAAAAATCCTTTATAAAATAAATTCCTCAAATATACATTAATTCCTTAAAGTAGGTAGGGAAATACTACAAGCCTTAAATAAAACATCATACTCAAAATTTTTACATAAAAAATATGTCTTTCTAATTAAATTAAATATATGTGAAAATCAACAACTATATTACGAGTATATTACGAGTATGTAGGTATTAATTCAAGTCAAAAGAAGTTTTTTTTTTAACTTAAATAGGTTTGCACTTGACCGTAGTTTGCCTGATGGTAAGCAATAGGTCTAAGATGGATTGCACCATTATTCTGTGCCATAAAAACCAAACTGGACAATAAAAAAAATGCTTGCCTTGTTATATGAAAGTTCAGTTTATGATTTTGACTAACTTATGTATGTATTTGGTACTTACCAAGGCCTTGAATTTAATTTGATCCATCCTTCAAAGCGTTGATGAAAAACATCAGAAGGAAACATGTATTTGATTTTTTAAATCCTTTAAACTGGTATTAAGCTGTACGTATCAGCTAATAAGTATACCACAAGGCAATTCTGGTTAAATACAGAGCCATATCATTATTCCACTAGTGGACGCTCGCAGCTCCGCTCGCATTATTTTGAGATAAAAAGTAGTCTATGACACTTCTAAGACCTTATGCTACCTACATACCAAAAATCATGATGATCCGTTCAGCCGTTTTTGCGTTATGAGCGTTAAAATTAACAGATAAACCGACAAAAAGTCTGAAAACTGCTGAAACGTGTTCTGTTATGGATTTAAGGTACATACGAGTATACCCAAACATTTTTTTTCTCATATTTTCTATGTTCAGATTTTTGACCCCCTTCAGTTAATAAAGCTGTGTGTAGCTAATGTGTAGATGATACGCAGGAATTCATAGAAATATTGAGAATTTTCCTCCTCAGAAACATTAGCTTCAATCCATTCTACCCATCGCAACTTCCCCTGACTTTTCTTGTAAAATGAAGTGGCTATCAAGTCTCGCCCAATTCACAACTCATTCTTACAAGCACTCAATTTTTAATCACAATTTAAAAGTTTGCCCAAACCTTGAATTAAGATGTCTTGAAAGCCCCTTTTACGTGAAACTAATTAAGGAGTGGGAGATTTAAAAACCTTACCTTTTGTTTTACTACTGAGGGTAATAAAAAGTTAGCTAAGAGTACGGATAGCGGTTGCTCTCGCAGGTTCTGATTAAATGAAAGTTTGTTTTAGTTCTTTTACTTGAGTCTTCAATGTCAAGGAGATTTTCAGTGAATTTTTCATTTTATTTGTACTTGCTCATAAAATCGAATTCGAATTAAAATATTCGAATATATTTTATACATAATATATATTAGTGAATTTTTTTAATTACAATATTACCCAGACCTTTTCAGGTCCAGAATTATCTGCTTATCTTTCTACCATTTTTTTTATAAATTGTTAGTATATTTGTTAGTTTGGCTCATGTTTTTATGATGTTCACTTAATCTCATTGTGATGTGTGATGATATTGACATAGTACACTTGTACTGGCCAAGTATGTATGCATTTACTAAAGAAACGTATATAAGTAATATATCTACTATTTAGTACACATGACATAAGCGTAAAAAAAATAATGATAAAAAAAACTTTCAATACAAGCTTTCATTTTAGTACCCTAAGTTACCCTAAGTTAGTACAAAATAAAATTTTGAAATCACATTAACCACATTCATTTACGCGTTACAGCCAGCCCCAACGGAAGACCAGCGCTGATTGCTTCCAGTAATCAGCATTATGCTGAGTTGGGGGCTGTGTTGGGGCAGGCTTATTTATTAATTGTATGTGTGTGTATACCTACTAAATGTTTGTAAATCTGTCTCATTAAATATTATTCTATTCTATGTAATGTGCCTAAATATTTATTTTGAGTGTACGTACTATGTTTGTACATAAAACTACATCTTGTAGTCAGTACTAAGTCCAGCATCCCACTATTTATGCGGCTCGTTACGAGAGAGTGCTCATGAAAATTCCCGCCGCGAGATGGCTCTAATGTACATAAGCAATACTTTACTGGCCGCTCAGTTACAGGCGGTTTTACTCAGACACCCTTTAGGTAACGTAGGCAAAATAACAGAAAGAGACCAGACTTTCATACGAACTTATTAACTAACAAGTGAACGCACGCGGCTTCGTTCGCATTTTTTGAGATAGAAAGCCTATGACATTTCTAAGACCTCATACGATATACATACCAAAAATCATGATGACCCGTTCAACCAGTTTTGCGTGATGAACATTTAAATAAACAGACAAACATATTAACGGAGAAAAATATTAGTAGACAAAAATATATAAACTGATGAAAAATGTTTTATTATCGTATACCATAATGATATAGATATAAACAAGTATGTTGCAGGTGTATTATTATTAAATTATATGTGTGTTGAAATTCTTATCATCAATATGATTCTATTGTGTTCTTTTTACATGACATAGGCTCACGCTTGACTACAACTTGCCTGATGTTAAGCAACGTTATAATCTACTGTTGTTGGTTTAGTTACTTACAATTTGTAAATACCTATTGAAATAACAACTGAGTTAACTTGCACCAAGTATGGTATGTACATATTACTTAACAAGGAAAATCTCTTTATATTATGTTTGAATGCATCAATCTGGGAAATGATGACGCAAACTCCACATTTGTAATTGTTGCGGAGAATCTCGCCTTTGTTTATAATTTATAACCATACAAGGACAAAATCCCACATAAAATATAAGTTGATATTGAGTACAAATATTTTGTACCTACTTGCTTATTTTAATAACAAGCAGCTTTTATATCTTAGCAAACTTGAAGTATGCTGCCAGGATTGGAAATAGATGCGGGTTTGAAAACCTGTAAATTACATTTATTTATTTATTTATTTAATAACAATCAAAACGGCCGAAGCCAATTACATTAATTATTTAAAACAGTACTTATTCTACAAACACATAATCAAATATAATTCTACAACCTATGTAAGACACCTAGGTACATTATTATACATAAAGATAATTTAGAAAGCAAACTCATTTACTGCCAGCGATGCATAAAAACTTTACCATCTTAACAATTCACGCCAAGTAAAACCAACTTCCATCATCTCCGTAAACACGGCAAAGAGCAGAAAGCACTTTAATTCATTCAGTTTGAATATAGGGCACGAGATATTCATAATTTCTAGGCATTACGCGGCGGCGTCGCAGGTGACTCCATTAAGAATATAAAATGGCGTCAGAACGAATGCGAAAAACTTCTAGGATGGCTTCACCCTGTCCTATTACTGCGAGGAACTTTCACGACGTCGTTTCATCCCCTTTTAATGGACCTACTGTTTTATAAAAATCACAGCAAAGTATGGGAGAAGTACCCAAGTGTCGAGATATTGCGTCGCGCTGGCAACAACGAAATATTTTTGATGTTTCCCTAAAAATTTATTTGGTTTGTAAAGTCTTTTCTTTCGACGCACAATGGAGAAAACTTGGCTCCTTTAATGTAGGCTTCTTTTTGTTACGCTTGAATAAATTAGGTCTAATATTATTCGGAAGATGCTTGCGGGATGTTAACGAGAGTTATTATTCACAATTTAGCTTTTTGCGCCTCAAATATAAATGGGGACGGAATAAGGTTTTTGCTGAATAATTGGTTCATTGATGGCTAATGAAAGCAAAATATGAAAATGTTTTGTATTTTCAATTTCTGTGCAAATTGCCAGATAGGCCTAAATATAAACCAGGGTTTTCTAGGCATACAACAATACAATGGTTTGGTTTAACGAATCTACCTAAGTATAATTTATTTCTCCAAGACATCATCAATGAAGACAGAAATATAATAATAAAGATATTGGAATGAAATTGTAGCAAAAACTGATTATATTTACCTAACCTTATGGTTAGGTGTACATTCTCATAGCTGCTAATGTGCTTAATAAACACTCAAGCTTACAATATTTTGGTTCTCAGTTTAGTGCACATCTTACATACATTAGCTGCTGAAATATTCATGAGAAACAATGTAAGCACTGCATCTAACCGACTACGCAAGGGCTCCACCCAACCTAATAATAACAAACTTCTCAATATCTTGTGTATAAATTACATATTCAGAGTTACTTGTAACTTTATCAGGCAGGCTGTAGACAAACGCAAACTTAGCCCATAAA
Organism: Macaria liturata; assembly: GCA_964023185.1. Taxonomy (NCBI): domain Eukaryota; kingdom Metazoa; phylum Arthropoda; class Insecta; order Lepidoptera; family Geometridae; genus Macaria; species Macaria liturata. The sequence continues at coordinate 10,419,325 of OZ026815.1, read as the reverse complement.
AAAAACTAACGCACCACTCTATACCCGGATTTAGTACCTATTTATTTATATCAATATAGTATTTAAGCATCCATTATCTAGTACCCACAACACAAGCGTTTGCTTAGTGTGGGGCTAGATGGCGCTGTGTGCAATTTCCCGGAATATTTATTTATTAATATTGGGTCTCATTACAATCAAATTTTATCTTAAAACCTTATTTTATGTAAATAAAAAGAACAGTTCTGACTACATACACAATGACAATTACATTTTTATTACTAATCAAACCAACAAATTTTGAAATATTATGTGAGGATATTAGTGAAAAATCCTTGTCGGTTAGCGTCGTTTAATAAAACAAGCGTGTTAAGTTGCAAATAAAATAAACAAATGCCTTCATACTACTTGTACTTATCGAGGTATAATTAACATTTAACAATACTGTGTATAGTCGTAATTGGACTCTTAGTTAAATATTATTCTTAAAAGTGTATTTTTAAAACTAATTGTCTGTGACTGTACCGAACAAAATAAAATAAAAATGAAATAAAATAAAAGAATATTCCTATTCCTCTCTGTATCTCACAAAAAAAAACTCCATCAAATTTCGAAAGTCGTAGAATAAAACTTGTATATTAACTTACTAAAAGTGAGTTTATTTTAATAGTTATGAGTAACCCTGTATATATATATATATAAGTACACTAGACTGAGACCGCGAGTACACAAGGTCTCTTAGCGTCGTCTCAATCAATTAACCACCAGGGCTTGTACTATTAGCTGACTTTAATCTAAATGCATTCGTTGTTTAATTAATTATTTTATACGATCAGTATTAAATAAAATGGCAATACAAAGCAAAAGCAAAAGTCATTTGAATGTATGTGCAACCGTCAATAAGAAAGGATAAAGTTAATTGCAATAGGTATTTAAGTTTCTTCCCACAAACACTAATAATCCCATTTTTTATCTACCGAATCCATTATTCCGTATCAACATGTTCGTAGATCAAATGTTGGAAGAATTGTAATTACAATGCGTCACAGCACGAAATCGTGATATGTAAAAAAATTTAGAAATTTTAGTTTCTGTTTAAATTAGTATGTTGCAATATTTCATTGACATATTTATTAGTATCATAAACTGTACCGAATCTATCAATAAATTTGATTGAATATTTTCTTAGATGTTTTTTTTTTAATTTGTCGGTCCACCATTTGTTTCCCTCAACACAAGTCAAGGACATTTTCTGGCTGAAAATTTGCTTAGGCGTTATGAAATTTATGATCGGTCTATTAGAAACGTGTTTTTAAATTAAATTTAAAAAAAATAATAGGTATTTAGGTTAGGATAACTATAGCTGAATACTGCTTCTAATACCTACTAATACATCTTCAGTCCGCCATAATTTGACTTAGCGTATTTGGGGGTGTTTAGGTATCCACGTTTCATACCCTGTTTCTTCGTAGGTATTTTCAATACAAATTTGTATTTGCACCACTTCCATAGGTACCCTTCTTCGTTGCAAAATGTACAATGTCGATTCATTCATTCATTCAAAATTTAAAAGCGATGCTCTTGTCTGTGGAGTATGCGCCACTCTCTTCGATTTTCGGCCAACTCCTTGACCTCCTTATACGACATGACGCTTGCCTTCTCTTTGATTTGATCGATACATGTCCTTCTCGGCCTTCCTCTTCCTCTTTGTGCCTCTAGCTTCCCCTCGACTAAAGTTGTCATATTATATATATTATATACAATATCAATATTTAAATAAAAAACGATATGACACCATAGTATTATGTAAATGACTATTATTGTAAATGACTGATAGGGGTAAGGCCAGGTAGTCCGGTGTATTTACCCAGGGGATATTGGGATGTGCATGCGGAGAAATTATGCTGATGGTCTTAATGAGACTTATGATGCTTTGAATAACTCAAGCATTTATGGGGTTCAGTAGTTGTTGTAATTCGATGTGAGTGAGTCTGTGTCTATTTTTAAGTTTTAGTTAATTATTTAAATCATAAGATTTACCACATTGGATTCAAATATTGAGGATTTAGTAATAGAAGTTTTTATAGTTAGTTCTATAACTAAGTTAGTATTATAAGGCTCTCTGAAGAAAGAAATATATCTTATATTGCACTAGGGGGCGCCAGCGGCTTTGCTCGCACTATTTCAAAATAAAAAGTACACTACGACACATCTAAGACATCTTACTACCTACATACCAAAAATGATGATGATCCGTTTAGCCGTTTTTGCGTGATGATCGTTTAAATGAACAAACAAACACAGATAAACAGACAAAATTTCTGAAAATTGTACTCAAACAATACTCTTTTTGTGAAGCTATTTATATTATGTTGCTCGTGTATTCTTTACTTGTATAACTATGGCAGAAGACGGCCGGCCTTTGTGTGATCAACTGAGTAGAAAGTCTGATAATAAAGTCTTATCTGAACCTAGTCGACTTTGTTAGTCTTTGTAGAAATTTCTGGAATATTTTTTGTTTTCTTATACGAAAAATTAGTTTTTTATGAAAACAAAACAAGCAGTACGGTACATTTGGTCTTTTCTCTTAAGGACCTTAAATACGATTCGCAAAGCATGATAAAATAATAAGAATTTTCAAACCAGGAGCTTTTTTCTACACATCTCTCCATGTTTTTTTATTAATTACAAAAATATAAATTATAGATATGTTATAAAAATGCTGTACTATAACGTACATTTTCACTTTTCACGCACGCACACAAATTCACACAATACATAAATTCGTGTCACTATTTCCTGCCACATGTCTGTTATTTTGTGCTACGTACGCACAAGCTGGTTTGGTTCGGACATCATGTTGCGGTCTCTAGACATCTGCTCTACATTGTATTCTATGTGTTTGCTAGTAGTTAGACATTACTTACTGAGCAGGGTCACAGAATACCATTATTATAAACTAGTGGACGCCCGCGGATTCGCTCGCATTGTTTTAGGATAAAACCTATGACACTCCAATGACCTCATACTATTTACATACCATAAATATCATGATCCATTCAGCCGTTTTTGCGTTATGAGCTTTTATATAAACAGACAAAAAGAGATATAGATAAACAGAGAAACAGAGCAAAAGTACGTAAGTTCAAAACTTGACTAAGCAGTTGTTATGAACATTAATTTGCGCGCTCTGTATAATTTTTATTAAATTTATCTTTTTTATGTCCCCATGTCTGTTTTACAAGTTTAATATATCACTCATAACTTAAACACCAATCAAAGACATATTTAATCCTAGAAGACTGAAACATGAAATTTCAACAGTTTCTTCTTTGTTTCCATGTCGTATTCGTGTAAAAGCTTTTCGAATATATGAAACATTTTGCTGATGTTAGCTTACCCTACAGACTGCAACGTATGATTAACTTTCTCAAAATCTTATGTTCATTTATTTATTCCCAACTCTAATTACATGATATCTGAGGATGCACTAATTAATATTATTAGTTAACTCAGTACACGTGCAATTATTTCGTTAGAAAGGTGTGAGTCTTGTTTATGACATTGATGTTTTAAGCAGGTTTCGTCTGGCTTCAAATTTTCAGCGATGAAAATAACTAATTAATTAATTTGATTAGAGAAGCATAAGGCTGCTGATCTACGCTTTATTGCTGTTAATTACTATTTATTACATTAATTAGTAAATTCAATTAATGCGATTAATTTGAAACTTGATTTTGGTCATGTAGTTTTTTAATGAAAACTTTAGATTTTGAATATTGTAGTGATATTTTTTATGCGCGTTTTTATAGTATTTGTGACTAAGGTGATGACGGCAATACAAATTTTGTCACATGGTTTTATTTATTTATTTTTTATTTATAAACCAAGTATGTCTTGTTATTATTTGTATTATAACAGACCTTGTTTTACATGGCACGTAATTTTTTAGGATACATAAGAAAAATAAATCAAGTTTTTCACCACACATTGAGCCTAGTTTTAGTTATAAAAAGAGTAAAGGACTACTATTCGTATTTTATTAAGAAGTCAAGTCCTCATACCAAGGAAGTAAATATCTGCTTAACTAAAAACTCCCATTACTAATTTATTCTGCGGGAGTCACTACCCTCAGTCATAAGGAAATACGACTCATGAGGAATAAAGACCACAAATAAGTAGGTATATTTATTGATAGGTATATTCTACGTAAATTCACAATGGGTGCGATTCCTGTCCGCTGCAGACACCGGAGCGTTAGATGTCAGACTGCGGTCACACCTGCAGGCGATCTTTGCTCACCGCGAGAGAGCTTAGATAGTCTTGTACTTTGTTAGAGCTGTTTTATGTGTAACTTTGTATGAGTTTTCATAGATTGGTTTGATTAAAACCATTCTATTGTAATTAAACTGTATACAAGTTGTGCTGTTGCTGTGTTAATTTGATACAAATTAAACGTAATTTTGTCGCCTCTTTCACCGTCTGGTTTTCCGAGCCTAGACTATAAAACTTTTCGGATCGCTGCCCGCAACTAAAAACAACTTGGGTTAAAAAGTTGTGTGTTGCAACTGGGCATAATTTTGTTTAGGTACAAAAATCGCGCACAAAAAGGCTGCGAAGCGAGTACGGTCCGTAAACGCCAACTCTGGCGTGAATTCCGCGCGCCACGGCCCACAACTGTATGCAAACTTTTGTGTGTCGACGTATAAACAGTAAAGGGGGTAATAAATATGTATTTTTACACTTGATAGGCCTACGCTTGACTACAACTCACCTGATTTTAAACAAGATTATCAACTCGCCAAGAAGAAGCCGGTTTACTCTCGATTTAAAGACTGACAACTTAAGTTGAATGGGAATAGAGATTCGGGTAAGGATTCAAAGATATTTGACGATATATTGAAAAGTACTGCTTTTTCTCATTTGCGTTACACAAGCGCCTTTTCCAGTAACCTTACAGGCAGTCTTGTAACGACTTATGCCTTCTTATGAATCCATTAAGAGAAATTAGGATTTGCTATTGATTAGTACAATAATTGGATACTTACATAAGATATGGAGAAACATAGCCCAATCCGACATTATAGAAACTGAACTGGCATAAAACTGAACGGGTTAAACTAATTTGATAATTGAGTAATCATTTACATTGATCAACTTTTATCATTAAACTAACTAAAAAAATAAGAAATAAACATTCTTTATTAGGTGAAAAAAAAATGTCTAAAAATATACGTTTTGGAATGAATATTGTGATTGTATAAAAGACTCTTACTGCATAATCCTGACGTGTATGTCCTACTAATTATAAAAGAAATAAACAAACTCGTCTAGGCATGTTCTACGACTAAAAAGGCAAAACGAAATTGAATTCGGCGGTCTGTTCTACAGGAATTAGATTGAAATGTCGCGAACACACTTTTACTAATGTCCTCAGTTTGTTTTTACTCTGCTAATGAATATATGAAATAACTTTGTACGATTATTTGTATTTCTGACGCAAAGAATGGTGATATAAATTGGATGTGTATTTAGTATTCTAAGGCGTATATACATCCATTTGGTACTGGCTACATAATAAAAGTAACTAAGTACCACTGTGTTACTCAATCAATTAGTGTGGTAAAGATGGTAAGATGGTTCTTACTACAATCGATGTTTTAGTACCAAAAAAATATGATTCGAAATGATTAGGTTAAGATTACTAAAGTTAGAAAATTTTACAAAGCTATTTGAAATATCTTGATACTCGACGCCAAGACTTTTTCACACTTCGTTATACGAACTTAGTTTATTTAGGGTTTTTATATTAATAAATGTTAACGTTAACGTCCAATAATTACATCGCAAACGCTATTTTCCAAATCCGGATCCAAAATGTTTTGATTGAAAAATCTAGGTTAAATATAAAAATTAAGTTCTTTTTCTCCTTTATTTGTATGAAGGGTAATAATATTATCCGTCGACAGTAGTAGTGGTAGCGTATAACCGTATATTTTCCACCGGTCTCCGGCCGCCGGTTTTATACCAAAGGCTTAATGACAGCCGTGGATAACGTAATAGGAGAGACTCCCTATGAATGAAGGAGTTTCATCACTCTCATGCTCCTACATTTAAATCTGTAATTCTTTAAATAAGTAAATAATCTTTCCTTATACAATAATACTGTTACTTTTTTATATCTCGGAGTCTGATGGTAGTCTCTGTTTGTAAAAATCTGTATTCTGCCAAATAGCGTTGATCACGATCCTACGCAAAGAATTAGGTACATGGATAAGAGTAACAACAATTATTTCGAAGGCACCATCAACGCACAGCCCTAACTACTGGACGGATTGGACTGAAATTTGGAATGAAGTTAGATGTTATGACGTAGACTTACGCTAAGAAAGAATTTTCGGAAATGCTGCTTTTGAAGGGGTGAAATAGGTGATGCAAGTTTTTCTTCTTCATGCGATCGAAGCCGCAAGCACCCACTAGTTTTTCATAAGGTGTCTGCTAATTATGACGTCATTGAAATGTCCAGCTGCCGTCCGGCACATGTGTGCAATCCGCGCGTATTTCACACCTCACTTCCACCTTCATCCAATTAAAGCCTTACATCGAACCTTCATCAGACTCAAATTAATGTAATGTCCGTTTAATGGTCGATGGTTCAATTGCCCCATTTTGAGAGTGTTAATAGTAATAAGTTAGTAATAAGACAGAAAGAAAAACCAATGAAGAAGTGCTGAGAATGGTCCAAGATAGACCAAGAATAACGTACCTACAATAATGGCGACAATTGAAAACAGAAGAGGGAAGATGGTTGGCCACCTTATACGACATGACTTTCTGAAAAACATCATTGAAGAGAAACTGGAAGCACGAACAGGAAGAAAAAAGCCGAGGAGGTCATATATATGGACCAAGTAAAGGAGAAGGCGGGTGTCATGGCGTATAAAGAGGTCAAGGAATTGGCAGAAGATCGGGAAAGATGGCGCATGCTCCACAGACAAGACCTTCGCCCTTAAATTTGAGATGGTGATGAATACTGTTAAAATTTAGTCAAATCTGGAGTAGCTTTTTATTTCCTATTTTTGTTTTCATATTTTAGTATGATATTAATAAGAGCTATATGTTGTGCTGACCGACGAGATGGTGTAAGAAAAAGCTGTTCTTGGAACTGTTTATATTTGTTGGTATGACGATGATACAAAATATTACTATTGCTATTATCAAAATGCTGACCCCGAAAATATATAAAATATATGAGATTGACTAAGGCAGCTTTTTATCCCAAAACAACGCGAGTAAAGCTGCGGACATCCACTAGTTAACAATAAACTCTTGTTAAAATAGCCCAAAGCTGAACTTAAACCTTGTCCATATAATTAGGGCCCGTACTTCCGTGAGTAATTGTATCCGCGAGAACCGTACCACGTTATTATAGCGCTTTCTACTGAAAAACATGGTATTTTTAATACATTTTCCGAGGAAATTATACATTTTAACGGAATTTGTAAGGTTTTTAAGTACATCATGAGTTGGTCGGTGAAATTATACAGTCTAACGCACACGTTGTTCGAACAATATGTTTCTTTTGAATTAATTTTAGCAAGTGTTCTCTCTCTTGAGTCTTATTTCCTCATGATTGGGGGTCGTGTTTCCCCCGCAGAATTAAATCGTTAGGTAAGTTCTCTTGGGCAGATACTTCGTGGTAGGCGCTCAGGTCCTTCCACGGAAGACACATGTCCTCGGATATTGTGGCCCTGAAACATGTCGGTATCCTCACGATGTTTTCCTTCACCGCTAAGCAAATGCAAATCCACACATAACTTAAATAAAAGTCATTGATGTAGGGCCAGATTCAAACCAGGGTGCGTCTGGATAAAAAGCAGAAACTGGAACCGCTGAGCCACACTCGCTCATTAGCATATACCTACTACTATGTTATAATTATGGTGTGGTGCTTGGAAATATATCATTGTATATTATTGAAAAACTTTTAGGAAGCAATTTTATAATGAAAAGGCTTACGTTCACTTCGTTCTCACGTTCGTTCTTCACTAATCAAAAAAGCTTATTCGTCATAACTTCAACATCATTCAACATATTCGTAATAGTTGATTATAAAGTGATAGTTATATTTTAAAAGCAACTTCAATTATTATAATAATTCACGCAATCAACAATAAACTAAATTAGAAAACTAATACAAAATCCTCCAAAACATAGTAGTGTGACATAAAATAGAGTAAAGCGCTCATTCATTTAGCTCACGTGTACGATATAACAAGTTTCATGTCGTTAGTGTCGCCTTAACTAGGCGCGACGTGGCGCGCCTTAAGTGGGTCAAGATTGGGGACGGGTTTAGGATAAGGATAAATAAAATTGGGGGTAAATTGGGTAATAAAGAGGTATGTTTTAATATTATAATGAACTAAGTGATATTTTGTATATTTTTTAATATATTGAATGTGAATTTCAAAGTCAATGCCTTTTAGAATTGAGAAGGATTTATCACTTGACTTCCATATTTTACCAATATAACACGATCCAACACACTTGTTCATTTGTTTAATTGACTTGAAACTCTATTAAACAAAAATCAATAAAAAAACACGTACGTTACAAAAGTTTTTAGAACATTGTTTCGTACAAGATACTACTTAACATACAACTTTACATTTTACCCCCTTACCTGACTTCGTCCCGGGTCAAGACGCTCGTTCTCACTAATCTAGTAACAGTGTAACAACGCCTTAAGGCTACGCCGTAGCGTCGTAGCGTGTCATCGTAGCAAGCGCTACGAAATTGCTACGCCCGTGCTAACTAAGAATTAATTTAGACAAGTTTGTTTTGAGAATTTTCCAGCAAACATTTTGTTGGTAATGTAAAATGCTTAGTCTAAGTTTAATTAGAAATGTGATCAAAGATAAATATAATTTGGGCCATTTCTGTTGTGATTAAAATGAGAAAACATTCTTCTTATCTCACATATTATATCACCATTATATCACAATTGCTTTACGACGAAATATTTAAAGTATTCCATAATTTTGTATTTAGTTTTTTTTTTTGGATTATTAATAATATACTCTTTTATTCTAAAAATAAGCAACAGACACAGATTTCATCAACAGGATCCTGAAAGTTTAATAAATCAAAGAATTTTACATTTTACTTCCAAGAAAAGTCACAAGTACTCCTATTAAAAAAAAAAACAATATTATCAAACATCAAAATACCCCAACTAAATATAAAGACTAGTACACACGGTATAATTGCAGAGCTCAGAACGCACCGGCCATAAATCGGCGGCGGGCGGCCATGAATTGATTCCGACTAACATTACATCAAGCGTAAGCCGAGGGCCGCCATGTTCGATTTATATGCCTGGGTGGTGCAGACGGGAGACTAATATAAGGTTTGTTTGTAATTTGAGAGAAAGAGTAGGTACATTGTCTTTTTCACAAATACAATACTGTATTTTTTGTTACTAATAAGTGTTCCATGCATTACATTTAGGCAGTCATGACAAAACGTAATGCATAAAACGATATTTAGGGTTGGCCATTGTTCTTGTTTTAGAAAACAAAAAACCCTTTGATGGTCACATTATTGATGAGCATAAAAAAATATAATTACATATTTTTTAACAGGCATTATGTAAATTCAGTGTCTTAAAATAATGAGATTCATGATATTACTAATTAAGTTTAGACAGTTTCACTTGTCGACTACACCAAGAACTATCAAAACTCAAAAAGCATAAATATTGCTAGTATTTATGATAAGCTCTTTTTAGTAGTACTTAGTAATAAAAGTAAGAAGTAGTCTGTCCAGTTTTCAATGTCTTTTTTAATTACAGACTCTGGCCATAAAAAAACACACACACACACACATTTTTTTCGTACATCGTCTGCCACCCCACCTAGTTGCAGACGTGGCCCACGCGTGTTTTGGCCCGGCAAAGCAGTAACACTAAACGTCGGCAAGTTATAGTGCGTTCTCAGCTTTAACACTGAACGCTGTACACTGTACGTTCTGGAGTTACGTTCTACTGCTCTACTTGCCTGTACGTGGTACGTTACGTACTATAGCAGTGGGAGTGAATTTGATGAGTTTAAAAATACTAATTGTCGTTTTGATTTTTCTGTAAAAGATTGGTAAAATTAAATTGTATTAAACATGCTGGTTGTGTTATTTTCAGAGTAAATCAAAGTAAAAGTAAGAAAAAACACACAACTATTTCAAAGTACTTTTTTTAGTTTTTTCAGTAAAGTCGAGTTCTTTGTTTTCGATCAAATTTTAAAAATCTAATAGTTCTACGGTTTTGAATCCTGCCAATTTTATCTATATAAACAACGTTTAAATTTAATATGTCTTCCTTCAAACTATCTCATTTCATTGCGTTAGTTAAAATAATCTAATCCAAACTAACACAATCCGAGCTCGATTCAACATTAAGCCGCGTACACACAGTAATTACTCTAATGTTAATGCAAAATCCTCATTAGTGCATTTAAAATCTCATTTCTAGCGTATTCGTAATTCTCGCTCTGCTATTTGGAAGCAAAAAGTAATGTTTTGGTCAGCAGTTATTTTGTACAAAAAATGCATTTGTTCTATATTCGGTAAAAGAAATGGGTAGGTATATTAATGGTTGAGCTGAGACGCTTTATGTATTAGTTGTAAAATTAAAGAGAAAATAATTTTTAAATTATCATAAGCTAAAAACATGAGGCCTCACGACATTGCCATAAAATATATTAAAAACGAAACCTTTTTGTCACAAAATTTAACTTTTTGATTAGCAAATATATTATTAATTTAGCTTCCCAGTCAATTACTGGTCTTTCTAAATATTCTCATTCAGTTCGCGTTCTGAGAATTCTCATATTCGCCTTTTGGTGGTTACTTCACACGTCTAAATTAAGCGGCGTCTGCACTGGCGTCTTACGGAGCCTTAATTAAAATAATGTGTTTGAACCCGCCTAGTTTATGATATTAGGTAACATGTAGATATGTGTGTACACCCCTTTACAAATAGGTAGGGAAGATGGGGAATTTCAGGTACATTTACTTGGAAATATGATTAAATGGAGAGTAAAATGATAACATAATATTATGAAATATCAACAGGCTATGCTAGTTGACTAAATTTTAACAATGTATGATTTGATTAATGATTTTATGTATATAATAATAAGTACATATCTGGCATGTTTGTGCGCAGTATAAAACTTATTCTAGTCAGTCAAAAAGAAACTTAGTTTGCCCGACGAACAATATTTATAAAAAAAGTCTCGTGTTTTTTTACTGGGGCAACACCCATTCTGCTGTTTACTTACTGCATACAGCGTAACAAAGTTGCCAATACGCCGAAAATTCAAATGTTGTCCCTAATTTCGTATCCACATGCACAAAGCTTGTAACACAACACGCGCGTCCCGTGCACAAATTCACACCAATTACAAAACTACCCTTCCAGCGTACCGGACGCTTCACGACAAAGTTTCAGATCTAGTTTTCACCTAAATGCAAACACGAGTTTGCGAGCAACCACTTTTGATAGACCTCTCACATTTTTGATTGTACACCGCGTGGTTCTAAAACTGAGCTGGTTCGGGACGGGGGAGAGGTTTAGGCTGGTTGGTTGGGAAAGTGCAAACTTTATAATTGGCCGAGCCCTCGATGTGTGGCCTTTACTCAGACGCCATAATTAACACAAGGATTGTGCACTGCTCTGTAAAATACGACTCGTAATGAGGAGGTATATGAATATTGAGTATAGGGGTGAAGCCTCTTAAAACAAGATTAAAAAAGAGATGAATTGGAACAAGGAAAAAAATCTAAATCTTTGTAAGAATAGGTACATCTTTTTTAAGTTATATGGCTACATAGGTAACTATAACAAGAGACGTCTGTTGCTAGAAATTTGGAAGTCAAGATTTGGATCTAGAGAAAGTGTTTTTATTTACCGAAATATCTCGTATATTGTCGTATCGCTATTGCATGACAAGGTTTATATTGTCATCAAAAAGTAAATATTGACTGAGGAAATAGCGTTATCGTAAAGTTTTTACTTCATAAATGTTTGTTAAATCTAGTGATAAACTTGTATTTTCAAAAGAAGCCAAGATTTTCCGTGAAAAACATTGTAAATTTATGAAGAAAAGCTAAGGAAAGGTCAGTCTTCCTACCTGCCAGTTCTTCTTAAAGAAACAATTGACAGAAACCTTATCAGCTATTCAGGCAGCGCCACTTGTCAAGTTAAAGAAACTCCTTCATAAACTGTTGCAAGGCCACCGCGATATAACACAAGCCATGGAGTTTAAAATATTGAAGTAGATACTAAAAATAGTAGCTTAAATTGCAACACATTTCATACACATTTTGTAATTGATTAATTGTATTTTGGTAAAAAAGAGACCTATGCTCAGCAGTGGGCGATAACGGGCTCATGATAGTGATGAATTTAGTACACTGGTTTATAGATATTTGTTATGTGCAATCAATTTTGAAATTCATAATTTAGAAACTGTTACTCTGTTTATTGCTTAGTTTGGTATTGTGTTATACTTCTATGGTTATACTACATACTATTTTGCTACTATTTTTCACTGACTTTAGATATAATTTAAGGAATCTATATTTTTTTTTCACTTCATTCCTTTTACTTTATTCTTAGCAAGTCTACGTCCCAGAAATGCCGTGACTGCGGCAGATTAGGGCGGCTTCCTCCTTGTTTTCCAACTCGTCTGTGCTAATTTAAAACCTGGAATCTCAAAACGTAGACAGTTTGACGTGAGCTAGCGTGTTTGTACTAAAACTAGACGAAATACTGAGCCGTAATGGATGTGCCTTTCATGAAATTAACCGTGTTTTGATGGACGTATTAATTTTTGGAAAAACGAGTTAATTATACCGTTTTAAAACGTTTTGAATGATAGCTGTTGTCAGTCCTAATTTTTTTTTGGTGCAATGCATTTGGTTTTGTACGTAAATAAAATGGTGCTCGTACCTATACGCTTTTATAGCGAATCAATTAAAAAATTCATAGTTAACATGAAGAATCATAATCGATTAAATTTTGTTAACGTTATTCTGTTCCTGTAAGTATGTACATTTTTTTTTATCAATATATAAAAGTTAAATTAGAAAAACAACAAGTTTTTTTTAATATACTTAATCTAGTTTGTAAAGAAGGGTTCCATTACGAAGGGTTTATACAAAAATATCCTTTTCATAGGTAAGTTTGGTTTTCATTCCACTTTCAAAAGAAGACATTTTACTTCTGCTCTCGAATATCGCAAGATGTAACCAATACACACGGTCACGTCTCTTGGAAAAATCTATCCAACAAATAAAATAAACAATCGATGTTTTCTTTATAACTCAGACAGATGTTCCTATTCATTCGAGTGGAAGACTGTGTGTCTGTGTATGTATATGTGTGGTTTTGTAGGTATTGAGAGTTACAAAGGGGAGAAACTTTGTTTTTTAAATTTAACCTAAACTTTACCAGCTGTTGTTTTCTTAAAAAAATATACTTAAAAGTAAGCCTGTTTATATTCATATTCATATATTATATTAGATTGATTGGAATCGACAAGTAAAGATATATTTTTTAAGAATAGGCAATCTCACTACATCTTATAAATGATACATTCGCCAAAATTAAAGATATAGTGCTTATTATTTCATATATATATTACATAGTTTCGCTCAGCAAAATTCACAATTTAAATTTTTGTTGAAGGAACCATTCTTCCGTCATCATAAATGGGCCAGTTTATATCTCAGTTACAGAAGCCCGTAAGTGACACATCAAGCCACTCTTACATCCCCGTAAACCACACAATCAATAGAAGCAAGAAACCCTCTAATTTTCTATTATCATTGACCTCCAACTCAAACTTCTCAGTGTAGACCCTACAGGGTAAATCCAGATATCTACTTCTTGGTTCAGGGCTCGTAGTCAGTTGTAAAAACCATGAATGAGTTGTCAATAAGGGTTTTTGAAAATCTGTAGTCCTGAGACGATTATCTTCGTTTTACACACAATCTATAAACGTAAGACTCTGTCTTATGAACTATGTCAAGTTATAGTGTAGTCACCCTGCGGGGTAAATCCAGACTTCTACATCCAGGTTCAGTTCGCAGTCTGGTTCCCGCGTGACCGGCCTTAAATTTCCTTACACGAAAGCTCTTTGCAGTTGACAGTCCGGGAGAAAGGGGGTGGTATGTAGATGTTATGGACACTACTTGACTCTAGCTAGAAGCTCTTTGTAAACTTGTGTACGAATATGTTGTTTTTGATTAGTTATACTATATTTACTAATTAAGGAGATATATCTGTCCAAGAGAATTCCCCTGATGAATTAATTTTGCGGGTCACAGCCCTCAGTCATGAGGAAATACGACTCACAGAGAGAGAGAGAGAGAATTAACGAGAATTTAATTCAAACTATTGTTAATAGATACTTTTACGTTAAGTTCCAATGTTTCCCAATGGACTGTTTTTGACGAAATTGAACGAATGCCTATTATACACTATATACATACTAATACACTGAATGTTACAATAAAAGTTTTGAATTTGTGTTAAACGTGATCTTGGTTTTACCTGGTGCATTATAATTTTTAAGTCGAAATCGCTTTTGGTTCTAAGATCTAGTTTTTAGCACTTATTAGACATTTTTAATATATTTATTAGCTATATTCATATCTATGTGCTACTAAAACCAGTTCAAATGTTAAATTTGGTTGCCAGAAGGCAGTGAATGGCATTTTCGTGTTCAAGTTTTCTTCGTCTAGTTTAATAACTCCGTGGTTTAAAGGGAAGTGGGGAGGGTTCCTTTCCGTTCGCAAATATCGTGCCTATATTAAAGTTTTGGCCTCGACTGTTTCAGCTTGTTAGTGATACAAGAGCCTTTTTCGACTATAATTTATGTGGAAACTGTACTTTTTACAGTACCGAGAAATTGTAACTGAACTGTCAACGTCTTGCTTAAAGATATGACGTGTAATTACTGAAATTGTCTTCGGAAATTGTAGAAGCAAATTGCTTTGTATTTGTTAGTTTTTCTTTCTTGTTTTTGATGGAGAACGATAAAGTCAAGTAATAAGATATTAATGAAGCTTCGAATATTTAAAGTATTTTGATATGGTTTAATGCAAATTACAGAACCGCGTACTTTTAGCCAATTATCTTTCAAAATATCATTACTTAAACGAACAAAGGAAGTTCAACTGCATATTCTAAGCGACTGCCTCTAGCAACCCTTACAGGGTGCGAGTTGACTACACATATGTGAAAATTTGGTCAACGGCTTTGAGAATCAATAAATGCCATAAAACTCTTTAAATAAAACAGTTGATTTTAAGCAATTTTCATAAGCCATAAAACAAGAACTGTTTGATTTATACGCTAAAGCCAGTCGTTTACATTAGTATCTACGTCTCAAAACTCCCGAAAAATCAAGAATCACAATCAATTGTAGAGGCCGCGATCAAACATATTTTTTTCGTATTATTTATTTTTATGTGTTAAATCAACCTTTAAAAAAAGTATGTATTAAGTATGTATTTACAAAAGAAAAGTATATCCGTTGTCTAGTACCCACGACACAAGTGTTTGCTTAGTGTGGGGCTAGATGGCGATGTGTGCAATGTCCCGGAAAATTTATATTTAAAATGTTTTTCGTATGTTATCATTTACCCCGTATTAGTCTAGCAACTCAGGTTGTTTGGTGTACAAGCAAGAAGTAAATTAGTTGTCTGTGCGTCTTCTCACTACATCGTTTATTTCAATTTAGTGCAATTAATTAAAGGGGAGACTACATAATGTGTGAGTAATATGCTTTGAACTCAGTAATGGAAGTTGGAAGGCAATTTTGTGGCTTAATTTCGGTCTGGGGGCTTCTATCACGTGTAGCTATCGATTTTGTTTAGATAGCTACTTGTTGAAACTATCGTGTTCTATAGTGTTGTAATAGATGACGACTGGGCTTCCTTTAAGCGCGATGGAGGAATAGTTATTATATCAGACACTGATACTTCTATATTATATAAAACTCAAAGGTGACTGACTGATTGACTGACTGACTGACTGATATAGTGACCTATCAACGCACAGCCCAAACCATTGGATGGATTGGGCTGAAATTTGGCATGCACGTAGATGTTATGACGTAGGCATCCGCTAAGAAAGGTTTTTGGAAATGTCACTTTTAAAGGGGTGAAATAGGGGGTGCAAGTTTTACTTTCTAAAGCCAGCGGAGCCGCAAGCATCCACTAGTCTCCTATATGATATTACTCGCGGGTTCGTTTGCATTAAAAAGTAAAACTTGTATCCCCTATTTCACCCTTTTAAAAGTGGGTTTTCCAAAAACCCTTTCATAGCGGATGCCTACGTCATAACATCAACCTGCATGCCAAATTTCAGCCCGATCCGTCCAGTAGTTTGGGCTGTGTGTTGATAGATCACTAAGTCAGTCAGTCAGTCAATCGCCTTTGAGTTTTATATATTTAATAGATTAGCAGGGTCACGCAGTGTTATGTGTATTAATCCGGGACGGACATCGCTTACGTGTTTAATTGTCATGAAATGAGTGTGACGTCTGCTTATCATTGTGGATGGGCGTTAAAAATAAAAAGGAATTCTTTTTATACAATTTTTCACCATTTCATTGTGCGTTATTGGCTTCATTTTAGATTACAAATTCAACCAAAATTCAGCAATTACAAAGCGATTGATGTAATCTGAATTTTATATGGGTTTATTGCCGGAAAATAAAGACATTATATAAAAGCCATACATAGCTACAGAATAAAGATGTATATCCGAAAAGTGCAGCGACAACAAAGTGCTTATCATGAACGGCTATAACACAGACAAACAGGCTACATCTCCTCAGTATGTACGCAACTTCATAATTACCTATTTCCCATCTCGCCGCGGGCCGCCGCCGACTCTTAATTAACTGCACCCCGCTTCTAGTATACAAAGTATAACTATTTGCGTGAATGAAAGCAGCACTTAGGATAAGTATAGGATTATAATGTTTACAATGAGTTAATGAAAAACTACGCACGAAATTTATGGATAAATTGAGCTCAACAAAGGGAAAGTTTCCTTAGTCAAATATTCTTATATTTCGCGAGATTTCAAAACTTGTTGTTGTTTTTGACTTATGAAAGCTTTCCTTATGCGTTACTTATCAGTTATCATGTGCCAATGAGATTAAAAACCAAGGATTGTAGCTATTCTATTAACCAATTACAATTTTAGTACCAGTTTTGTCCACTCGCAATGTTCTTTGCTGGTTTCTGGTCGGAACAAAACATAGTGATAATTTGCCGACCGTGTGTGAAGAAAACGATGTGAGACCGACATGTTTTAAAAATCATAGTGGTTTTAGTTTATAGTGGTTTGGTTTTAGATGATAATGTAAATCCGTACGTATACTATGTAGTGATATTATTTTTATGAGTTAATGACACAACTACTTAGTTTTACTTAAAATTGGTTAACCTTCAATTAAAATATGTCACGATGTTTTCCTTCACCGCTAAGCGAGTGCAAATCCACACTTAACTTGAAAATACAAGTCATTAGTGTAGGGCCGGATTCGAACCAGGGTGTGTCTGGATGAAAAACAGGCACTGGAACCGCTGAGACACACTCACTTATATAAATAATACACATCAGGTCCTTTTTAGTCTCAAATCGTTTCTTCAAACACGGTCGGCGCCGCTACACACAAATATACATGATTACAAATCTATACATATGTAAATAACACACATGTTAATAAAGTGTATGTCACTCACCGTTTCTCCGTACCAAGAGGGATGCTCACAAGTAATTAGGCCCCACGATGTAAAGCGATTGCCTCCGGGTGAAAGCGGTAATAGCTAATTACCGAGTTAGGAGGATCTTTATTTATTTACCTCGTTTGATGAATATAGACTTTATAGATGTCTCTCGGTTAATGCTGGGGAGTTTGTTGGATGTTAAATATGTTAGGAGGAATCACAAGTGTAATAGACGGCTCTTTGTGAAGGAAAAACCACGATATTATAAATATTATTAGCAAAATATACCTAAGTCCTGGTTATTACAATAAGTCATGATTATAGTTTGAATGCTTACTGTCCCGTGCATTTTGGATAAAGACGAGTTATGGATTAAAATGAAATGGGAACTTTACAAAAATATGTGGTTTTATTATACAGAAGCAACAGTGTCTGGCAAAAAGTTCCCAGAGTTATGTAACGGGGAATTAAGTAAGCACCTTTTTAAATGATAAAAGTGATTTTATAACCAAAACAGAATTCAATAGGTACAAAACTGATATAGCTGGTACCATTTGGTAACATAATTTAAAAAATACCAAAAAGTCGCTCAAATAAATTTCAGATCATTGATGTTTTATTATTATAATTATATTGTTTTAATCTATTTAACAAAAGATCGCACCAAAACATTTTAATACCGCCATATGTTAGTTCCGGCTAATAATCGAAATTAATCCTGCCTTCACGGTCTTCTTCAGAGCTCAGTAAGCCGTGAAATTGGAATACAAACATGCTCACAGCTTTGTTCCCAAAGGTAATATAAGTAGCTATATCCGCTGCCTCTTATGTCCCTTTGAAAGCGACCTTCATGTCTTTGTTTTAGGAGAAGGAAAAATTTTCATATCTCGTTAATAGATATTGGATGTATTGTACAGTTATGAAACTTAATATTGTTTTAAGGAGCCTGAGCATATTTTGAATACAAATTACTTTACTAATAATAAAAATAAAAAAACAGAAAATGTTTACCTTTCTTTTAAAAACCAAAGATGTTTTTACAAATGGCTGTTAGAAATATTCCATTATCAAGTTAGCCAATAACATACTAAAGGTCGTTTAAGGAGAAAAAAAAGCTCACAGCCAAACCTGACTCCGTACAAAATAATTTATTCCCCAGATCACTAGACAATAGATTAACATTTCAAGCACTAAAAGAACAAAACCGCTCCACGTTGGATTTAATAAGAACAGAGCGGCAGCCATAACAATACTCATTCTGCCTTAATAATGACAACACAAAGTCTCGGAAGATGTTTCAACCCACTAAGGCCTTCTCTGAATGACCAATGCGTTGCATCTACCTCCCTTACAACTATAACTTTACCCACGACACAAAAAAATATAAACCTTATCAGTGTATATATAAGGTAGATGATGGTAGCAAAGGTAAGGTGGTAATTTGTAATCCAAATGAAACGTTGACGCTGAGCCCCGAGCGGCCGAGAGCGAAGAAAATTGTAAGATCAAATTAGGTTCCGGTTTAAAGTCCTCACAATAATAAGAATGTCTTGGAAATGAAATGTGCGAGGAGCGAGTTTTTAGGGAGACAGGATCTAATTTGTGTTATTCTGAGTTTTAGGTAAGTGTTTTTGTGCTAAGCTGTGGGGGCGTTTGGTCAAATTATTTTTGCTTTACTTTTTAGGATTACTTTATTTTTAAATAAGTAAGTATTACTTCTAGTAGTCAAACCAAGAGGTTCACATATTTCGGTCGCAAAATGATAGTAATGAGCTTTAATAAAATAGGTAACATATGTACTTACATGTAAACTAATATTTCTGATTGTCCGTAGAATTTAGTTACTTAATATTATCTCTTGAGAAAATTGTGTGCTGTGGTATTTATTGATGATCTTGGTTTCGCTCGTATTGTTTTAAAATAATATGCTTTTGTCACAATGGGACCCTATAGTACCTCCATACTAGAAACCGGATAATTCGAGACCGCTTTGTGGCGTGTAAGGAGGAACAAACAGATCTCAAAAGATTAAGCACAAAAGAAGACAAAGAACTTACGTAAAACCTAAAATAAAATAAACAGAACCTGCACTAGAAACTGAAAAGGCAGAGTCTAACTGATAGATTGAGTTCCGACTCCAAAAGGAAGTATGAACAAAATCCATTAGGAATCCCAGCGGACTCCCACGGTCTTCCGTTTCGGAAATTACATTAAAAAACGATACTTTTAACCGACGACATCTCACCTCGCAAACACCACGTTACATAAAAAAATAACACATACAAATTACTAAAACCTTCACGCATAATAGATAACACAACATAGAAAACAAAAGTAGCTTGATTCCGTATTGATCCGTTGCATTGACGCGACATAAGTTGCTATAGAAGTTAGGTAATTTGTGATTTTTTAGCGTACGATAAATACCTATTCAAAACATATGTAAATATATAGTTGTCTCTACATTACTTTATGTACGCTTTCTACCCAATAACTAAAGATACGACTAAAAAATGCAAAGGAAAATTTTCTCTCTTCGCGCACGTCTCTGCGAATTTTTTGCAATTTTCTTTAACCTACTTTGAGACAAATTTCTTATTGCTTCGTACTTTTTGCTCTTTATACAACTGTGATAGTTTATTGATATTTTAAGCACTTTAGTTTTTACTGGCTGGTAGTGTTTTCTTTTCCTTGTTTTCGTTCAGTTACTTAGTTTTATTACGAATTTAAAATATTAGTTCTAAATGTCAATTTATTATAATGAAAATGTAAGTTACAATTTTGACAAAGCAACATCGATAAAAGAAACTAAAGCAGAGTATAAGTATGAAGAGTATACATTTATGTAACTAATATAATATTTTGTAACAATGGACAAATACCCAGCTATACAATACTGCAACAAAATTAATAAAATACTAAACCCATCTTCATTTCAACTTTTAAAGTAACTTTAAATATTCCTACCACAAATAGTCTAGGTTCAGTCTAAGTACTCAGTTGATTGAAATTCAGCTCGATAATCGAGAAAATCTCCGATTGTAGATGCATTGAGCGTCTGCAATACCGACAAACAAGTTAAATAATTCGTCTGTAATCGCCTGGTCCGACCAGACTGTAAGCAATTTAGTGCGGATTAAACCATGATTCCATTGCAGAGTTCACCCCCTGGCTTTTGTGTTTGTAGTTGTTGCAGTAAGAGATGTATGCTAAGCTAATTCCTAATACATCACACAACGCTATCTAGCCCCAAGCTAAGCAAACGCTTGCGTCATGGGTACTAGATACTGTAACTGGATGTTATCGTTTAGTCAAAACTAATTTTACACTTATAAAATTTCAATAACATTGTCTTGCTAAAAATATTGTGTACAAAATATTCACTATGACTCAATCAAGACTTGATGATTATCAAGTCAAGAATTATCGTTTTCGTACCATATAAGACTTCGGTTGTAGTTATATTTATGAGATACTATTATGGAATTTTATAAATCAGGCTAGATCTGAAGTGTAAATATATCGTGTAAATAAAAATCAAGATCACAAAGTAGTCTACACAAGAAAAGCAAGTTTATGGAAACTGACATTAAATTGTTATTTCCGGGTACTTTCCCCATACTGTTAGTAATGTGAACGATTCCCAGAGCGAATAATACAGAGATTTATATGCACTGAGAACTCGCCTGTCTGTCCCTAATCTAATAATGACCATAGAATGGTGAATATCTTCTAAGATTATATTCTGGGAAAATGTAGTCTAATGTATATAGCTCTTTGTTATATGTATATTGAATCTAAATCTGATATTTTCAGGTGTCCATGCAATTTTTTATATTGACTCAATTTTGATATGGTTTAGTGACTGAAAGTTTACTATACTTATTATTTTTAGAAAGACCTTTTTAAACAAACACACATCCAAACAGTTATGAACATATTTCAGTTAAATCAATAGTCGTTAATAGTAGTAAAACAAATTCATTGTAAATAAAATCCATGCCTATCAAGACTAGAAAATTTAACAGTATCCACCATGGTTGTCAAAACAGTGTTGAAGGGTAGCATGCAATTAAAAAGGGAGTTTACGAAGCTCCGCTGTCACGTCATTAATTTTATGGTGACATGAGTCAACGCTGGCCAGGTTCAGACATAATGATTGTATTTTTAAAATGTTATTAAATTTTAAATGTTTACATTATGGTATCGAAAACTTGCTTTTTAGGATAAACACATCAAAGCTAGTTTCGTCGTTGAATTGCAATATTATGTACAAATTTGTTGTGTTCCGTTTATGTATCATAGTGTACAAATTTCATGTGCAAAATGTATAAATTAAAATGACTATATCGTAATTTAAACCATCAATATGCCATATTATTGCAGCTTATTAATGAAATTTATTTCAATAAAATCAAAAACCGACTTTATGTGTTCACACTAAAAACTTGTTCATTTGCTAAACAAATCTAAGCCTATCAGAGAAAACCGCATCAAAATCGGGCTGATAATTCAGAAGATATAGTGTATACAGCAGCGCCCCCTGGTGAGTAGTCATCGTAATACGTGGGTGAAAAGATGCACCCATTAAACCTCAACACATCACAGAAAACTGTATCAAAATCCGACTAGTAGTTTTGGAAATATGGGTAAAATTGGTTTGCGTAAACTTTATCAATTTGTTGGTTTATTGGTTTTTTCTCAGAAAGTACTAGACCGAAAGAAAAAAAAAATATGGGACTATTTCGGAAACTATCCCCGTCGAATAAAAAAGGATTTTTGAAATCGGTTCATAAATAACGGAGCAATCGCGTATCATATCCACAAAAAAAATACTTTCAGAAGACTTGATAACCTCCTTTTTTTGGGAGTCGGTTAAAAAGATACAATTTTTTTTTAAAAGATTAATCACTAAGGGACCTCATACTACCTACATACATACCAGATATCATGAAAATCCGTTCCGTTTTTATGTGATGAGCGTTTAAATAAACAGACAAACAGATAAAAACGGAAGCACGGAAGACGGAGAAACAGATTAACAGACACAAATACTATAAATTGTTGGAACGTGTTCTGTTATCAATTCTAAGTTTCTCCAAACATTTATTTTTAATTATATTCAATGTTCAGACTTTCGTCCCTCTTCAGTTTTGTTATATGTTTAGATAGATTTTACATCGTGTTACCAAAAAACGAATTATTGTTACCAAATGTTAGCCGTGACCTTTTCATAACAAAGACACATCTTACACACATCTTATTTCCATTTTCCTTCGTCCGAATATCCCAAGTCAGAATGAAGTCAGTCCTCAAGCCCTCCTCGATTCATCCCTTATTATCGAATTGGAGGAGCGTGGTGTCCTTTAGTAATTCAATAGCAGAATAACGACGGTGACAATATGAATCTACAAAATCGTACCGTATCTTTGGAGTCGGGTTTTCCTTACATACGAGCTACCTTATTTATCCACCTTTGGAAACGAGACAGTCCTACCGCTGTCCAAGTTGAGGTTGGGACACACTTAGATATAAAAAAAAAACACGAAATTATCAATTAATGATATCCAGTGTCGACTACAAGATATTTTCTTGTAAGTGCTGCAATGCCACATTACGATTAATCAAAGATCAAAATGATAATATTTTCTACGAAAGCAAACCAGTTTGATTGAAACGTTTCAAGAATAAGGCATAAATAATAAAATTAAAACTTTCGTGAGACATTTTATTGTGTCTGCGTGCTGCCGTGGTCCCAGAACATACGTTCTGAAGATGGATGTATCATTAGTAAAAAAATAATAATATTATAATTAGTATTAAATTATATAAATGATTACTGTAATATATGACGTACCTATTGTAGCGCAATGTTATAAGGTCAATAAATAACTTTGAATCTTTGAATCTTTGGATGTCATAACATCCGAAACGCGTAAACAACTTGCGCGAATTACACGTGAGTGAAAACCGTTTACTTAACATATTGATAAATAATAATACTCATAAAACAATGTTCGTTTTAACATAGCACGTAACATACTCAACTAAACAAGCATTTCGATTCAAATAATAAATAATACTACGACGACGTTACATGCTCGAGATTTCTTTATTAACTATGTAGTCTCACTTCTGTATGTACTAAGCGTCACACTTTTTATAGCTGTGAAAAAAAAAAAACCCAAAAAAAAACTTTTTAACAAATGTCACTGTCAATGTCGCGCCTGTAGCGCCGTCCTCCTGTCAAACCCCATTCATTTCTTGTGTGCGGGCGTCGCAACATCATAAATTTCGTTTCATTTTACTATTTGAATTTTTCGTGGAAAAAGTGTGTATTTCATGTGTTCAAGTGGTAAATTAGGAAAAGGAGCATCGGAATTTTAAAATAACGTCGAAAGTTCGAGGTTTGGTACAAAAACTAAGCAATTTATCAACCAGCTCAAAGGATAAAGGTTAGTGCAACTACTAACTTACCAAGCAATCTTACTGCATTTATTCATCATCGATTTTAATTTTCTTGGTACAATCTTATATATTTTATAAAACTATACCGAATAGATCGTAAATATAGATTTATTTTTCAACAAATGATATAACGATCTTTATTTGAAATACCCAAATTTTTGTCATGTAGATCGGAAACATGACTTTTCTAGCAATGTTTCTGTAACGATCTTTTTTCGATGTAACGACATATTTGTTGTTTTTGTTACAAATACAATACAACAAAATATGAATTTATTTATTACCATTTTCTTACATACATTGTTCTACAGTTTATTCAATGTAAAAAGAACTAGATTTTCTAACCTATAAGTAACGGTTATTTTGTTTGTGATTCATATTTATTTGAGCACGGTTGATAACAAACTAGTCTAGTGGCATAACGTGATTATGTACAATGACTTTAAAAGTGCTTCATAGCAAATTAGCAAATGTTCAGTTTTAGTTCTAGAGGTTTGACAGGAGGACGGCGCTACAGGCGCGACATTGACAGTGACATTTGTTAAAAAGTTTTTTTTTTTGTGTTTTTATTTTTTTTCACAGCTATGAAAAGTGTGACGCCTAGTACATACAGAAGTGAGACTACATAGTTAATAAAGAAATCTCTTTGCATGTAACGTCGTCTCGTATAATTATGGTCGAACTTCACTTAAGGTAAGTTCGTATAACCATTAATTAGACATGCGATTTAAAACTAACGCGTTAGATTTAGTCATTCGCTTTAGACTGCAGGATCTAATACATTTACATCAAACGTGTACCGAACATAAAAAATCCTCAATACACCTCCGCCCTACCCACCAGGTTGTTACAGGATAAATATAACGAGGTGACCCGTGTCACGTGGAATCTCCGCAGCCGCAACTCAGACCTAATTTCGTGCGGAAATCTTGTACCAATCTCGGGATATATTTTTGTCAGATGTAAGCTTGAAATGTTTGTTCTGCCAAGATTATGTTATTGAGAGGGTTGCGTTGAGGCTTGGTTTTGATGTAAGTTTTGGATAAAGTGTGGTGTTTTTTAGGTTGCTACATCTATGTTTATGATAAAGATATCTAAAGGCATGTGCTAATACATATACTCGCATGGTGGTTAATGTCTTTTCTGGTCATCTCTTGCCTAGCTACCCTCTCAAGTAAAAAAAAATGTCGCCAAGAACCAAACAATGTGTTACAATTAAATTTAAAAGCCAGTTTAATTCTAATATAGTCTTACTACAGTATCGTAAACAGTTTGCGATACTTTAGTAGTAGTTGTTTGTGTTGTTACTGATAGCCCGTCGTAAAAATATATTTTTTTATGAGTTTACACATACTCAATGTAGGTAGGCACTCTAAAATACACAGTCAGATGCATAAGAGACGCTTAGAACTCCCCATTTGACAATCTCACACGAGTGCAGAATTTTCAAATTACATATTTATATTTTCTTCCCTCGGTATATAAAACTTTACAACGTCAGTATACGAGTATATACATAATAATTGTACACAGAGACATACAGTCCTGTTTATTCTATCCACGTACGTCCCCTGAGACGGAGCATGCGTTTAATGAAAATAATCCTATACCTCTAATGATAGTAGTTACGTGATGGATTTCTCTTTGTGCAGTTGTTATGTAATATCTTATTAACTGACTTCAAAAGAAGGAGAGTATCATGGTTTCTGTTTTTTTTTGCTCTGTATGTTACGCGATTACTTCGTTATTTATGAACCGATTTCAATTTTTTTTTATTCGCCTAGGATAGCTTCCGAAATGGTCCCATATTTTTTTTACGATAGTGCGACAGACACTTTTTTAAACAACAATTTTCTTGTTTTGTCAGAATATTAATTCATAAGTAGTATTTTTTAGAAATGTGATGAAAATTTCAAAGTATTTTTTAAAAAATTGAATTAGTTCTACAACACCAGTCATGGTAAAAACTTATTTATAAACATAGTTTAAACGAATGAATTAAGAGTTACAGCTAAACTTTAAATTTATTCATGTAAATTTACTTATTAAAAGAACATCCCAAATTCTACATAAATAATCAGCAGAAAATATTCCCTTTCAGCCAAAGTCTTGTCTAAAATGATG
Source organism: Macaria liturata (assembly GCA_964023185.1). Classification (NCBI taxonomy): domain Eukaryota; kingdom Metazoa; phylum Arthropoda; class Insecta; order Lepidoptera; family Geometridae; genus Macaria; species Macaria liturata. Next base: position 10,392,946 of record OZ026815.1, on the reverse strand, counting down.
CCATCACAGTAACGTACCTACTACTTAGCTACTTTCTCTCATTTTCAGGCAAAGTAAACGCATATTCTTGCCAGCGCCGTGTAAGTATACTTTAAATTGCAGCGAAATTGTCCAAAGTGTTATCATATCTTAGAAGGTTCCATTAGAGACAACGCCACGTATTTACAGTAGATCAACTAGAGATTTATTAGATTCTGATACTACTGAAGCTTAGTGACTTACGGTATTCATTCACAAAATGATATGATATGATAAATCTCTCCTTGAAAAGGCCGTATGCAAAAAAAATTAACTTGTAAGCCTGGGTTAATTATTAAATAACGTTGGTCGAGTAAAATTGTTCAACATCAGAGTTCGCTATTCTTATTCAAATTCAATTCAAATAAGTTTGTAACTTTCTTGCACAACTGCATATCCATGAATCATATTGTTTACGTATTTCTGGTATGTGTAAAAAACAATGAACGTGTCTTTTATGTAAGCAACTTTTATTTTATGTAGTTTCTTCATAAAGCCTTACCCATAACAGGTATATTTTTATTTTTTATTATAGATTAACATACCCAACCGTACTGTTTCTAACCCTGTATTACGTACGTACACTTGAGCGTTTCTTCAGAAATGTCCCGCTTGATTAGACATCGCTTTGCTCGAGCTTTCCGCTCCTCAAAGCTACATGAAAATGATTCTTCACTCGTCTTTATATTTGAGAAAATGTATTTTTGTACTCTTGCTATTTCTCGCCTTGATTATGATCTACTTACTTTAAATATTCAAGTTACTTAAGTACGTTTATTGATTTTGATACGAATATTAAATTATGTTTATCAAGCAGGTTATGTTCTTAAGTAAATAATGTTAGTGTAATTATATGATAAATAGGTGCGTTTTCAATTTTAAACTCGATAATAAAACTACAACTACTAGGTACCAGTACCTACATAGATTACTCATAAAAGCTTATGTATTCCATAATATTAAATTAATAATAAAATTTAAACGATTTAACAATAATATATATTTTTTTAATTTTTAAGTCATTTATTACACACCAAACAATTGTGATGTAGTTCTATTATCAAGTTAAAAAATAAAAAAAACATCTTATCATATAATTACACTAAATTACACTAAAAATATTGGCTGCAGAACACTACCTGCTTTATAAATGTGCAACGACCTCAGTTAGTACAAACAAAACAATGACAGAATCAAAGGCAGAAGATAACATTTCGCAACAACTGAATCCTAACCTTACCAATGCTATTCAAGAACCTTACAAAGCCGTTCAAATAATGCCATGTTTACATTGGCAACAGAAGTCTCGCGCCGGACATGACAACAGTGTATCGTGCAAGAATACCGATGACCTCCCACTGAGCCATGCATTATGTATCCCCACTAAGCTCCCGAAATGAATGCAACGGAGAAAAAACATCTAGTAGACGAGATGTTAGCATTTTGTTAGAAAATATGGAAAGGCCTTTTCATAAGCTAATAAGACTAGTCTGGTAGTTTTGCAAAAATATATACATATTTTTGGTGTATTACTTAAAAATTTAATGTAGATTTTTTAAAATATAGGTAATCCCTGTCCGTTCTCTATGCATATTTTAATTTCAACGTAGCATTAGAAGTGCAACAATTTCAAACAATGGAAACCGACATAAAAAGGTAGTTATGCAAAATAACTTTAACAGGTGCATTCGAAAATGCATTTCGCATCCAACCGATTCTTTTGCCCCGTTTCGACATTAGTTTCGTAACTCTTACGTTATAATACTGCTTCTATTTTTGTTGTGTGTTTCGGATACACGTACCAAAATATGCATAAAATGACCAGCACTTAGTAGAACCAAAAGGTAGTATGTAGATATGGAACTAATATCTTAATTTTTCTTCTGTACTAAAAATAATTACGCATATCGGCAAAAAAATATAGCAAAAAAAGATTAATATAGATTACTTATTACTTTCCTGGTAACAACAGTGTAATAGTTTGGAAAGCGGCTAATAAATTGAACAAGTACTTCAAGTGGAGGGATACAGAAGAAAACGGGACTGAAAGACCAAGCAGAGGTCATTACGGGAAGAAAGTGGAGATGGGCTGGCCATATTGCTCGAATGGACTGTCACTGATGGACACGAAGACTAGTAGTGTGGAGACCATGGGCAGACAGGAGACCACGAGGCCGCCCACCGTTACGATGGGTTGATGACATCCAGAAGCACGCGGGTCACAACTGGATGGCTAGAGCGGCGGATCGCGAGTCATGGAAAAAAATAGGAGAGGCCTATGTTCAGAAATGGACAACTAATGGCTAAGAGAGATGACGAAGAAGAAGTGGAGCTGGAATGTTTTCTACAATTTTTGGTCAGAGTATATCTCATCCATTCCCCTACATCCAGGCACGAGTCCCCCGCGTCACTGGGACGTGTATCCGAGGCTAAACTACGGAAATAAAAATCCTATAAATATTGAACGAGCATATTTTTCTCACTTTGTCGCTTGCAAGTCGACGGCGTTTGTCGCCATCTATGGTGCTCTAGCCTGGTATTGACAATCTAACTGTATGTGTGATCAACGCTTTGCTTAAAGGGACAAGTTGTCGATAGTTGTGAGGATAAAGCTGTTGTCAATATTTAGTCGTCTTGATGAGTAAATTGATATGAGTATATTTTATGTTTTTGACAGTTTTAAAGTTTGGTAACGAAAATGTATTAGATAGTATTTTCAAGAATACTAACTTTTATGATACAATAATATGTCAAGATTTAAAATGAAGATTTTATAACTCTATCTCAGGATCTATAAAGATTTACAGTTATCTCACACGTAACTTGGAAAAAGATCACATATTTTTTGAAGCGGAAAAAATGACTCCTTGGGTTTAAATTGACAAAATAGAATATGTTATTAAATACGCATACATCCGTGAGTATAATATTGTATCTTTACCAGACTTATTATTTTTTTCTAAGAAGGGTACCTGCCTTTACGAACCTGTCACCCCTGGCGTTACCATAAACCTGTCGTAAAGTAACACTGTAGACGAGTACATCCCTACAAGAGTACATCCCTAGTTATTGCATCTTCACTAGGAATAATTATTACTACAGAATTGTAACTCCTTATACTTTGAAATGTTTCCACACTTCATCTCTCTCACACACACTACACACACACAAAGCTTGCTCGAGATTGATACCAGAAATAACCGAACACTGCCAAATGTTTTGGTTGCAGTTGATCGCTGAATGGTTAAGTCCACCTCCAACTCAACCGCGGCGGCTGTGGTGCAGTTCAAGTTGGAGGAAAAGTCAAAGTCCCAGAGATGGTCATTGGTCAATCTCTGAGACTTTTTTGGGTCACTTATGTCTGAAAATAGAAACCAAAAACGCTGTCATATACTTGGTCAGAATTCGCTAAAATAGTTAAGCTCCCGCCCACTGACTCAACCGCGGCGGTTGTGGTTGACCATCTCGTGGGATTACTTTTTGCCTCACTTACGTTTCTGTAGTATAAATTATTCGTTTGATACACATGACGCCCTCAAAGACTATCTACGAGTATGCAATGCACATATTGAGGCTTAGGAACCGATTTTAAGGTTCGAGGGGAATGCGCTTGCTTTTATATGCGACACGAACCTTGTATTTGGAGGGTATAAGCAGTAAGACAACTTATGCTGTGATGAATGTATTTTTTTTACTAGTGGGTGCTCGCGGCTTCGCTCGCATTAAGAAGTAAAACTTGCATCCCCTATTTCACCCCTTTAAAAGTGGCATTTTCAAAAATCCTTTCTTAGCGGATGCCTACCTTTATTCCAAATTTCAGCCCAATCCGTCCAGTGGTTGGGCTGTGCGTTGATAGATCACTATATCAGTCAGTCATAATCACCTTTGAGTTTTATATATTTAGATTTGTCAATTTTTAAGGAGGATAAAGCATAACAACAAATTATGGAAGTATAGATTTAAGGATAAAAATACAAAGTATGTCTATAATATGCAAGAATTTCTTATTCAAAACTAACCGACCGCAACAGTAAATATGATAACTCTGTTGCGGCGTGGCAGTCAAATTAAACTAACTAGCAAATCAACCATTTTCGTTAAAGTTTTGTACAGTGCTACTTATTAATATATCCAAAAGTCTTTGATATAGTGATTGGATAAAATGATATTTTAGGTAACAGTTTCATGTAAATTGAATTAGTTTCATAGCTTTATGTTAGTTTACAGTACATAGTCCAACAAATTTTAACAATCTGAGTTTAAATTTTTGTGAGTATCCAAATGTCCATACTGTTTCTTTTGTACCATTTTATAGGCGATCATTTTTGGAGGATCAAAGGAAATTGCTTACCGCATGCACATCTACAGTATACCGATGGAAGTAATCTTACAACTGTCAAACGTAATGGTGACTGATATTTTGTTTGTATTCTGTTCGTTGTTTACGTGATAAGCATCTGAATTATGTGGAGGTGAAAAATTGCCTCTGTCTAGATAGATTTGGAACAATCGGCCATTTTTCATGTGGAATGGTATTCGATCATTGCTGGTGATTGGTTTACGAAGTTTGTCAATGTAATGATTGTAGCTGTAGAAAATTGTATTTTTTTTAAGTAGTTAAAATACTATATTTCTGAATAACCTACGTACTCACACTGAAGTATCAATACTGTTGAAAATGCATGAGTTTTTTTTTGTTTGAACAACAGAAACTACTTTTTGTTCAAATTACGAGTAAATTATTTACCTAAAAAAATACAAACGTACTCAACTAAATTATTCTTAATATATAAAACTCAAAGGTGACCAACTGCCATAGCGATCTATCAACGCACAGCCCAAACCTCTGAAAGGATCATGCCGAAATTTGGCATACAGAACGATGTTATGATATAGGCATAGAATTTTTGGAAATGCCACTTTTAAAGGGGTGAAATACTTCTTAATGCGAGCGAAGCTGCGAGCTGCCTAGTCTATGTACATTTATGATTAGACAGTGCGTTCACCAATACATAAATTTCCTCCACCCAACAAATTAAATCGCAACATTTGCTACTAGATATCTACTAAAGCTTAATAAAATACTATTACAAACTGCTTACATTATAACTTTCTAACTGCATTCCTCATTTGCAGCAAGAAATAGATTCTAGATTAAATTGGCCGCACACCTAAGTAACCATTCAATACGTTATTTAGAGATATTATCAAAAGAATAATAAATAACCCTCCGGTGGTCGTAAATGATAAACTTGTCTCGCGGATTACAAAGTAAATTGGAACTCAGATTGTGGCGGAAGGTGACCATGATGTTGTTATTTGTGAATACATGTATGTTTGTGTGTGTATCATGTGTGTGTGTGTGTATGTATTTTTATATAATAATTGAATGTATGATAACTGATTGCTGAAAGGAGGGTGGAGAGAAAAATAAGACTTTATTACAATATCAGTAAGTTTTAAGTACTTACTTATATATATAAAATAGGTATTTAATTTACAACATCTTCCAGAAAAGCGTTTCATTTTTCAAAATAATTAATTATGTTTTTAAATAACGACTTTGTTTATATTACAAGTAGATCAAACTTCGCTTATCCTGTTGAATAATATCAGTTTTGTAGGACAAATTCTACACTATCTGAAGTCTACATTATCTGAAGAATTACATACCAAAAAAGAGAATCCTGCACTTTTTTCAAACAAACTTTATAGTTTTTTTTTCTATCCTCTTAAATTTCCACTATCCTGCTCCGAACTCAAACCCCCTCACCCATGGTCGCAGTACCGCCGGCGGTAGTCCAGTAAACATTACGACTTAATCTCGAGTAAATTGCCAGTTATCAGCCCGTAGCGACCGCTTGCATAATTGCAACTCCTTAGACGGCGACCGCGCTTTGTGCCCTTAATTACACATTAAGGGAGATTGCATGGGGAGCCAACGATAAATCATATTTAACATTGTGCAGAGTTACAGGTAATTAACGAAACAAAAATAGTCTTCTAAGCCAACCGTCATTAATGTGTTGCTGGTAACTAACGTATAACATTTTAAGGTAGCTTTTAGTATGATTCATCGAATTTCTTTTGTTATACGATTTTGGGAATATCTGAGAAGAAAACTGTTATTTCGTATAATAAAACTTCGTAGACCACTGACAAAAAAAAAACAAAAGATAATATATATTATTTGAATTTTCAAAGATTGTTCCAAAAGTAATGTTCAAAAAAGTATAACTAGTTAAGTTGATATGGCTTGTTAAATGTTCCTCTTAGATAAGTTTCAGATTCCTGAGCTAGGATTGACGAAGCTGGAAATATTCTATTACTGCAATCTTAAATGAGAACTGCTTCACTTTAGTAAAGCTATGCTAAGACCGCAGATCCTGTTTGCATGGATAATACACTTTTGTAATAATGTTCATATAGTAGCCTCATCAAGGGGGTATTTTTAGCAGAACCAGCTTCTGGTAATAATATTTCTCACAGCTACTGTTCTATTTCAAATTTTAAAACATTCTTTTTTAATTCTTCACATGAACCCGCAAAATCCAAAATTTGGTTGAAGACTTATTAAAATACCTATCTGTACTTTTTGACATCATCTATGATGTCAAAATATGAACACATCAATAATTCCAATTTAATTATTTACTGGTTCTTGAAATATTTTATCAATTCGACGTGATAGAAGATTTTTGTTTGAGTAGGTAGTAATAGTAGTAATTAAATAGTTTTTAGTTACAGATATAATTATCCTTCTTCGTACAAATTTTATCTATAACTCAAAGCAATTTGATCACTACCTACTAGTATAACTATTTGATCAATAATAAAAACAATTTCTCAACAAACAATTCAATTAAAACAAAATATTTAATTCCATCTACATAAACCGTATTCCGACATGTCCGAAGTCCGTATTCAGTAAAGTTTGCTGACGTCGCGTCGTGATCTCCGATACTATTCTTGGAGGACCCGTAAAAAGAGGCTGCAAATCCTCCGTAGACTCGAGTGTTGGCAAAATAGACGAACAGAGTGTCTAGCTTAGTCGAAACTTCCGCATGTGGGGTGTACCTATTCTGTAGGATGGGTGAAGTACATGGTATGATATTCTTGTTTTAATTCGGTTTATTGGCTCATTCGTTATCGTCGTCGACTCGTTTATTTCTTGAGTTGTGATTGCCGTATATTTTGAAAAAAAAATGAGTCAAATGTTTATTTTATTTGTGTTGACCTACCAGTGCAATTGACAGAAAAAAATGTTTTTAAAAATAATAATGATGAGTATTTAAGCTACTTTCTGATTTAGTTAAATGCTGTAAAGTTAAAAAACGTGGAATGCAACTAGCCATATAAGTACATATACCTATATTGGCGAAATCAGTAAGAATCTTTCATACTACATACTATTTTAAATCTATTTTATGTACCTACTTTATTTGTAATAAGAACATTAATAAAAAGTTGAAGTTTTCACAAACTAATTCAAATCTACGACATGTAATTTGTAACTTTACGTCCCAAAACTATAATCCAATCCAATCATTTTTCGTAAATCGAACACTTTAAACTGGACGTGAACTATTCGGGTTCAAGTTTTCAATTTGAAATGTGCCATTCTCAATTTGAATGCAGTCGATATTTTTTATTTAAATTGAACTTATATTTTATATTGATATCGTTGGGTATGAGAATAGCTCCCCAAGCCCCTTAGGAGTCCACTTTCATACAGTTTGCTATTTACTGCCTTCGTCTACCAAATCAATATTGCATGTTTCGAATGCATTGCTCCCTGAAAAAGTTTAGTTTAAAATTTAAGTTTGTTTGGGATTTCCACCGTTTGCTCGAAGGTTGGCCATATTCAAAGCTACATAATGTTATAGTAGATTGAAATGTTTTTATTACTATGTTTATTAAGTCTCTCTGTCTATTCTGTTTTTGCTTGGATGAACTTGTTATAAAAAGATTTGTAGAAAAAGAGTAAAAGCATACAACCATCAATGGTGGCCAATATTTTTTTGGAAATTGACATTTTGAAACTTTAAGTTTCGATCAGGATCGTATATATTTAATACATCTAAGAACTGCCTTGTAATCTTCATGTAGTTATGCATCAGCGCTGATGTGACTAGTTTACTAAGACTATTGATTTTTTAAACCTTTCTTAACTTGTGCTTTCTTAGTAACCTACACATTCTCTGTTCAGTATGTCAATGCTATTGGTTTGCATCCAAACAACAATACAAATGCACGTACATCGCGTGTACATAAGTAATGGTTGCTTTGACAGCTGACAGCCGCACCAGACACCCGCGCCGGGGCGAACTAGCGGTGCATCGAATACGGTGTTGATAGGTGGGAATGTTACTATTTACAGACATTATGAATGACTAGGTGAAGTAAGATATTCAAATCTAAAAGAAAGAAAAGTAATAAACACTAAAGTTTTATTTTAATGATTTTAAATCAGACGTAACATAGTATGTAACAAAATATGTCTATCTTTCTAACTTAGTAAACCTATTACGAGAAGTTCTGATTTTGATAAATTTATAGTTTGAGTCTATATTGATCTACAACTGACCGATCAAGGGAGACTCATTTTGGCGAAAATATTTACTGTTAACAATTTCAACAACCACTAAACATGCATCATAACTACGACAGATAGATATAATGCTTAAGAGTAGTATGAGATGTGAAGGAATAGTAGGTTAAATATTTAAAGTTCAATAATATGCACCGTCCTACATTTATAAAGGCACTCTATTACGGCCAGACAGCAAGACAAACAGCAAACTATCGCATCCCCGAAAACCGTCCAATATTCGTTTTCTACAAAAGAACCTTCGGCAAAAGGACGGAAAGTAACCGTATGCGGCGAAAACAAACTGTTCTAAACTTGCTTTTATACGACACGCGGCTAATTGAAACGAAACACCGATCCGTCCCACACAAAGTGTTTTTCGTACAGACACAGGAACGTAAAGTTTACGCTTCACTAATCTTAGAGCCGGCAAGGTAAACAAAAATAATTTGCTTTTCATAGTTCTCATTAGTGCCAAGTAACAAAAAGTACGACTAAACTATGATAAAATTAAAATTGGCCATCACTGTTTGAGTGTCGTTACAATGTGTAACTAAAAATTATGCAAATAATGATAGTTTACTCTGGATTTTCAACATTTCTTAGGAAGAAACTTTCTTCTTCCTCTTTCCCTTCCATTACATATACAATACAATATAACTTTATTGCACACCAAAAATAAATTACACATACAATATGAAATGAACTTAAACTATAAATGAATGCACAAGTGGGCGGCCTTATCACCTTGAGTGATCTCTTCCAAGAAAACGGTGACAGAAATCAGTTTGGTCATGTACATATCTGTCTATTCTCCTCCTTCCAAAGTCTACAGCCACAGCCTGAGTCTAGACTGCGCCGTAAAAGTTTGAAAAGTAAATTAGATTTCGTCTGAGAATGTAACAGAAACCATCGCTGCCCTCAGCACTTATCGAGATGCGCTTTCTTAGAGCTGCACCCGTCGTTTGGACACGATACTTTTATTTATACTGAATTTCTATCTAACTACTTATCGGGTAAGCTTGCTCCATCTTTGGCCATAGCCTTTGCTTACCATCAGGCAATCAACTATGGTCAAGTGCAATCCCGTTTTACATAAAAATAAATATGTACGAATGGTCGAGTGACCGCAGGAGATACATGGGTTCCAAGTCTACAAACATTTTGGAGGTCTTTGACACTGCTTTTTACGCTAGATAATCAGCAATTTGACTACCTGAAGGAACATAATATACGACACTGTGACCCAATGTGGAGCATAATGGCTGTACTGGGCTGGAACTAGATCTCTAAGGAGGCCAAAACTCACCCTTAACCGCTTAGTGACAGATACATATTATATAAATAGACTGGTGAATTCAGGATACATTAAAATTAACTAAAGTAAAGCACAAATACATAGCTTTACAGTTATTCTGCCAATGTATTTCACTATTTAGTCCATGTACTAACCTGTATATTTTACATAAACGAGTAATTTGCAAAAATAGGATAGAAAAAAAAATACTTTTACCAACTTAGATTAATCTTAGTTTTTTGTGTGGTTTTCCAACGAAAACCCTTTTTGACAATGTTCTTCTTAGGTATAATACTAGCCCTGTATAGGTTACACAATGTTACTAATACAATTGGCAAAGGCTGTAAAAATGCTTTTACAGCTTCTTACTTTTATTGATATCAATTTCAATAAACTCAATATTTTTCGTACAACGCTCAAAAGTGAGGATTCAAATTATGTATATGAACTAAACAAATAACAAAACCTAAAGGTTTCTAGAAAAATACCAACAGTTGTATGGATTTTATAGTGAATTTTAAACCTTTAAGTGTAAGCATAGGTTTATTTATTTATCAGTTTTCCGCTTATTTTTTGTCCCTTAGCCTATTACTACTATCAAAAGTTTTATCATTAAAAAGACTTTTATTAGCAAAACAAGTTTTAATACGAGTGTATCCGAAACCACAAAATTAAACTTTCAAAAGAAGGAGTTCAAAATATAACGAGCAAAATACGTTTTCTCAAAATGCATCAAAGGAAACGTTTATCGGATTCCGATATAAAACCTATAAGAGTCGAATCGCGGTGTTCATATAAATGTCATATTATATGTATTATATGCACCTCACATTCGCTCAAGTTTTGTTCCGATCTCTTGCAGCTGTCGAGGTTTCAAATAAAAATGGATGCGCGCGTTGGGGCTTAAATATTTAGATCTATGTAGAGATGAAAAAGGAACGTTAAAGTCACATAAATTTTTTTGAATAAAATAACTTAACTGACTTACACCCATGTATAGGTAACACTTTTATGTAATTATGTAAAATTTAACGTAGAAGTTTTTACTAAAGCTGAATGTGTAATAAAACTAATATGTAAAAACTAACAACTAACTCACTAATAATAAAAAAATGTTTGGGTAACATTAAATCGTTAATAAAACACGACTCAGCAGTATCTATATTTTTTGTCTCTTTATCTGTTTGTCTGTTTATTTAACCGCTCATCACGCAAAAACCGTTAAACGTATCTTCATATGATTTTGGTATGTAGGTATTGTAGTATGTGGTCTTAGAAGTGTCATAGGCTACTTTTTATCCTGAATTAATGCGAGCACTCACTTGTAATTACATGTACACATAACTGAACAAAACCTACCAACACAAGCCTAACTTTCCTTGTAAGGCTTGTTACATACAAGTCATGGTCCAGTAGACGTCAGCTCACGCCTGTTAGACGCCTCTTTTTAATCAAAATGCAAATGTAACGCAGCTCCTTGCGTAACGAACCTACTACTACCGGGTACTAGGTACGTACTAGTACGTACTTAGATGTCTAAGGTAGGGTTGATGGTATTTGTATTTATTTTATTTCTTAAAATACTTATGCTAGGCACTTAGTATGGTGAGACTTACTAACCGACTTCCAAAAAAAGGAGGTTATCAAGTCTTCTGAAAGCTTTTTTTAAACTAGTGGATAAGAGAGTTCAGATCGCGTTGTTTGTGTTAAAAAGGAGCCTGTCACATTTTGGATTATTATAGTATACCCTTATTTCAAAAACCACAACGAGCCGATTTCCATAGAAATAAAAAAAAATACAACAATGGGTAGCAATATATTTGATGATTTTTGTGTGTTGTAACTTTTACATATACGTAAAATATTTTTTGCCAAAATTTGTTGACATTGGTCAATTTTCAAACTAGGGCACAACGATCCCTCACTTTGTTTTTGATGTATTTGATCTCCATCAATATCGGACAACATAAATATATGTCGAGTTTATTTATTTTCTGTTTTTCTCTTTGATACTTAACACTACCTACTTATAAAGTACTTAATATAAGTTATTTCTTTATTGGTTTTTAAGTGTGTATGTTATACAATATCACATTAAAACAAATAACGTATTAAAGTAATAAACAGTCCACCAGATTTAATACCGTTTCGGTCCATACGAGAAGTGTAAAATAACACAATTTGAAGCTCACCCCTGGAAAAAGGAGACAGCTATACTAGAGTGGAAATGTCAAATGGGCTTGACGAAGCTGGCCAGAATAAGTCCATATTACTATCTGGTTTAGAAAAAAATAAATTATTACAAATAATAATAAAGAATTTATTTCAATTACGAGCTGTGCCAGCGACTTCGTCCGCGTGGAATAGTTATTAACGGAAGCCCTCAAAGATGAATAATTTTCCCCATTTTTTCCACATTTTCCATGGTTTCTTCGCTCCTATTAGTTGCAGCGTGATGTTATATATCTTATAGCCTTCCTTGATAAATGGTCTATTCAACGCAAAAAAAAAACAAATCGCACCAGTAGTTCCAGAGATTAGCGCGTTCAAACAAACAAACAAACAATCTCTTCAGCTTTATAATATTAGTATAGATTCACCATAGTAAAATTTAACATTTGTAGATAGATGCACATAACTATTAAAACATATTAACATAATAGCACATCAAACTAATTATAGTTTTCACCCAGAATGACCCTCATCCATTTATTTTGTATTGGACAGTGATATTTTAATTCGAACATTTTTAGAATGCTGTTTTGGCTGTCACACTCGCTGTATTAGGGAAGCGACAAATGTACAAATGATTTTTTTTTACAGTTTTTTCTTCCCCTTACTTCACTCTTCCACAGGCTCACCCCTAGAACGGCAAGCCAGCTATTGTACCGTCCGCCTTAATACTTTCTATGACAAATTGAAACTTCAACTTGCTCAGACGTGAATGGTATTGTGTCGAGAGCTCGATAATTAGTCTTGTCTTTCTACTGCTGGAGCGAACAGATGGAGGAAATTCGATTAGATTATGAGAGAATTTTAGTGAAATTAGTATTACTAGGCTATGGTTTGTAATAACAAAACCTACTAAAATAAGACTGTTTCAATACAGCAACAGAACAATGGTTCTGTATTTCGTTGACATCTTGAAGAACAATTAGAAGTTTGACATTAGTAAACACATAACTGGGTAATATGTGGTAAAATGGAAAATGAGGGAGCTCTACACGCAATGCAATAAATAAATAAATAATAAAAGTCATTTATTTCAGACTTCTACCCATAAATTTAAACTACTTAAATTAATACGCTGTATAGGGGTGTCAATAGAACAAGAAAATATTATTTTTATATATTATACCTACCTATCAATCTTTAATTCACCCAATTTTTTTAAAATCTAATCTATAGATAATACACAAACATAAAGTATTACAAATGAATATGCAACAAATATATACGATACAATAAATATCTATCTGTCCGTGAAAAGCAAAGCCTGGGTCGAAGTTTCATCCATTTCGGTTGATATTAAAATCCTTTTGTTATCGTATCAATGATTTCATTTGAAATTTTGCTCACAGACCAATGAATAAGGAGCGATCGACTATTATTTTTCAATTCAGCATAATGGCCCATGTAATGAATGATTTAATAACGAATGTAAACAGTTTTGACCTCTAAAGCTTTGTAGAAAGAGCTCACAGTGGCGTGAAGTTTGTAACGCTTGATTCGGTTTTATAGTGCATTTATGATGTTTTACTTAGGGATGCTTAAGTCTATCTGTACTGCTAAAATAAGTACTATTACGTGGAATAGTCCATGTGGAATTAGTTATGACTTAGAATTTGAAGCCTTATCAGCTATAGCCGAATTGTTGGCTCGTAAACGAAATCGATTATGAATTCTGATTCAATAATCTGCTCTCTTGATTATTTTTATAAATGATGAATTTAAAACTATCTTCAAATTTTTATTTTTGTTAATTGCTTAGAAATACAACAGAATTTTCAGAAACAGATAGTTATTGGAGCGTATATAGCTGGCATGGCTTACATATCCATTTTTGGTGGTAAAGGACCTAACCTAACCTATAATATAACCTTGCGATCTTCAAAGCGAGAGTGAATCGGTTCTTACTGGGTAAGCACGATCCATCCTAGACATCCATTCCTTGTAAAAAAAAAAGCTCCGCTTGCAGTGCGCACAAGTCACGCCATTGTCAGAATTATGGTGTATGTGTGAACAAAGTGAGTAGTCAAAACGGTGAGATCCATCCATCTGATTATTCATCAGTTACCAGCCCTGGTCCAGGCCCTTTGTTTGTGTGTCGGCGCAACCCTTTCTCATATTGTTCCATTCGAGCGGTTTCGCTTGTGTTTGCTCAATCTGATAGTTTGGGAGACTGAGGCTGTTGTGTCATACAAACGCCAGAATCGTTCGTCAGAATATACATATGATACAAGTTTATATACTGCTGGTATACTCGTATAAAAGTATAAGTAATGCAAAACTTTTATTAGCACTTATAGCAAACTGGCGACGCCTCACGGTTTTGCCCGCATTAATCCGGGATACAAAGATGCGGATGCCTTAATTCAGGGTCAAAAGTACGTCCATACCAATAAATCGGTTCAACCGTTTGAGAGTGAATAAGGGACATACATACACACGTGGCAAACTGTGTTGTCGAGAGTTCTTAAACCACCTGAAAGTGAAACCACTCTGATATGATTAAACCTCTTATCAACATATCAGAATCTCTCGTACTAAGTCGGCAGTGTTTGCCCAATCTAATTGCTACTCAGTCGCAGCCATTCATCTGTACAGAATCATATTGCGGCGCATTCGTGAGCAAGGCTGCGGCTAAACGGCTGGAATGGTAGTGGAAAGTTAGTAGTATTATAATAAATATAAATAAGTAAGCCTGCAACTATACGTTTCATGAACAACGATCAGTTTATTTCTCTTATTAAATCAATTTAAACGCAATGGCTTTGGTGGACTTAAAATTTTAACCAATAACAACGTAAAAATCGTTCAAAGTAAAAAAAACCTAGTCATACATATAATTTTGATACAAAATTCAATGATTTATTTTTTATTTATAGAAGAAAATTATAATGAGATGGTGCTATGACGTTTAAAGTAATGCTCATTCAGATTTTTTAAAGTTTATTTGTTTTTGGCATATGCGATTGACAGACACATATATTTTTAATGTATATAAAGTTGTTAGAAAATAAAACGCACAGCAAGTTCGGTTGTGTGTGCACTTGCCTTTAGAATACTGCGTAGATACGCGCATATCGCGCAGGTCCATATTAAATTTTATAATGGTTTCGTCTGTCTGTCTGTATTGTTCGACAAAAGAAGGGAAATTCGCTTTTGTGTATATTTTAAGCTTTCGTTTTCCATATTTGGTGTTAGCCTTCAGTTTTTGACATTGAAATCTGTTTTGGTATTTTATTGGTTGGTACGAGTAGGTACGTAGTATGATAAGTAGGCAAAACATCTAAGTTTTCTAAATCATTTCATGGATAATGTAATGAGTATATTTTAAACTAGTGAACGCCCGCAGCAGCTTAGCTCGCATTATTTTGAGATAAAAAGGTTTAAAATGAACATAACTTTTATATTTACGAACCGATTGAAATGATATAAACACTAAATGTTAAGTTAAAGATGCGCCAACATGTGAGTGAACTGTAGACAAATCATTTCAGCCGTTTTCGAGTCTATAACGAACAAACATACCTACAAACAAACAGTTTTTTTTGACATGATTTTTGTATTCTTTTGCATCAATGAAGTAAACTATTTTTTTTCATTTATCGTACAGACACCGACTGGTTACAGCTTTATTATATATATAGATATTTATAACTTTTCAGTTGAATACAAAACAAATGCTTTACATCACACACATGACTTGTAAGTATGACTGGTCTAAGATTCTGCAATGCACTGATCTAATAAAAAATACAAAAAAACAACAAATACCAAACACCTGCCCACGCCAAACCCTCAGTTACCCAAACTCCAAACTCTTTAAACTCCTTACCGAAAATCACTTTACAAAATCCGCTCAAAGAATACACAGAGTCCAGAAGCTGTAAACTTTTTAATAAACCGTTCTATTGACATTATGCAAACTGCTTGAAGATTATGCGCTCGGCATCAATATTTTCCCCCCACTTGTAGGTGTTTACCCAACGTTACTCGGAGCCGACAATACGCTTCTTTCCCTGCTTCGGAACTCTTTGGAACGGGGGTGGTGTGGAAACGGTTATGTGTTCTTTTGTTTAATATTTGTTTTTTTTTGTGTCGTTAATCTGGCTGAAGTTTCGGCTCTCGGAAAACTCAAATACAATTTAAACGAAATGGGTTTTAAGGCGCTTGAGTATAATTTAAATATCGATATTATATCATCCCCATATATCTCCATGTAATAATGTGGTAATGAGTAGTATGATAATGATCGCTTACTATCAAGCTAATTATGGCCCAGTTTTAATGCATTCCGTGTTTTACAAAAAAAAATACATATTACTTGTAATTCATTATACGGGTGATTTCATAATTTCAATACTTTATAATATAAACGACTGATAACATTATTTTTTGTAAAAATTATTGTTATATTTTTAAGCAGAGTAGGAGGCAGAAACTGACAGGTATTTTTTAAAGGCTGAATTTAGGTGATAGTTTTTAAACAGATAATAGTTTTGCATTTAAATTAATTTAGCTGATAGTTAACTACAATAGCAATTTTTGATTTTAAAGACTACAATCCAAAATAAAACCGGCTCGAATCCGCACAAAAAAATTAAGAAAAAAATTGTCTCTACACAATTCTACAGTTTTCCCTGTCCAAGTTTCCATTTGCTTGTTCCATGTTATCTTTATCCTCTAGTACAGTTTAATTTAATATGCGCTTACAAACTGGGTTACTGGATACAAAACTAAATAACGTTAAGTCCACGCCGATCGGTTTAAACCACGCTAGCTTTAGCAAGCGACTGCCCCTGCTTTTGGAAATTACTTAGTTGGCTTGGAAAAGAATTAGGTTTGTTTGAATATATTGAAAATTTGCAAAAATGGTATCCTGTTTACTTAGTTGGTAGATTTATTTTTTTAAACTAAGGTCGACAAAGTATGCCGTGTTTGTAATAATTTGGTGCCCCAATGATCACCACAGCTAATTCAAATTTATACTGAACTAGTGGGTGCTCGCGGCTTCGCTCGCATTAAGAAGTGAAACTTGCATCCCCTATTTCACCCCTTTAAAAGTGGCATTTCCAAAAATCCTTTCTTAGCGGATGCCTACGTCATAACATCTACCTTCATTCCAATCCGTCCAGTGGTTTGGGCTGTGCGTTGATAGATCACTATATCAGTCAGTCAGTCAATCAGTCACCTTTGAGTTTTATATATATAGACTAGTGGGTGCTTGCGGCTTCGCTCACATTAAGAAGTAAAATTTGCATTCCCTAGATGCAAATTTTACTTCTTATGCGAGCTTAATCTTTCACCCCTTTAAAAGTGGCATTCCCAAAAACCCTTTCTTAGCAGATGCCTACGTCATAACTTCAACCCTCATTCCAAATTTCAGCCCAATCCGTCCAGTGGTTTGGGCTGTGCGTTGATAGATCACTAAATCAGTCAGTCAGTCAGTCACCTTTGAGTTTTTTATGTATAGAGATAACGACTGTCAATATCTCTATTCTATTATATTTAAAAAATCAAATGTGTGATGTTAATTTTTAGGATGAAAGACTTTTTAGAAGAAAAACTTAAGCCACGAGGGCCTAGTTTAATTTCACGAGTAGAAAAAATACTTTACCTAAAAACACTTGTACAGTGAAATAAGATCTTATTTTCCAAGATTTTTCCCTAAATTGTCTTGTTCTTCAATGAAAAGTAGATGTAATTGGATTATTGTCCTTTGAATTATTTCTTGGCAATTTAAATTAAATCTATGAATCACTTGGCCCTCCAGAGATTTAGGTCTTGATTAAAGTAACCGCAAT
The DNA here is from genome assembly GCA_964023185.1 of Macaria liturata. NCBI lineage: Eukaryota > Metazoa > Arthropoda > Insecta > Lepidoptera > Geometridae > Macaria > Macaria liturata. Next base: position 10,375,011 of record OZ026815.1, on the reverse strand, counting down.
TATGTTATTTCTTTTGTTTTAATTTATTTATCTTGTATTTAGGTCGTCCTCTTACTTAAACGCTCTGCTCTTAATTTAGTAGATTGCGGTATTTGTTTGCAATGATCAAACTTAAACAAGAGAAGAGACTTTCATATCTGAGTATATTAACTTTGGTAATCGAGAACAAATACTGCATTTCACTATGCCTCGAGCGCTTCAGTTACATAGATTTTAGCATAGGTATTTATCCTTTTGTACATGAATAACCAATAATACCATAAAATACCACCCCGTACACTATAAACTCCAACATACATTATAAGGTAGATTACAATGTGTACGGAAATGCACAAGTAATTTCGCGAAGCTGTTGGCAGAGTCAACAAAATTCAATTAATTGCGTCTCCAGACAAGAGCATTGTTTGTGTTTTAGAATAACTGCGTGTGTACACGGCCTTATGCAAGTAATGTAGCGGGAATACATTCAAATAATTAAGTTTATTTTAACCGCACTGAAATATCAACACATTGTCGCCATGTTTACTTTTATGGGAATTAAGAACGGAGTAATGAGATTGGAGTAAAATAACATACCTTTTATGTAAACTTGGAGAAAAATGTGTTTATACCTATTTTTACTAGTTATTCATGAAATAATATATGATAAAACCAAATGTAATCCTCAATGCAGTTCAATCGAAATCCTATTAAAATATTTTTTCTATACGATACATGCTTTAGTAAAATTATTTATCAACATTTTTCAGCAGTGTCATTCCAAAACTTATAATAAAAGGAAACAAATATGTTATACCTAGAGATTTAGTACAGTTACCCAAACTGGCACACATAATATACATATATTTTTTACTAAAACAGGTTTGAAAAAAAAACTTCACCACAGTTTGCCGGCTAATAAGCAATAGCTATGGTCTAAGATGGAGCGTGCTTACTCAATAATAACCAATTCACTCTTGCTTTATTAAACCAGATGCCAAAAACAAAACACAGCACATCATAACACCACAGATAATTAACCCTCGTTCGTTTACCGTTCTTGGCTCAGCGGCGCATCCAGGGCAAATAAGTTGAGATTGCAAGCTAGCGTCGCCTGGCTTGCTGCCTAATAGCCTGGTCGCCATTATGGGATCCACTTATGGGATCATATGAGGTCGGACTAAGGAGGTTTAGTAAAAAAATAACCAGGCAGTTTAATAGATGTGACCATTGGGCACAAATTTGCGTAAGTTCCGTATTCATTTATTTACAACAATTTTTAACTTTTTTAACAATATTATGTAGGTATATTTTAATAAAAATAAAAAATGGTCGATTATTAGTCTTCATTTTCCAAGTTTTTTAGTACTTACCATTTTGTTTCCATTTTAGTTACGGGCAGATATTTTGTTATTAGAAAGTGTTCAAGAGAAGAATACTGTTTATTGTTTCATTTCGACACATCTCAATTAATTATGTAATCGAATTACCAGGGTCCTACAAGTCAGCATGGCAATAATATTTCTTGCTTTGTTTTATGTTAATTTCTCTCGCAACATTTAGTCCTAAGTTCTACCCTGTCTAGGATCACGCAGGTCCGACCAAGCAGCTTCCTTGGCTTTAACTTGTCCCATAGTAAACCCAGTAAGAAGGTGTAAGGGTTCATAGCATTATTGTCACGACATTGTAAGTTAGGTAGTTGTGTTAGAGATATTGATAGAACAATATGTTGTAGAGTCATGCACAATTATAAGTATGATAAAATTTACTTATATTTTAGGCTTGTATAAATTAAAAAAGCATGCTTTGTAAAGTTTTTAGGAAGACTTGTAGTTTTGAAATTCATTTTCGTATTTTAGTGAACATAAAAGTAAAACCAAGTACATGAGTTTAAAATCAGAACTTTTATAACTTATACGGGTTTGCACTTGGCCATAGTTTGCCTGATGGTTAGCAAAGGCAAAACGATGGAGCGTGCTTAACCGATAAGAATTAACCGAAAAGAACCGATTGAAAAAAAAACGTAATTAAAATAATACGTGTAACCTTAAAAATAATCAATATTCAGAACTAAGTAGAACGTTTATAACGGCAACCTATACATTGTATCAGTTTAAAACATGAATAAAACCATTTTTTAAACAAGTAAGTGCCCTCTTCCGTTCCGAAAAGCAGTTAACAGTTTTCAATCATCTATAAAACGATGTGCAATTTGTACGTTATTACGCAACCCCATCGATTCAAACGAAAACAATTTACCGCGGCCATTGTTCTTCAAGAAATTAATAAATAGAGCAATTTGAATAATTTTATTAGGGTTGTCCAAATAAGTGCAGAGTGCACTTGGCGAGCACATCCGTGGGTTGTCCGGGCCTCTTTGTATGGTAATGGCTGAGTACTGTAGGGCTGACTGTTATATTATATTCGAATAACTTTACTACCTACTTTTAAATGAAACTCTGGAGATGTGTAGTGTTCTTTCACTGCGACTGCACCTTGACCGGCTTCAAACAACAAACTTAGTAGTTTTTAGGTGTGTTCCTCCATATATCACCGCCACACCTCTCCTCTTGAAGAAAGTGGCCTTCACCGCAGTCTGTGTCTTCAAGTTTTGTTGTTTCCTTCGGCAAGATATTCTCGTCGACACGTGTTTCGCCTCTCCACGAGGCATCGTCAGTTTTATTTCTATGTTCCGCCTTGGACCGAAGTGTTAGTTTGTGCGGAAGTTGCTTCAAATTACCAGATGGTGGAAATCCTGACTGTCCATTGTAAAAAGTGTGAAAGATACATACAACAGCCTTAAGAACTTCTGTAAAGAACTTTTGATTTTCCCGAACTTATAGGTCTTCTAGAGTTAGGTTAAATGTTTTTTTTACATTTAAAAAATGATAAAAACGTGTCGTAGGTAATATATATTTTATAAAACAGTTTAACAAAAACCGTTTCACTGATATTAGTCTCGAGCTCTTATGAAATAGGTTGAATTTTTTTAGTTTCTCGTTTTCTATCAATGGTGTCCAATTCGTAATATCGATCGAACTTGGATAAAGATAAAGATAAAGAATCTTTATTGATAATGAAAAGTTGTAACATACATAGGTATAGGTATAAGTACTAATATCACAGAATATGCTACACAAATTACAATATCTCGTCAAATTGAATTTATAACATTTAGTTTTATTAAAATTTTAGAAGTTACAATCTGTATTATTAATAAAATAATTTTAAGTTTTTAAGTTTTCTATCAATGGTGTCCAATTCGTAATATCGATCGAACTTGGATAAAGATAAAGATAAAGAATCTTTATTGATAATGAAAAGTTGTAACATACATAGGTATAGGTATAAGTACTAATATCACAGAATATGCTACACAAATTACAATATCTCGTCAAATTGAATTTATAACATTTAGTTTTATTAAAATTTTAGAAGTTACAATCTGTATTATTAATAAAATAATGAAAAATTTTGTTCTTAAAATCATGTCAAACAAAATAGGTAGGTCTGTAATCATACAATGTGTCAACTTAAATAAATCAACGGTCATTTTGGCTGTATAGGGGCTAAAATGACAATTTGGCATCACACTCCTTACCTAGAGTAGTTAACTACTTAATTTCTAAGCAAGATTAGAATCAATTGATAGTTGACTGTAGTCATTTTCAAAGTATTTTTTAAAACTGTATAGTGTCGGATCTAACAATAATTGTTTCACGCTATTGCAAAATTGCTGATCGTCATTCATAGATTGAATGTGTGCGGGGAGTTTATTGAACAGTTTCTCTCCCATTATAGTGGGTAGTTTCTTAGTCATACACAGCCTAGGCACAGTAGGTTCTAACAATACTCTGTTTATCTTGGTTCTATTTGAGTTATAAGTCTTAAGTTTAAACAAATGTGGATTTCGTTTTACAAACTTTACAATCTCTAATATATATTGCGACACTGACGTCAATATCTTCAACTCTTTGAAATGGTTTCTACAAGACTCTCTATATCTACCTCCCACAAGTACTCTTATTGGTCGTTTCTGCATTATTAACACTCTTTCAAAGTCTGTAGCATTGCCCCATATACTTATACCGTAAGAAAGTATAGAGTGTATGTATGAATTATAATAATAATGATATGTTATTGTTAAAAATTTACAACATATGTATTTTGTGACTTGTAAGACATTTCTTATTAATAAATGACTTTGACTTTGACTTTGACTATGAATCATTATTAAAACAAAGTATTGCGTGCTAACCCTGAGAACTATCTAGTCTTACATTATACAAACTAGTAATGCTACATATTCATAATTTCCATGTTGGCTTTTGTTCTAAATTCTAGCCGTCGTATTATAAATATAACAAATATAACCTGAGACCTAGTTGTTTACTGCTCTCTTTAATAAGGATTACATTTCAATGTAAAGTGCTATGTATTTACAATAAAATTAAAAAGAAAACAATTAGTGAAAATAAAAGAAACGTACTACTACTGACTACTACAAAAATGTCTTGTTTACAGATCTATGATATTACAGCTACATTTTTTAACACCGGATGACCTAATCATCCAACTTAAGAATAGAAAATCATTTATTAAGACAGACTTCAAAACATACACACACATATATATATACAATAAATAAATAAATAGGTCTGCCTCAACACAGCCCCAACTCAGCATAATGCTGATTACTGGAAGTAATCAGCGCAAAAATTAAATGACTTATTATTATTTATGATTTACTGTTAAAAACCAGCCTTAGCGTCTTTGATAAGCGTTTCGTGAAATAAAAAAACACTATCGTTTGTCAGGGAAACTGTGAAACAGAGTCCAAGTCACCTTGAGCAACACCACAAAAGCGACACTATGATCCGAGATAAAGCTTGGCGGTGCTGAAAAACTTGGTAAACTAAATGTAACTCGGTAACTTTTTCAGTTCGATCGATGGCCTAGAATGTTTTTTTTCTTTACCTTATTCTAATGAATATATGTAAAAATAAGGCTGAAATGCGGCTGTATTCTTGAGACGTATTTTCTCATAACGAGGGTCGTGACTCCCCCGCAGAAATAATTCGTTAGGGGAGTTCTCTTGAGCAGATATTATATCGTGGTGGGCGCCCAGGTCCTTCCACGAAAGACACATATATTCTATTTCAATGAAAATACAATTATTTTAAGACCAGTGTGGACCTTATAATTTACACAAACCCTCATATACCTGCCCGTACCAATTAGATATGACAGACACGTACTTATCAGAAGCTAATGCCAAATTGGTGGCACCTGAAATCTCACATTGTGGCCATTAATCGCTATCGTAAATTATGAATGCACAATATCATTGAAACCAAACACGTTTCGTGGAATAGGAAAGAAAAGAAGACAAAAGTTTTGCAAATTTCCTTTCAGTTTCAATTGATTGTATATCGAATTTTTAAACTTCGATTACTTTCTTTTTGGCGTCTGTTGTACTATTCATCAATGTATTCTCGTAATATTTCTAAAATTTTGATTTTTTTTTCCTTTATTCTGTCTGTATATTATGAAGACACATGAAACATTTTATTAAAAAATAAACTTTTACACAAACTAATATTTATTTAGTTAACTTTTTTCAAAGGTGTCTTTTGACTCGTAAATCGATTAAATTTACCTACTGTGGTTCAGTATATTGCCTTATTAATGTTGAATAAAAATAGTTTTAAATTTTCAAATTATTTTAATTAGTAGTCCTTTTGTTACTGTATAATCTGTGTTAGAAGGTACCTGATCCAATATATCAAGCGGGCAGATAGTGCTATGTGTGATTTAAGGAGGAATATCGAAGTAGTGCTAAGTACGTGATGGGGGTGTTATATTTTATGAGTGTAGGTACTTAATGTTTGTAATCGGGAATAATAGTTGTCTATTTGCTGGTCTATTAGATTCATTTCAAAGTATAAACAGGGCTAATGTAACGCATAACATGTTGTTCTACAACTTTTGAAAAATGACATATCTGTAGGAGTTCAAAATAAGCAAGACTGAACTTGGACCGACCGCGACAGTATTTATGTACTTACATTCTCAAAAATCATCACCCAGATCAGTAAAACTAGGTATATGATATTCTATCTTTAAACTATATTCTATCTTTTTTTACTTTATTGTGAAGTTATCTTGCACATACCGAGTACATTGATAAACTTACCCACGCAATAAATTCATCGTGTTTTCAATTTGTAATCTCCCTATCACTTCCAATGTCTTCACGGTGCGGTAAACTCATCAAACCGAAACGACTTTAAAATGTGCACCTCCTTACAAATCTCCACCAATTTGCCGCAAGATTGATTCAATTGAGTCCTGCTATTTCCATTCTGCATACAACCGGATAATACTTCAAACGGTGCCTCATTGTTTCCACCAGTTTAATCAGACACGCCTCGTCTGAAAGGTTTGGGCGTCGTCGTTAATTTGTAGAGGTCTTGTTCGAATGGGCAGGACCATGTCTCCTGACATTTGAGGAAGCGAGAATCACCCAGCGCGGACCCCTTTTTAGGGCGTGAAATTGAATCTTGTTGCGGACGAAGGGTGTAGAGAAAACTTAAATATTTAAGGTGGTATTGGTGTCTAGGGCCCGCCCGAGCAGAGGTGAGGTATTAATTTTACGGCACCATTGTAACCATGGAGGGATGTGTATGTGCTCGTTAAGTTCACAGTCGTTTGTTCGCTGAGTGAATTTGACTTACAGTTTGTATTAATTAAAATTATCAAAGAGCAACCCTCGTGCGTGGTTGAGGTTGCGGAGCTCGTAAAAACTTTAAATCAGTGGAGGAAAGTTTAGACGCATTTGGTTTTATCACTTTGAGTGAGGGGTTAGTGGTTGCATGGTTGAAGTTCTGATAGATCTATTGTGGTAGACTATAGAGGATTGTTCTGTAAACCCTTAATATTGAGGTTATAGAGCAAACATAACTAATAATTGACTTAAAAACCTTTTTAAAGACTAAATCTACATATTCTTAGGTAGATAGGTAAATGAAAAATAAAGAGGCTGAGAATGGAATAAGGTTATTTATTTTAAAAATAGTCAATAGTCAAAATGTGTCACAGAGCCGGAAGGGCTTTTATATTAGAAACAGAGAACAGGATACATTACAGTTTTATAATAGATAGTCTAAACAGGTTATTTCTTAAGGATACTTTGTAGGAGATAGGTAAAATACAATATAATCAACACAGTGCCTGAAGGGCTAAATAAACTTACAGAATTTAGGTTTTAGTACAATAAATGGGCGCCTTAGTTACTGAATGCCAGCTAGATCAGCAGTAGAAGCTATTCAGGGTGGGTTTCGAGCCTACATACTACTAGTTTTGCAACCATATATCAATTAATTTGTTAAGGGACAATACAATAAAATTTTGAATGTGGGTAGGCTCGGCCTACCCACTGTTACCCTGAGATACAGATGGCCCGGAGCCAGGTGCTGCTGCAGCGGCGCAGGGGGTTGTTTAGGCAACCCTCAGGCTGCGGAGCTGACCAGCAGACCGTCGGGTGTAGTGTAGTGTGGCGAAGGTGGAGGCACCCTCACTTGAGTTTCAGAGAGGTAGTATAAAAAAACCCTGTGAGCAAGGAATAAATCACTGATCACAGTTTTCCAGGTGAGCTATAGATAAATTGAAGGTTTATGGTACAAGTTACTTACCCGAGACGGGGTTTTACAGAAGTTCCGTAGGTAGTTATTAAAATATGTGAGTATGCAGGTTAGAGGCTTTCGGCAGCCAGCTGGAACAAGGTACCGTCGACACAAAGACCCTGTGAGCAAGGAGAACAACGGCAGAGGGTTTCAAAGATCGCGCACTTCTATATGTAAGTTTTACTATCAGCACTTGGGGTTAAGTCTCCCCGGCGAGTTAAACGAGTAAGGACAAGCGACTGGTCTTCAGCGAGTCTTCTAGCCAAGAAAGAACTCGAAGCGATCCAATTGGGGTGACCCAACAGAACAATAGCCTTCCAGAACCTTCCATACCGGAGTTGCCGCATCTCAACTAAATCTCCCGGTGTGTGACTCAAATAGGGGTAAACGAAGTTTCTCTTCAACTCTAAAATATGTCGACTTCTACTCTATACCTTGATAATTAAGTATGCGACCTTGTTCTCAATCCAGAAGAGCCTCAATTATGAAAATGTTAAACGAAACTGAACTTTGAGGAGTACAAGTGAAGAAATCAATGTAGGTCTGATTTAGGATGAGTTTAGATATTTTACAATAGACTATTACTACTTTTGTGAAACTAATTTATAACAAATTATAATAATGAACTAAATCGAATAAGAGCCTAGGTTCCTTTAATTTCGGGATTTAGTTAAGCTGGCCACACTTTCTGCAATGACCATGCCGAATCGACTTGGGCCAGAAGGTGACAATGACAGCTAACTGACATTAGGATTGTTTGACTTTTTACATTTTCTGGCATCGCACGACTTGCGCATTAAGCCAGAAAATGAAAAAACCAAAGGATGCAGAATCCAACGGTTACATAATAATGACTAAAGTTACTAAAGCGAGATAATCTACTCAGAAGCCTACCATATTTGCTATTCCTATTTTCTATTTTCTATAATAACATTGGTCATAACAACCCATTGTTTCGTATGTGTCATTTGTACAATGAACTCAGTAAAAAAGAATGTACTAAACTAGATATATTTCATCACAACTTAACTAAATTCAAAAATCTACTTAATAAATGTAATATTACCGGTTATAATAGTGACGTTTTCTACAAACTTTAAGAGTAAAACATTATATTGTAAAGAAAGTTGTACACAATAGTAAGACTTATAAATTAAAAAAAAATCATATATAAGGTTAAGTTTGTATTTTATTATAAGTTTTAGTTTGTAAGTTGTTTTTGTGTCTGTAAATAAATAAATAAATATTATTATTTAGTGTTTTCCTGCATAGTGTCACGAATATTTGTTATTACTCACTTTTCAGTATGTTTATAACGTATACATCATGAAAAATAATTAAAAAATGTACAACAAATTAGCATCTTTGCAGAATAATTAAAATGTATAATTTTTTATATTTGGTAAAATCAACCTTCCTCCGCGTCCCAATTTTCAACAGCTCACAGTTTATAAAGGCAACGACCCGGTTTTCAATTTTACATCAGCAGCCTCCCCTTATCTAATATTTACCGAGCCCCATATCATGTTTCCTTTGTCACTGTCTATTAAACTCATTAATATCAACGTCTGAAACTTCAACATTTTCAACGGCAACTTGTTAATTTGATACCACATCGATACCTAGGATGAAAGAGAAGATATTTGAATACAACGCGTGGCGGATAATACTGAAGCAGTGTTGAGATAATATATTGCTACAGTCTCTAGATTAAATAACATATGCTTATATGTATACTCTGTATATTTACAAAAGCCTACAACAGTATTGAGTCAGAAACAGTAATAAAACTGTTCCATGTGAATGTATATCTACCGATTCTACATCTATTTATGTTTAGATATTTTTTTTATGAAGATTGCATTTTAAAATCCAATTTGTTTAGCAAACATTTTAGCCATTACCACTTAACCATCTGTTAACACAAGTTTTATATGTGCATATACTTTGAAATAAGTAGTTTATAAAACTTGTTATCAAAGTAAAAAGGGTTGATTTATTAGATATATATTTTTTATTTGATTTCAAAGAAAACTTGAGATCATTATTGATTTTATCGATAGAAGTTGATGGATTTTGTAACCTAGATTTCTTAAGCCAGTAAATTAAAGATACAATCTACTGAGAGCATTTTTTTCGAATGTTAATAATACGGCTCCGTTTGTTTATCTCCTCTAGTTTGCTACCTTTGTTTCAAGTTAGAAACAATGTGACCGCAAGCGGGGTCACGACTCCAGCAAGGGGTCCGGCTCTCTCGGGAACTCAATTTCATTAATGCTACGTACTAGAGTGTACTGTACACATTAATCACTGCGGTACTTGAGATCGAGGGTTTTTGGACATTATCTTAGGCTGAGTAGTGATTGTTTTGGAGCGAGATGTGAAGTGTGTGTTGCTTCTGTGAACCGTTAACCACCCTTCTTAAAAAGATAATTTTCCCCGTTTTTTCCACATTTTCCATTGTTTCTTCGCTTCTATTAGTAGCAGCGTGATGTTATATAGCCTAAAGCCTTCCTCGATAAATGGTATATTCAACACAAAAAGAATTTTTCAATTCGCACCTACTGGTGCGCTAATCTCGCGCTAATCTCAGGAACTACTGTTCCTGAGATTAGCGCGTTCAAACAAACAAACAAACTCTTCAGCTTTATAATATTAGTATAGATATTATTGTTTATTTTTAATATTCAAATACACTCCACTACGATACTCAACCACTAAAGTCACACAATTTAACAAATAATATCAGATAATAATCAAAAGATAGCTAACATTGTATGGAGTATATCTTACGTACCTATCAAAACGTAACACATGTCGGCTGATTAATTGTTAAACATCAGTTAATTCATTGAAACTCACATTACGCTGGTTGCCTGGAAGAAATCGCCTAAGGCGATAAGGCCGCCCAATGGAAGCGTTAAATATTTTTAATTGAACACCACTTGTCAATTCATTTAACTTAATTCAGTAAACTTGTAAAAATGAATGATATTTCAGTATGCTTTTATTCTTTTCTGAATATATACCATTCAAAGGGTGCCTGACTGACTGCCATAGTGATCTATCAACGCACAGCCCAAACCACTGGATGGATCAGGCTGATATTTGGCATGCTGATAGATGTTATTACGTAGGCATCCGCTAAGGACTTCTGGAAATGCCACTTTAAAAAGGGATGAAATAGAGAGTTTGTTGTAAAACAACGTACTGCAGTAAACTGTTTTATTGCAGTGGTACACCACCTTTTTTTGTACTACATTTTTAAACATATTACCGGTAATTGAATACCTCTGCGTTTTTACGCAATGAATAAAGATTAAAGTGTCTGAGGTAAGACACTTCTGGCTTTTTGTTTCTCTCCTGGGCGTAATATATTTACCAAGAGGTTTTCTAATGCATTATACTTTTTTTTTGTTTTCGTATCACAGGTAAGTAGGTACTTACTAAAAAGTAGGTAAAATGGATAGGGTAAATAGTTGTGCGATACATTCTATTTTAATCACAGAATCGTATGTTTGTGCGACATTTCATTTAAATTTTTCGTGTAATTTGTTCCACGTTACAAAATAATACAGAAAACACTTACATATAGCACATCATGTTATTTAGTTAGGTACATTTATAAAAATGTGATCGAACCTGATTATTTTTGATTTCAAGATAGATACAGATAAAAGATTTTTATTAAAATATGTGCCTTTATACATGTGGTTGTTAGCGATAAGCATTTTATTTATGCCATAAATTAGCGACGACGATCCATTTCCCCCCTAAGCCCCTCTAAGTAATTCCTGTAAGAAAAGTTAATAAGTTTCTGTGTTTATTATTCTAACAGCCGGGGGAAGCTCCCGCAACAAAAACATATTTTCCCCATAAAGAAAATGTAAAGGCTTAAAGAGTTTGAGTTTTTTTCTCTGATGTAATCTTAAGAGATTACTTTGAAATACTTTTAAAGGGGAGAGACTGATGGTAGAATAAAATAACCACACATTACAATACAAATATGTATAGGTATATCTGTATAAATGTATATCTATGCGTATAAGAAATCATTACAATAATCCGAAGATAACAATTGTGATAAAACATTATAACACGTTATCAGTTCTTGATCGGGCCTACTAATCTATCTGATATGTGTAAGTTGGGTGCCATATCGCTGACCTGACAAATTATCCAGTTTTGAACGCTACAAGCGCGTAGACGGTCGTTATGGCAGTCAAATACATTTTCTCGGTTGCTCTGTGCTTCCTTGCTTTCGCCAATGTGCAAGGAGAGCTGTTACAAACCGTCAATGGCCGCATTAAGATAACCGTCGGTACAACATCAGCATGTGGTGATACAATCCGGTTCATTCCCAACCTCGTGGAAGCGTACAACTTATACAAGGAGTACTTGGATGTTGAGTTCGTTCCCTGGGGCCGCACCGTCCGGAACGCAGATGGAAGTTTATCTTGCCAGTTTGGAGTCAACGACTGCTTCGCCAATCGTCTCCACAGATGTGCTCTCCACAAGCTGCAAGGAAACCTCGACGCTCAGATCTCTTACATGAATTGTGAGTTCAGTTCGCCTTACCCTGGATTCGCTCTAGGAAGCTACGTCTGCGCGCACAACGCCGGACTCAACATGGTCGATATCGACTACTGCGCCAACAACTCTGATGATGAAATAGACTTTGAAGCTGAACGTAGAGGACAAGTACTCACCCAGGAGATTAACTTCATTCCCTCCATTGTTTTCAATGATCAAATCAACACGGATCTGCACTGGCAGTCTCTCGACCAGCTGACCAGCATGATTTGTTTTGCTCTGGCCGCTGACCCCACCACCGGAGTGACCAACTGCAGTCTCACACCTTAAACAAATCTAGAGCATTGAGCCCGCCGCGATCGTTGATTCCAGAAGATTCGAGAACTTTTTATCTCAGTTGGCTGGAGGATTTTAGAGCTAAATGTCGGACTAGAACCCGCCTTATAATCGGCTAACTTCTGCCATCAGACTATTGCAGAGCGGAGATATGGCTAATGGTGCTGTAATTTTCGAGGATAAGGCGGCGGGCGGAGTCTCTGTGGGTTACACTTATGGTGTCTGCAAATTGTGTCAATAAATGGTTACGATACAAAATGGTTTTCTTTCGAATTATTTTAGCCTCTTGGCCTAACGATTTTAGATAGTGAAGATAACTCAATACAATATGATAAGTTTAATTGTTCGCACATAGTACTTAAAATACCTATCGTGATTAAAATTTTTATCACTTCTCAGTTATTGACTACATACATACCCAAGTGTGAATCATGCAAATTTGTTGTTTACACAAATCCAGTATATTATAGTCATATTTTTCATTCGCAAGGAAAAATATTTGTGCTGTACACCACAATATGATGACCCTAACAGTGTAAGTGCATTGAACATTAAAGAAGTATCCATATCTTAGAAAGAAAATTATCATATGTCTACGTTAAATTATTAATCTTCATGTGACAGACGGTTACTGGATTGATTCATTGGGTATTCGACAACACCGATTAGATTGTCATAAGTTTAAACAATATTTTTTTTTTTAATTGATGAACCTTTTTCTCTTTCTATTACTTAGCTACAAATTCTTCTCATTCAGTCTGTAAGCTGACATGTGAGTAGTGATGTGGTGGTGACCAATTTTATGAATCACTAGTGGGTGCTCGCGGCTTCGCTCGCATGAAGAAGTAAAACTTGCATCCTCTATTTCACCCCTTTGAAAGTGGCATTTCCAAAAATCCTTTCTTAGCGGATGCCTATGTCATAACATCTACCTTCATTCCAAATTTCAGCCCAATCCGTCCAGTGGTTTGGGCTGTACGTTGATAGATCACTATATCAGTCAGTCAGTCAGTCAGTCACCTTTGAGTTTTATATATATCCCTAGATTTAAGAGGCCTGTATGATAGTTTAACGATTCTTGTCCTATGACGGTCAGCCGAGAGTCGAGACCCTTCTCTTATAACAAGATTATACCATAAAAATAGTGCATTATCACAAAGGTTTTCCCATAAACTATTTTATCCGTCAACATCCTTAAAATATGCGTCCCCTTGGGACATTATTCCGTTATGGATGCCCTCATAAGCCAATAATGCAGGGCCATTAAGCGATTGAAAAATGTCACAGACCACTTTGCATCGCTCCGGTACATTAGATGTCGCTTCAAAGGAAGCATGTTGTATTGAAAATGTGGGATTTATTGGAATTTAAATGGTGGAGGGAATTATTGGAAAATGATGAAGGAAATGTAGAGGACAAATTCGGACTTAAATGTTTTTATAACGATTACATATAATGTAATAGTGTAACTTAGAACATTAAACTTTAATAGAAACTTTATACATTACAATCTTCGGAACTGTACAATACCTGAATTAATTTCAGAAAATATTTTGTTAAATTGGCGTTATCATTTAAGTTTATTTCAAAGTAATTTATGTTTTAATTTGATAAATTTAAAACCAAAAGCGTGGATATAAACCAGCAAAAATATGATTATTGATCCCGTGGAAATGTTTACAAAAAACATTTCTATTTACTTGTTAATCATAATCAAAACCCAAACAGAAAATAACAAATCCCACCTATTAGCTGCATAAAACAGACACAAACTCATTACATCCACGTTTTCACCCCGCCGCCGCATTAAAGAACAAAAATCTGCTCAATAATTGCGGCCATAACTTTCAATCAGCAGAGCTTAGCTGGCTGCATTCGCTCGCCAGCTCATTTACAAGTTAATATAGCTAATTCTACTTTATTAACTGGCAACACGGCCTCTGTAGCCATTTGGTGAACAGGTATGATGAACTGCTCAATATGACTTGATAATGCGATATTAATTTGAGTTATGGTATGATGTTGAGTTTTAACAAAGGCTCTCATTGGTTTTTGGTTTTCTGATGTGTTCTTGTAAGTGCATATGTATGTATATATATTTTAAAAAAAAAAGTATAAGTATATATACTTTTTTTTTATTTACATTGTATGTTTGTTTGAAAGTAGCAGAGGATTATTTAGTGATTTGCTGTTTAATTTATTTGTGTAATAGCTTGAAATTTTTTCTTAATTTATTGATTGAAATCAATTTACTTTGACCAACTGATTAATTACAACACGCTTATCTTATTTTTAAAAAGTTTGTCACATGCTAATTTATAGTCTTGTATTTTCCAATGTTTTGACTGGTTACCGCACTATCTTGTCTAATTTTGCCCCCTAAGTAGGAACCATACTAATGTACTTATATTGCCAAAATGTTGAAGCTAATTTAACCACCATTAAACAGTTAAAGCTTTCTTATAAAACCAGCAAAATAAATTACAGGGTCATATAATTTTTTCAGAGCGCAGTAAAATTAATTAAAAAATATTACATCGTCAGCGACCCTCGAAGACAAAACGTCAGTCTAATTAAATTTCCTTTTTGGGCAATAAAATGTCCAACACGTGGGGCTTTATTACCGCAATTTGGGACTTGATCACTATTTATGACAATACTTAATTTAGCTTTAATTAGTTTTAATTAGAAGGCCTGTTTCAGTGAACGCACATTATGTAGTTCCATCACTTGATGATCATTGCCTTTCTTGCAGATCTTTTTTATTACTTACCTCCTCCTCCTTGCGTCGTTTTCCTCAGTGCTGAGGGTCGGACCCCGCCACGGTTCATCATCTCCCGCACGATCTTGCGCCATCGACTCCGGTCATTTGCCGATTTACTTACCAAAAATGTATAAAACAGAAAAAAACCCCTAGTATTTCCAAAAACGCTGACCACAAAATGCATCGAGCAAACTAAGCAAGTCCGAATGTCCACCAATAAAACCCAGAATTTTATTCGCATCTGATAACCAAAAATATGATGGCATCATCAAATCTCATTTTTATGTAACTCAATCTCTACAGTTATAACATAAAATGAGTTTATGACATATAAGTGCAGTTTTCCAAATATTGGCTGGCGGCAAGGTTGCATTCATCTCATCTTTACGGCACATTCAAAGGGGCTGTGAAAATAAAGCCTTTCCGTGGCCTCTTCTACTTCAGATGAGCGAACATAGCCGTTAGCGAACACTTATGGCATAGATTACCTTCATTGTATTTTATAGATACAAACAGTCAAAACTGTCGAAGATTTTTTTTTTTTTAATATGTAAGTTGTTTATGATAACAACGTTCAATGATTTCATTAACAAGGTCAAAAGGTCAATAGTCGAAAATAGTTTTTCGACCAATTTTGTCATTGCCATCATTAAGAACAATATAAAAAGGTAAAGTTAATTGTACACAAAGAGATTTAAATAAAAAGGGGTTAAATCATGTAAATTATTAGAGTAAATTGGAAGATCCTTGGATTTAAGTAAATTCATACTTGATTTGGCTTTCCAAATAATTTATGTAACAGCAAAAAAAAAAAATTAAATTTGTAAAATGTTGCATCTTGCGGTGGATAATCTATGTATTATAGTTTCCAATAAGCAATTTCTTCCGAGCGAAAGCACTGCGGCCTTGGCTAATTTATACAGCTAGAACAGTTTGCGAATAAAAATATGCAGGTATTTTAGTACTTACATAGATTGTACAACAAATATTATACATTTGTTTGCAATAAACATTGGAAATATCTATTTTATTTCAAATAAATATCAGAAAATCTGTTAAATTAATAAAATTTTGGTCATTGATATTTGGAAAAGCTAAAATGTCTGTGAGTCTGATCATATTGAATTTTATGTAATACCTATTATTTTTACGTTTTATTACTTCCTAGGAATACAATTTACTTAATTAGATTATAAAATAAATCTACAGAACATGCAATCCTTTGAAAGCATCTCATATGCAATAATTTTCAATCTTTAAAAAGCATGAAATAGAGTTAAAACAACTGAAAATACTTTAGCCGATTTGTTTAAAAAACTAAGTCACTAAGTGGTTGGTTGAGCTGAAGTTACTAAGTTACGATAATCTCGCTTCGACTTGTCTTGAATATCTTAGCGGGATTTCAGCTGGAAACTATAGGAAAACTTTGCAATACTTTACAATGAGAAGTTTTGTTGGTTTTTGCTCGTTCTTTGATACTTGCTGCAGGTTGCTTGGATTAATTAATTTTTAATTAAGCTTACTTGTGCTATGAGCTGTGATTAATAGTATTAGTATTATATATTCAAGATTCTGCTCTATTCAAGATCTTTGCTGAACCAAAGCAATTGCGTACCAGAAGAGAGTCTAATGCTTAAGACTATTCCTAACATCACTTTTTTAACAGTTTTTCCGCAGCCTTTATAACTCTATGTGTGTTTCCGTAACTATTCATAACTAGTGGACAGACAAAATTACTAGAAATTGTTATCTGTTATCAACTCGAAGTACCTAACTCCATTTTTTTTGAAATCTTTAATATTCAGACTTTCGACCCTTTTCAGCTTTATTATATGTATAGAGTATAGAAGATCAAATGCTAATCGTTCATAGAAATTGTTGATATTGATCTTTTATCTGTATCTTAAATTTACATAAACTGTCCTTAAATGCATTATATAATGAGTTATCCACCACTTACTCGTAATTTGAGAACATTATATTTGCAAAACTCTCGCATTGGCTTACTAAGCCACGAGTGAAAATGCAAATATCGTATCGACGATTCAAAAATAATATTTCGCAAATGTTTGAATATTGATGATAATGTTTGCAAATGGTCAGTTTATAAAATATATATTGATATTTGTATATTAAATAGTGTATTTATATTTTTATTTTGTTGTCGAATAAAATATTCTTTCAATCATATAATGTACTAGTGGACGCCCGCGGCTTCGCTCGCATTATTTCAGGATAAAAAGTTGTCTATGAAACTCCTCCTACTCATACAAACCAAAAACCAAGATGACTGTTTAGCCGTTTTAGTGTCATGCGTGTTTAATTAAACATATAAACAGACAAAATTTCTAGAAATTGTTGGTATGTTTTCTGCTATCAATTCGAAGTATCTACAAACATTTTTTTTACATCTATGTTTAGACCTTCTACCCTCTTTAGCTTTAATATACGTATAGATTCCAAAAAATTACAACGCACATTTCATGTACCTCAAGACTCCGCACGTTCCCGATTTTGCCACAATTTTCCATCCCACTGGTCCGTGTGGTATAAACAATGTGTTCCAGCAGGTTGGAGCCGATCGGTAATTAGGCCGCGATCAAACGAGAGCCTTTGATGCGGACTGGGAAGGTGGCTGCCCAGTGGAGCGGCACAGCTTTCAGGACGAGGTACGATATAATTTTTTTTAAAGATAACAACAGAACAATATAATATGGCTATAGTATAGGGAGACTGTGACTGCTCTGTTCGCTTAGGTGGTAGTGGCACTGCCTTCTAATCTAGGGGTGCGGGTTCGATTCCCACATAACACAAGTAATTATGCATATTAAAGTTTGTAATTACTTGTGTTGAATATGGTCGTTTTTATGTATACCTAATAAGTATGTATTTACAAAAAAAAAGTATATGTGTACTTTATCCGTTATCTAGTACGCATGATACAAGCGTAAGCTTAGTATGGGGCTAGTTGGCGCTGTGTAATAATTATGTCCTTATATATTCATTTATTTAGATTTAAAAAGGGTATTCTCAAACACCTTTCTAAGCTGGCAAAGTGCTGCAGCACCTCTGGAGTTGCAAGTGTCTATAGGCGACGATGACTGCTTACCATCAGGCAGATCAACTGCTTTTATGCCACTTTTTTATAAAAAAAGAGCCTGTAGCTAAGTTAGTAGTAGCAGAGAAATTGCCAAAGTAGTCTCGGTCAGTTCTAGGCTGGCTTATTAAACAGCGTTACATTTGTCCGGATTACATGTTGTTCATGTCTCGGTCGATCCTTATAGTAGGCGAAAACTATGTTAGTGGCCGCAAGAGTGATTTGAAAATTGTCGCTAGCTAACTATTGCCAAGAGTATTCAAACTATCTTAGCTCTAACTATAGTCTTAACTCTAAAGTCTTAGGTGATATTGGAAACTTTATCATTCGAAATTTTTCTTAACATCATTATAATATAACTACTTGATATACAAGTATATATGTCCTTTCTCCAATGCTCCTATCCATTGCAAAGTCGAATGTAAAACGTGACGTCACTAGTGCTGTGAAAAATTTCGGTCACTCGATCGATTTCAATAAGCGATAACTTCTGCATGACCGGCAACGTCCGGGTTCAACAACGAACTATTAACTAACAGACACCTCTTTCTTTTATATTCAACTAGCAAACTCGGCGAACTCCGTTTTGCCACCAGTTGGCTTGGTTTTTTTTTAACCTCACGGAGCCCGATACCTTTCCAACGAATGCAAAACCGTGGAGATCGGTTCGTGAGTTCTGCAGTTATAGCGTCAGGAAGGAAAACCCGACTTATTTTTATAGTAGACTAGTGGGTGCTTGCTTGCATCCCCTATTTCACCCCTTTAAAAGTGGCATTTCCAAAAATCCTTTCTTAGTGGGCTGTGCGTTGATAGATCACTATGTCAGTCAGTCAGTTTGAGTTTTGAGTTTTATATATTTAGATTAGTAAACCTGTGTTAGAGAGATAACGTCAGAGTATCCTGGGAGGTTTTAAAACTGTGATACCACCAGGCTCTTTCAAACGAACTTGCACCGATTCAAGTTCTACCAACCGCTTGCTCGATTTTCTAGCTTTTATACAGGTGATCTTGAACGCAGTCCACTGCTAACGCAGCTTGCTATTTCTGCTTCTATGTAAATTTAATAAGTTTATGTGCTGGTTGATCTCCGATGCTAATAAGTCAATTCTATATCACAGCAGGAAAAATCTTGAACGTAACTAAAATATACATAGTAACAGAAGCAACAGTGACTAACATATTTTTCTGTGTTTGACCGGGATGTATTATTCATTAGGAGTCCGTAAAATATTTTGTCTTTTAGATTCACGGATGATTGCAACAGTACGATCAAAGCGGCCGGATGTATGAGGTGAAGAGTGCAAGGATTTGTGTTCCAATCGGGACCAAGAGCAAATGATGGGTGATCGGAGGAGTCATTCTGTTCTGGTTGAAGGGTGGTAATCTTACTGTGATGAGTTTGGATGGTTGTTTATTTTGAATACCTGAAAGTCTATAATTAGTAGTTTAAAGTTGCTTGTTGTGACTAGATTTGATTGGTTATAATTATAATATAATCTGTGTTTATCATTTTGATAATCAAAATAAAAAGAAAATTTCTCTTATTCGACGGTGGAATGAATCAAGCTGAATTCATAAATAAGTAGAGAGTATATTTTAAACATTTATTTTTGTTAACTTTCCAAATGCATGAATCCCAAATGAATATAAATCTTTCAAAGTATAAGCTACTTAATGCACTCAAAGTAATTTGCTTTGGCTGCACAAAAATATTGCCCGAATTTTAAATCCCTTACCCCTAGAGAAAGTTTTCAGGGAAAAAATAAGCTAGAAAAATAATGGGGTCCCTCTTTAGAGCAAATTACGAAGTTTCTCTTGCAAGGAACATGAAGGCATGAGGTTCTAACCCCACGAAGATATTTTAAATATGTTCACAGAAAAATATGCCAATATCTAGATATATGATTGACTATAAAATGGCTGATTTTGTGTGGAATTTTCAGTTCGGTAATGAACCAGGTGTATCTTTTGCCATGTTTAAAAATCTTGGTATAATGTAGTGACAAAATTATCGTTAATTCATAATATATTTTTAATAAAAATACTTTTGTTAAATAAAATTACAAAAACATTACAAACATTACAACCTGGTTCATAAATAAATAAAAACATAAAAACATTTTTGCAGGCAGGCTAAGCAAGTTTAGGGCAGAATAAATTTCAAAAGGAAGAGAAAGACAACGCACAAGAAATACATATTTTACACTTTTGACAGATGTGTCTCCCCTTAAAAGATTTATCGTCGCAAGAATATGAAGTAACGTGTCTTTCTTGGGAAGGATTTTTAGCTGTTTTCTTCTAAGAGACCGTGGGGATGTCTGTTAATATTTTTTCCGGCTGGAGATACATTTTTTTTTAGTATTGTGATAAAATAATGTATTGAATGTTTCATGGGTGATACATGCTATCAATTGAAGTCATACGTCACTATCCAACTTATGAAGAATTGCTAATTAATAGACTGTAAAATAAATAATGAGATAAAGAAAGAATCTTTTTGAAATATATTTAGAGTACAAACTGACTAAAACAATATTAAATTCAAAACATGCTCATTTTTATTGGAATATACAATTAAATCAGTTTCGTTAACTATTTATAAATCAATAGAACATTTTTATCAACAATATACTTACTTTATGCCGGAGATACAATCAATCTCTATAAGATATAACATTAAAATCCTTTTCTGTAGTAACGTCACTAGGAAACATTTCCGAATATATAAATCAAAGAGCTCTAGGAATAAGGTGCTTTCAAAACGCTCCATGACGGTTGAGTAATAATAAGAATCTCATGAAGTATGTTCAGTCTGAGCAAATAAAATAAATCAAAGTTACATGATTTTTGCCATGTGTATAAATACTTAAGAGACAAGCAAACTCTGGCGAGAAAACTTTTCTACCTTTCTTTACCTTTTTTTCTTTTCTTTTTTTCTTATTTTTTTTTTTTTTTTTCTTTTTTTTTCGGATTCATATATGTGTAATATGTTATCCGATCCACGAAACCACACTGATATTATTAAGTTTTTTTCTCCTTTCTGGTACTATCACCTATCTAAGACTAGCCGTGACATCAATTAATCTTTATGATTGTTATGTAGGTACATTTAACATTAATATATCAATGAACAAGCATCCGACACAAAAATACAACTACCACTACCCATCTAATCGCCATCTTTCAGTAAAAATACTTCAACAAATTGATACATGACAGCGGCTCACTAAATAACGTTCCGTTCCCGTCTAACTTTCCTCATCCATGCATACTTCCGAGAAAAGTATGTATTATCCACCGAGAAACTTCTTTCAGCCATCTTTCAAAACTCTATCGACCGTTAAAGATCTATTTCCTAAGTTTTCCTTCACAAATTCTCGGCGAATAGTGCAGGAAAATTGTTTAGAAATAATGTTTTGTTGTGATGCAAACTGACGGATTTTTGTGGGAGTGCAGTGAATGAGGTTTGCAAATATAAATGTAGGTATAGTTAACTACCACAGCCAAGAATTACTACGTAGTCTACAAGGTGTTACAATAATAAATAACTTACTCTCTCACACACACACACACACACAAAATCAATAAACTCTCTGAACAATAATATCAATACAATAATTATCTGAATACCTAGTTGAACAAATCGTTTACTTCTACATTGTGACTGTGTTTCTTGTAAACTACGTACAATCCATACACAATCTAAATCAAATTAAAAATAATTAATGATTTATTAAATGTACTTGTGAGATACAATCATCATAATATGTATTTATCATTAGAATACCTTACCTTATTTGCTTTATTATCCATCGTGAGCCTTTGTGTAAAAAAGTTGCCAAGATAATGAATAAGTTGAAATATAAGTAACAATTTGTGTGAACTGTTTCCATCGCATACATTGTGTTATGTTGAAACTTAATATTGTTGAATAGCTGCGCCTCAGGAGTTGTCTGTTTTAAAGTTTATGACGTCATTATGATGTGTTCTGTGCTACAACATTGATTGAGATGTTTTTACTTCATTTATTTTGAAGAATATATCCCTGCCAGATTGGTTGCCTGGAAGAGATCACTCTTAGCGATAAGGCCGCCAATTAAAACGCAAATTTTGTTTTCTATTTTTTTTGTATTGTTTTTTATGTATGTGGTGTTTTAATAAAGAATTTAACTATCTATCTATCTATCTATCTATGTATCGTGATTTCGATTTAATCAATTCTCGAGCCTACATACTATGGCCGGATCAGATAAATGTTAGGTATAATCATTAAAAAATTGAAAATAAATATTACAAATAAAAAAAATAAAATAAAAAAAACCGGGACATTGCACACAGCGCCATCTAGCCCCACACTAAGCAAACGCTTGTGTCGTGGGTACTAGATAACGGATATAATACTAATATACTTTTCTTTTGTAAATACATACTTATTATACACACAAACGACTAGACTCAACACAAGTAATTATAAATTTTAAATTTCATAAATACTTGTGTCAAGCGGGAATCGAACCCGCAACCCCTAGATTAGAAGGCAGAGCCACTACCAACTAAGCTAGTCCAGTCTAGGCCAGTCATTGATATTATGCTATATTAGCAAAAAAATACTAAAATTAGAAATTAAATCATCATACCCTTAAAATTTTGTAAATGTGATTAGCTATTAGTGGATAATTATTATGAGTTCGTTAAATTGTCATTGTAATATTACCAGCAAGGGTAAAAAAATAGAAGTATTGTAGCGTTAGATTTGTTATATTAATTTAATCATATCAAATTCGATAGGTAATAGATAGATTTCTTTATCATGTAAAAATGTGTTAAATATTTAATTTAAGGCTACACATTGGCTTCTTCTACGAGCCTCACAATTAAATCCCTGATTCTTAAACCTCCAATCACAACATTGTAACATATACTAATCTAAGTAAGCCCTAGCCTCGTAAAACGAATCTGTCCATTCCTACCTTGTTGCAGCGTCCAGGATCTCTAATAAGAAAACTTGTCCGTCCGTCAGTATATTAAGAGAGGCCATGCGAGCTCCCGTAGCGAAATTAATTTTTTTTGCGAACCCTACTGGAGCTACTGAAAGTTTCTGCTACGTTACGTTGTTGCTACGTTGTACAAAAATAGTTTTTTTGAAAACTTAAATTTAAAGTCACTTAATTGAAATATACAGTTATTTTCGTTAGTCTCGTATATTAGTGAGTGGCATTTTCTGCGAGTATGTGAAATATGTATGCTTTAATAAAATAGGTAGGTACCGTATTTATTTAAATACGGCTATTTTTATAGTTTTGATAATCATTTGTTAGTCTAAAAATGCCTGAAGAAATCACATCACTATTAGTAGTTATTTCCTCTCAAATAACAATATCCGTCAAATAAAGAAAGCACAACATTTTTTACGCCTACAAAGACAGCGAAACGCTTTCAAAATAATGAAAAACAAGCCAAATTGCAGGTATTCTTTAGCAATTTGCGGACAAGCCTAGTAAGAAGTACAATGTATGCACATATTTTGTGCCGAATTGGCAACCCCTGTCACCTGCCTTCATGAATTATACAAGGCAATTTGCGGGAGGAGTTATAAGGTCGCTGTCCAAACACTATCGAAAACTCAATTTTTCCACCGTGTTCCGTGTGTTTCTTACGTAGTTTCTCTTTCTAAGTTTGTGATTTAGTGATAATATAATGTAGAAAAAATTAATTTAAAAGAGCCTATACTCGAAGGTGCAAATTCTAGGTATTATCATTTACTGACAAAACAAATTTACATACCTACATATTTACTACTAGGTGTGCTCACGACTTTGTCTGCGTGGAATAGTTATTTTGGGCATTAAATCTTTCACACATATTTTTTTGATATCTTGAACCATTTTCGCAGCGCACGCAACGGAAGCCCTCAAAGATGAATAATTTTCCCCGTTTTTTCCACATTTTCCATTGTTTCTTCGTTCCTATTAGTTGCAGCGTGATGTTATATAGCCTAAAGCCTTTCTCGATAAATGGTCTATTCAACACAAGGATTAGATTTGATATTTAATGCAAAGTGGTTAATAAACTGTTTTGAGAAGCTTTTATCCCTTGCTTACTTTTATTACACTTGAAAACCAACCTAAACAGAGAACTTAAAGTCAACCTTATAAATATTTCTTTCCTTGGTACATAGGTTTTGTATTTTTTTTTACAACCTGTGTTGGTTGCAGCGCCTGCGATCAGATTGTCTAACCTAGCATTTTTTTTTTATTAATATTTAACAATAGACTCACGGATGAAGAATCTTTAGAAAAGAATACGCTGTGTGTAATAAAAATCTAAGGCGATCACACACAAAAAAAGAACTCCCTCACACCAGTTTCAAAAAAAAAATTACACCGCCTGGTACTTATTGCGTTTGTCATTACAAAGTTTCCGTTTTTGTTTGGTGATATTTGCGACTAGTGATGGGATCCAGTTCTTTTGTCACCTATTTTATAGATGAAACAAAAGTAACGATTCAAGTCCACAAAATTTTTATCTCAATATCTTAGGTATCTTAGTAGAATTATAAGTTTTTGTTGGATAAATTATTTAATAAATCATATTCGTGTATGTTTCGTGAAAGTATATCATAGAATTATGAAGAAAAAACATCTAGTACCTAGTTTCATAGGGCAACATAAAGTACCTACCTAGACTTATGTAAATAACCTAGTGGAATTTCAATTTACACAACTCAATATCTATCAACAAAACAACATCGTATTTTGGACCGACTTTAAAAAAGGAGATTCTCAATTTGACTGAAGTTTTATTGTATATACCTATCACTTATATCGAAAAGTACTTTTACATCGATAATATTCTATTTCTAAATGTCTTTAAGTCCATCACTAGCTCCAACTTGAAATATAACAGTTGTTCGGGTATCAGTCTCCGATGCAGGGGTGCAAGCTAAGTAAATGTTAATATTTACTTATTCTCCCTTATATTCTAACAAAGCTATAACTCGGATAGACGCACGTCATTCGCATTCACACTTTATTTGCAAAGCGAGTGACAGGCTCTAAATAAATATTTTTAAACGAATTTGAGACGCCATTGAATATTTTCTTCTAAATTATTGCCTGGTATTGTTTTGGTTATGATAAATATATTGGACTAATACCCCATTTTTAATAGTAGCTACATCTTTTTAGTTATTAAGACCATAGATTACAGCATTTAGATTTTAAAGTAACACCTACATGTGAGAAAAGCGCCCGTAGCACAGCCGGCAGATGCAATCGCATGCGATTACCAATGTCAGTCAGCCAAGGTCAGTCCTTGGATGGGTGACAAAAAAGTCGCAGTCCATTTTGGGCGCTTCCGTGGGTAGGATGACACGTTAAATTTTGGGTCCCGGCTGTTTGTCTAGTACGGCAGTCGTTAAGCCATGACAGAGGTCCTCAGGGGCCCGGGCGGCTTGATTAACTGTGGACACCAGAGTTGGCCACTCTCATTCGATAAGAAGAAGAAGAAGAAGAAGAATGCGAGAAAATCATTTTTAAAGATATTTAACAGCATTTTCTTTTCATTGATTTTTAAAACAAGAATGTAATAGCAATGCAAAGAAGCAACGCAGCGAAGCCGACGAAATTTATCTATACTAATATAATAAAGCTGAAGAGTTTGTTTGTTTGTATGTTTGTTTGTTTGTTTGTTTGAACGCGCTAATCTCAGGAACTACTGGTGCGAATGGAAAAATTCTTTTTGTGTTGAATAGACCATTTATCAAAAGAAGACTTAGGCCGTCTTATTACAAAACGCGGTTTAAATATTAGTCCAGGACTTTAAAAATAAAAAAATGTGTTCTTGTTGTTCAAACATCACATACAAGCAATCAAAATGTCAACAAAAATTGGAACTTTCATTTAACATTGGTACATTTTGACAGTTTGATAATTATGACAGGAGACAGACAATTTTCGATTTACTAAATCGGACTTGGTCTAGACTTATATTTAAACCACGTTTTGTAATAAGGCCCATTAAGTTTAAGTTTATGGGTACAAACCTGCAATAAATGACTTTTATTTATTATTTATTTATTATTGTTTTGCCCAAAATAAACCTGCGATTGTTTAATCGGTAACTATGTACGATGTACGAGTATACCTACTCGAATTATATACAATGTATGTACTGTACCTATTCAGTTCAAACGCGTAAGATCAATTTCATTTTTGATAGGCTATTTTTTTTGAAGCAATTGCTATCATCGAAGAAAATTTAACCACTTACTTAACTCACAACATGACACCTTGTCATCTAAGTGAGAAGCCTTGTTAACATAACTAAACAATCTTGGTACTTTTCTAGCTGAAAAGAAAATCCAAATATGCATTATTAAGATGAAATTTTAATCCAACATTTTTGCATATTTGTGAACGGATCTCAGACGGCATGAATAATTAAGTTCATAATCAAATTATGCGATAAGATTAAACATATATTATTTTAACATGAAAAAGCAAAATCTAGGTACCTAATGTAATGAATTTATCGTTTAAAATGTTGTCATGACGTTTTACAAATACGAGTACAATGTTCATGCAGCATATTAGATTTCTGATTTTGTTTTTTTTCTTACCAGACTATTTTACGTTTCACGTTACAGTACACTTATATAAAATAGAAGAAAATTTGTAAGAATTAGTGACCAAAATGTGATTTTTGCACACCAGAAATGGTAAGATGTAAGATACTATAAATGTTTTTGTACCATGATTCTCACTACATCTTTGCAAATAAATGAATTTGAATTTGAATCAGTGAGTTCTTTGTGAGTAAGTGTTCGCTATATTGAAACTGCCGAACCCTGGAATGTGGTATGAATATTATTCATAGATTGATATTGTAACGATGAAAACGTTACATACGTTCCTGGTTTAATTCCAATAGCAATGTTGCATATCGTCGCTCTTGCGCATATTTGATAAAGGAGTTTACCTGCAGAGCAGTCGACCTTCACTACTCAAGGACGACACACATTTTTCATTACTATTAATTTAATCTACTAATTTCTTCTTATTAGTTTTCGTCTAAGCGTGATTATATCGTGTTTTACCCTTTTCCCCGATTGGGTAAGTGTTAAAACTTGTAAATTATAATAATAAAATGTATATAACCTCTAACACGTGTCGGCACCATCCCGACAATTTATTTTTAGAATTAATTACTTTATGATTTATTACTTTTATATTGTAAATATTGTTACATCTATCTATATAATAAACCTTGTCATCGGCTCATCACCATGGACTTGAAATCCGAGTACTATAACTTGGCTTGGTGAGCCGATGCGGGGGAATGCATGGAAGAAGAGATATTGACCCTGCCCATCTATTCCCTTCCAGGGTCCTAGGTTCGGGTTTACTACACCCGTATCGAATCGACCAACGGATTAATTCTACCAGAAGACTGACGGTCACCTAAGTACTCTGCCGCTACTGGTGTTGGCAGCCCGTATCTACCAACGGATTAATTCTACCAGAAGACTGACGGTCACCTCAGTACCCTGTCATCGTCGGGATACCATGCCAGGGGAGTAACCGGATTTCCCCCCTAACGCACAGCCCTTGACCATCCTTTTTTTATTCTGTTATTTTGTGGTAAAATTATATCTTTATATTTTTTTGTTAACATTGCCTTTGAATTTAATTTCTGTGATAGGCTCACTATGTTACAATATACTTACTCATAAGTAAATTTTTACCCCAGATTTAATTAGTGTAGGTAACAGCACGGGTCACCTTTTATTCTATGTGTTTTAAGGAATGTATGCGCTATGGCAAGAGTTGGAGGAGGCCTACGTCTAAATTAGGACTATACCGATATTATAGGCGAAATTTAAGTCAAAAATTAACATTACTACAATAATATTTTGACACCTTAAATTCCCTTTTAAAATTTAATTTTTGACATTATAATTTATACAGAAATATAAGTATGATGATACCATAATAATTTGATTTATATTTTTTTAATGAACATAGTAACATCAAAAAATGCGATGTGAATTTTTAAATAGGGAAATAGAGGCTATTTTTTATTTTATTTTAAGGGATGGTTATTCTTCACTATGCTAGATTACATGTACTATAATAACATCAGAATATTGTAACATGTAACAAAAACAACAGCAACGTAATAAAGTTTTCATTCAAACAAACTAATATCATGTTGGGAATGAAAATGGCGTACGTGACGCGATATGTCTCTTTTTAGGGTTTCGTGAGTATGCAAAAAATAAAACCCAGAACTCTATTGCTAAGATCTGTATCTAGTCTATTGCATTAGAGGAATGATATACCTTGGACCCCAGTGCCTAATGCGGATGCCGCTTAAGGTAATTTGGTGGTCAAATATCTCACTTTATATTGTAATAGCTGTGCCTGCGACTTTGTCCGCGTGGAAAAGTTATTTTGGGCATTCATTCTTTCATTCATATTTTTTTGATATCTTGAACCGTTTTCGCAGCGCACGCAACGGAAGCCCTCAAAGATGAATAACTTTCCCCGTTTTTTCCACATTTTCCATTGTTTCTTCGCTCCTATTGGTTGCAGCGTGATGTTATATAGCCTAAAGCCTTCCTCGATAAATGGTCTATTCAACACAAAAAGAATTTTTCAATTCGCATCAGTAGTTCCTGAGATTAGCGCGTTCAAAAAAATAAATAAAAAATAAACATACAAACAAACTCTTCAGCTTTATAATATTAGTATAGATGTGTACATTGACTACTGTAACTCAAGAACCGTTGTTATAGCAACAAAGCTGTAATTTTTACGTATATTTTCTAAGTTTGAATACAAAATGATGAGATTTTATATCGTTTTTACAGATAATGATAGATACGGATCCTTTCGTGCATAAGCCCGACCCGCACTTGGCCAGTATTTTTTATATGAGCCATGTTTGCGAGTGTGTAACTGATTGCTGTACCCAGTGTTTATTGGCACGTGAACCGTTTATTCAGTTTGTGATTTAAACTGTGGGAAAATTGGATTTATTTGTTTTGATTGTATAACTTTTATAAATACCTTTATTTTTCCTTAAAACCTTATGTACGTTTTATATATCTTTATAAGAATAATTGATCTTTATTGTTAAGTACTACTTATATAAATGCTATATTTCCCAATTTCAGATTTCGACTGGCGATTGCTTTCTATATAGTATCGGAAATTATTCTTGTTAAATGGCAGTTTTATATAACTTTGCAAGTTAATACTCGGGCCAGGAGCCAAACAACAACCCAGAGGTCTTCGAATCCAGATTAAATATGTTTCTAATAGGCTTCTACTACCTCTTAGACTAAAGCGACGCTTAACATAACTGTAGTCAAATTATAATCCGTGTTAAAAAAATTATGGCTCTAGGGTAGCCAAAGTAGCAAAGGTAGGTAAAGTTAAAAACTTTTATCTTTTTTCACGAATTGCACAAAGAATACTCTTAACAACACTAAGCCTACTCGTATCTGTAAACTACAAAACACGATGTTCACAAATATCGTATGTTGCAGTGTCGCTGCATTCCGCGTCCATATCGCGACGTTATCGCGTCATCGCCCCCGCCGAGACATGATCCGTCTTCGAGGGTGTCGGGGAGGGGCAGACGAGCGATAAGCTATATGTATATTTATTTGACATGACACAATAAATTGTAGGTCCCGGCTGTTTGTCTAGTACGCCATTCATAAAGCCATGTCAGATACTGTTAGGGCGGCTTGATAAACTCTTGACACCAGAGTTGACCACTGTCATTCGATAATAAGAAGAAGAATATCATACACAAAACAGACTAAAATTACAAACTGCTTAAAGTGATTGCTAATCCCATGAAAAAAATGTAATAGCTGAGTTTACTATCGGATTAGCTTTAATGAAACTCAGCAAACAGTATTATGCTGAATGTTAGATTTATTGTCTTGTATGTATGTCTCGTACAATATCTGTCCGAATGTTAAACTCAAAAAATATTTTCTTTTTTAATGCATACAACACTAACACGCCTCAAATAAACGTTAAAAATAGAATAACACTGATCGTACAATATAGGGAGTTAAAAGATTAAACAGATTGTGTAGAATATTGACAATTAAGTTGAAATAAATTCAATAGTGACGGTTGCAACTTGACTAGTCCTACCGAAGCTATACAAATGAAAAGACGGCAATAACAAAAAAAAATAGATCCACATCTATTGCCAGTCTGTGACGCTCAGTACTTGCGCCAAAGATCCATCTTCGTGAGCCCGCGCAAGCGACGCGTGATTCCACCAACGAGGGCGCCACGGCCGGTGAGGGAGTGAAATATTTTATTTTTTCCCCTCACTAACTTGCACGGGCAACTTTGTCTCCAACTTTAGGGCTGACAACTTACAAGTTAATAGACGACCCATTAAAGGACAAATATGTGCTTACTGATATTATATAGACGAGTGACCGAGTATGTGAGTATGATTGTCACATTTTGTTTGTTAAACGTCTGAACAGAATTGAAATAAATATGCTTCCAAAAGATTCTATCCTGGATTGTAAAGTTTCTACAAAGGATATACACGTTTATTCAAATTGACAAAATAACATCATAATGCATGGTATGGCGCCGCTGGTGTCAATTTAAACCAGATGATAGATCAATATCTAATATCATACAATCCACCTTTTCCATTAGTCGCTTGCTTACTGTTGAGCATCGTGATGGTTCCGATTCACTTTGTGGAACAATAATCGCCATATCAACATCATACAATACATAACAACTGAATGATTTCTGAAGAGTGATAGTACTGTATTCGAATTGAAACACACATTTTGATGAGCAGGGCTGATAAGAGTTATTAAGGTATCTGGCGTTTATATTGTCTATGTTATCAACAAATGGTGGCCGTCTCCGGAATGTGACATGTTTTGCTGAAGGGATTAGCTGATTCGATCTGGCTGCTGGAAAGTGGGGCTCAAATTGATGATTTAAAAAATATACT
This sequence comes from Macaria liturata, assembly GCA_964023185.1. NCBI lineage: Eukaryota > Metazoa > Arthropoda > Insecta > Lepidoptera > Geometridae > Macaria > Macaria liturata. The sequence continues at coordinate 10,343,600 of OZ026815.1, read as the reverse complement.
GACAATCGAAGGTATAAGAAGAAGGTATAAGGATTGTTAATAAGATTTTGGAAAATATTTCTTCCAAAATTGTTGTCATTAAATCTAACTTTTTGTTTACTTTTTCATGATATTTTACCTGTCAAATCCAAATTAAATAACGTTTAGAGTAATTTTACATGTGTGAAGGATAATAATTCATTTTATAAAATCATGGAAAAAGAGACAGCTATGTTGAGATAGAATTGATACACATGCCAAAAAAGATTTCTGACATTTATACTCGTAAATGAACAAATATTACACGTAAGAACGTCACTTATTCCTGACAAATTTGTTGAACCGTTATCCGTTCTTGTATTTTCATGTTGTAATTTAATATATGGAAGTTGCCGTTTTTTTTTACGTGGGATAGGTTTACGTTTGACTACAGCCTGCCTGATGTTAAGCATTGCTGCAGCCTAGGGTGTAACACGTTTACCTAGAAGATACCTATTAACTCTAGATTTGAAAACCCCTGGATTGCAGTTCGCAGGAAACACAGCTTCGTAAAAATATGCGTATAAATATTTTTCATTCTCAAATAAACATTAAATCTTTACGGTAAAATCACAAACAAACATATTAATATACCTTTTTAAAAGACCATTACGATTCGTCGGACCAATCCGAAGATTCATCATTTTGTTGTTATTTTGACATGTGTAACGAACGCGAAAAACAGTCTGAGGAGGGTGATTGTAAAGAGCTTTTCGTAGTTTGGAAACTATGTAGTAGGTAAACTAGGTACAATTTTACATAACATTAATATGTATTGTATAGCCTGTACAGTGTACATACATAAAAGTACCTTTGTTTAATTAAATCTATATTAAAACGTCTTATCAAAATCATTGAAATCAATCTTTTTGTTTGAACTTTATTAGTAGTAAAGTAAATTTATAATTAATATAAAATATAGGAAATTATACGTGTTTTAAATTTCATAAAATTTATTACAAATTGTGACTTTATGAAATAAATCCGTACTACTGCTACGACTTAAAGGACCTTATTACAAAACGTGGTTTAAATATAACTCTAGACCAAGTCCGTTTTAGCTGTTCGAAAACTGTCTGTCTACTGTCATAATTATTAAACTGTCAAAATGTACCAATGTTAAATTATTATTATTATATATTAGTCCAGGACTTTGAAAATAAAAAGTGGTTTCTTATTGTTGTTCAGACATCACATACAATCAATCAAAATGTCAACAAAAATTGGAACTTTGATTTTACATTGGTAAATTTTGACAGTTTGAGAATTATGACAGTAGACAGACAATTTTCGAACAACTAAAACGGACTTAGTCTAGGCTTATATTTAAACCGCATTTTGTAATAAGACGGCAAGTGTACAAAAACATATAGTGACAGATACATTAAAATGTAAGTTGATCCTCTCTTTGCCTTAAGTTTATAGTACAATTAAATTACTATCTTACCTTATTTACAAAGAACAAATTCATTTTTTTAATTTGGCGGAATGCATACAATTAGTACTTCGAATTATATTATTATAGAGGAGTTTAAAACTTACTTATTAGCCAATTTTCCCTTCAAACTAGAAATTCCAACGTCACCAAAGAAACCTACCTCACTGCCTCATCGACACTGCGTCAGTCTGGTAAGCTAGGGTCATAAGTGAGACGTCAGGGGTCGATGAAAATTGATTTTCCGCCATCAGTCATAACTTGCGTGCGGACAAAGCCAGCCTTTTGTGACTTTTCACGTTGTTTTTACGTTGTTTTCAACGTTTAGACAATAGGTGGGCTTGTACTATGTTTCCTGTTGGTATATTTATACTATGTGTGCATTGTATGTAGGTATCTATACAACATTGAACGGCCACGTGGAAAGAATAGACGATCGGTTTTGTGACGTAGCTTTGTTTTGTGTATTTTAACATTTTCTTTTTACAAAACTTGGAGTTTAACTTAGCATGTAAAGATGAAGATTACGGGTTAAAAATTAGAGTCTTTCTTTAAAATGTTATTAATTATGAGAGACAAGAGTATCGTGGAATATTTATGATGAACAGTTTAACACGCATTTTTATATATTTTGTGAATTAAATGTTTCAAATAAAACTAAATTAGGATGTTAATTATTTTCTGTTTATCAAAAACAGATCGTCTAAACATTGTATTTTTTACAGTTTTAGTTTTTGTGTAATATATTTATATTTAAGTTTTAATTTCAACTTCTTTATAATCATGCATAAGTACACACATAGGTACCAAATAGTGTAGATGGCATAATTTTGACAAACAATACTTGAATAACCTAGATGAGGCTGGCGCAAGATATTAGGAGGAGGCCTATACCCAGTGACGGCTGTGGAGGATGATGATGATGAATTCAATGAGCGATCGTTTAAGCTCAATTCCTTCTCTAAGTTAACGTACTTAGCCAACATAGTTTATCAGCGCTTAGTCAGTGCAGACGATGAGCACTCAAGTACTAGTAAAATAACGATAGCTTATATAGCCGAAAATACTAAAGTAAGAGATTATACACTAAGATTATTAATGCGATAGTAAAAGCAAACATTTTAAATAAGTAATAGACGTTCAAACAGCTGAACAAATTTGAATGAAATTTATCGTTGGAATTATTAGATTATGCATTAACCAATCGACATCATAGGTTTATTCTCGGTAAGTGTTTTACATCTTAGGATAATGTGTTGCTAAACATCAGCAAAGCTTTGGTCAAACGAAGCCTATCCATACAGTGAAAATAACACAATAAAGTAATACAGTTTTGTTTATCTAAATTATTCTGATAATCTATGAGTTATTAATAAATTATTTAAAAATACTTAAGTGATTTAAAAAACTGAACGCTAAAGCTCCTACACACATACTTAGCTGCAATAGTTAGCGTATAGTTAGGCCGAGCACTCACTTGCTAATGGCTGAGCATACAAAGTAATAGGCTATCCAATTGATTTACGGACCAGCCGCATGCACTGCAGCGATTGCAGCTAGCCGCTTCCGAAGCTATTTAACGTGTGTGAAAAAAATCCATCGGTCTGTACGAAGCTTTTCCTTATTACATATCTTTAAAAAATAAAACGAAATTCTACTCCGCTCTGTTTCAGATTAAGTTAGTTATTGAAATACAATATTTTCACAATTGTTCTTATCAAAGTTGTCTGCAAGACATCGCTTAGTGTGATAAGGCCGCCTACTGTACCTAGATTTTAAGTATATGTTCCTTTTGTAATATTTGTGTGTATTTTTTGGTACACAATAAAGATAATTATATAAGTATTTTTGGGTTGATAAAAATTTGCACATCTTTGTATTTTTTTTTCAACTAGTGGTTACAAAAACGTAACAAAATTTGAAGTCTGTTTAAAATTTAAGTTTTTTAAAATTCACGAAAATTGTAAAATTTCACGGCTACCTCAAATAAAGCCAGTTACTCACGGAGCGTGCGATTGTACCGTATATTAATGACATTGCATTCAGTTTGCATTGAATCCATTAACACGAACTACCTAACGCTAGATGTTTTTACTATTTTCATTCAAAGAAAATAATGTTACATGTTATTTATAAATGTATTCGTGTCAGTAGAAAAACAAAGAAAATATTCCTTTGTTGGCATTCTCATTTTTCTGAGAAAAGCTTTTTGTATTTAATTGAACAGAAAAAATAACGGCTCATCGCATATCCAAAATTGTTCTTCATGGATGATTGTTATTGACGTCAGTTGTGACGTAATTTTTGGCCCCACGTGCGTTGGACAGTTTGTTTTATTGGAATCGTCAGTAAAAATAATAAAGCCAAAACAAAAAGGACAAAAAAGGGTAGTTCTAGAAATATTTTTTTTAACTAAAAGTACATTTTTTACATGTTCTTATTTTTACCTGCAGGCCTACCACAACGTCTTATAGCAGTACTGCAGCAGTGCTGCTGCGATAATCGGTACTACAACGTCTAGTTTCTGACGTTTAAATAAGGTGGAATCAGTGTCGCGGCGCGTCGAGGTTTTGATGACGTCACGCGATTTTGTTCATTCATTTCCTAGGCGTTTTGCCTAAATCGGTACCATAAGGTCTAATTGCCAGCGGAATCATTATCGCTGAGCTGTCAATTTGACATTATTTTGAGATGCTAAAAACGCTGCTATCTGCTTGCGTATTTGATATATTTTTCCATTTAAATCCTTTGAATTATTGAAAATATGAAAGAAAACTGAATTTAATTGATATACAATGGTTATGTGTGTGTGGTTCGGCACAATTTTTGCGAAAATACCGAACACCAGTGAATATGTGGAGCAACGACAAAAAATCTCAAGCTGCAGCTATTTATTATTCATCAGCCAACAGCAAGCTAAAGAGCCAACTATCACGACCCAAAACTACAGCAGGGACCCAGTTCGAGATCACACTACCGCCACAGCAGATGAGGTGGCAATATCACGATGATTCAGTACCGCAGCAGGGCATCGTTATGCAGAATGTTGGTGTAGCCTAGCTTTGAGAACAGTGACTTGCTCAGTGCCCTTCGTTATATACTATTGTGAATAGGGTATTAACTGTTAAGACAAAATGTACAATAACTATTTGTTTAATTTAAACATAAATCTTAAATAGGTCCCATCTTGTGCTTAAAGGTATAAAGTAGCAGTATAGTTAGACTATGTACGACACACTATGCCTACACCACACAAACCTATTTTATAAATTAGTATAGTTGAGACACAATATAGAACGCATAAGCTAACAACCTAAATGATATCTTAGAGTTAAAAAGGATGATTACTTAGAGCTAACTTCTGTGTTATTGTTCCCCAACATAATAACTGTCGTCCAGTAAAAATAAATTCAAGCTTATAACATCAATTTATTGAAAAAAACTTTTAAGTTTATGTATCCACATCGTATGTTTAGAGTATTCACACAGAAAAGTAATTTACACGAGTAAACGTTCGTCTACTAAGTGGTTATACTGCTTGCAGAGGAATGTGATCATCGTCCAGCTCCAATAGAAGGAGTATATCCGACTGCAGCCTTGCTTGCTCGTAAGAAGTTGATGATGGTTTGTCACCGTCTTGGTATCGTGATCACAGTCATGGTGATCCACCACGTTCCATCAGCTTGTATCGAGAACAAAAAGCCGCTTGAAGAAATCAACTTTTTGTTAAGAAGCGTATCCAAAGTGTTTGGTTTATCTAGATAAGTTTTTCACTGTGCATGAACACATTCATGCGGTATTTTGTCCATCATACTGTGTAGTATTCATACAGCACCAAATGTATCACTTCTAAATCGGGGACCCAATGCATTTCTTTATATAAAACAGTTATAATTTATAGGCAGTTTGTTATGATAGTTTGTTTACAAAATCATTCAGTGCTACCAGAATATTTTTTTATACCGTACATGACATTTTTTATACACACACAAGCAAAAAAGAGAATAAGACATAGTGATCTGGCAGTTCGTACCATTTCTGTCTACAAATAAGCACGAACTCTTTGGAAAAAAGTTGGAAAATGTACACCAGCTGAATTATATAATTTGTACTTACAAGTTAGATAAAGTCGACATCACACTAGTAGTAGTGGTATAATTTTTTTAAGCCTCTCGTGTTTTGGTGGTGCGCAGAAATAATCTGTCATCAGTCATGTATTTGATGTCACTTGTTTTTTCTTGCCTTTTTAATTGCTCGTCCGTCACTACAGAGTCTTCATAAGTTCTTCATAAGGTCTTCATAAGACTTCATTAGTTTCATTACAATTTCACTGACAATATTTTGGTTTACCGACCCGTAGCTTTGCTGGTAGAATTTCAGCCTCTAGTTCCGAGAATCGCGGGTCCGATTCACAATAACACAATAACATATATATACTCGTATAATAAAAAAACAAATAGACCGGCCCGCACACAACAATTAATATTATTTGTAAACACCCTTTGAAGGTCTATTGTGTTCTTCATGTACCAAATTATGTACCAAACATACACAAATAATTGTGCCTTTTCAATCTGCAATTATATGTGTCTCATTTTTTTCTATGTATTATAATTATTAAATTATAATTGTAATAATAATAATTATTATTTATTTATTATTATTATTTATAATTGTTATTGTGCTTTTTTACTACATTATGTATTTGAAAAGAGCTAAATACGGTTGAAGCCGATATCTGGCAACACACAAGTACGATAGTTTCAAAGAAAATATAGAACTGTTTTCAAATCAGTGACAGTGACAAATTTTGAAAGCAAAATTACTATAGGTTGTGCTATATTTTATCACAAACTCTTTCATTTTATGCAGTTTTAGCGAAATCATTCGTTCAGTGTCTCATCCCTAATCCGCTTGAAATCCGCTGGAACGCGATATTACGTCATAAGCTTGTGGTACGAATATTAGCAGCATTGAATTTCAGCGGAATCGCAGCGGAGCGGCAATGACACTGCTTTTAAAAACGTTGTGGTAGGCCAGCTGGAAGTGAAATTTGGTAGACATTTTCGAGAAACTAAAACCAAGCTATTTCCAGTTACTGCGAAAAAGCACAGCAAAAGCCAGGTACCAGTGGAACATAAATAAAAGGAAAGCACATCACAGCTTCAGCAGCCGACCTTTGTAGTGTGCACTGAACCGACCTCCCGTAGATTTCTGCACGCGTGGTAGCATAACTACTGGTACGAGGAATGAAATGTTTTTAATATTCACAAAGCGAGAAACTCTTAAACTGGAATTTATATGCGGAAATATTTTCAAATGAACGCTCTTTGTTGCGAACGGGAGAATCCAAAAAGTACGTTTACCCACTGAACTTGAGGCTTTCGCGGAACACCGACGGTTTTTGTGAAACGAAACCTCAGTGGTAACTTTGTGAAAAACTGGGCGAAGGTTATTTTTAAAAGTCACGGCTTTTCATTACAAAGGCATATTTAGGAGAAATATAAACACTGAGTTCTTGCGTGTTTTTATTGTTAAAGAGTGTTTTGAATGAAGTCAAAAAGTAGTCCGCCAATATTTGATGTTATTTGTGATTTAGCAGGCATTATTTTCATTAAACTTACGCAGTGACGATTCTGAAACTGAAAATGCATAGTAGCATTGAATTTGTAATATAATTTTGTAAAGCTTGTCTTAATACTTAACATAAGACAAGTTCTTGTTTGGTGACACGTTAAAAAAAAAACAGGAAAAAATCAGTACTTACTTTTGAGGTGACATATGAACATGTACATATATAATCTTAAAAAGAGCATAAAAGTACCCAACTTTTATAAACACCTATATTTCCTTAGCTCCAGATTTAAAACCATTACCAAGGATATTGCACCGTGGCAGGGCATAGGTGGCCGCAGCTGTCCCATAAAACAGTGTGTGGTAGCAACGGATGGTCGCGCAGTCACGATCTAACCGGAACGGTCTATTGGTGGATAGTGTGGGTACTAGGGTATATCGATACTAGGATAGCGCTATCGGAAGACGACTATTGAACAAATAATAATTATTATTATTAAAAAAAACAAAAACCGTCTTCAAGTCTACTGTCATTTAATTGAACAAATCCTATCAAAGAAAACTGCATCAAGTACCGTAAAATGGGGTGAAAAGGGATCGCAAGGTGAATAGGGACAAAACCGGGAATGAGTTTTGACATTGAATATTTTCTTCTACATCATATTTTTTTTACCATTTTTAGTAGGATTTGTAGTAGATTATTGAATCTTTCCTATGGCAACATTGAACTAACATGAACTTAGCTGCAAACTGTCAAAAAAGACACTTGAAAGTGGCTTATGCAAGACGCCGGTTATAACAGTGATATTAACTTCGCTCTGTCGGCTTTATTTTCAAGTGAGATTGTAAGAGTGTTTGTTTAAAACGTAATTTAGTGTTTTGGCCGTCATGCATATAAGGTAAGCTTCATTTATCACTTAATATAGGTATTATCTTGATAAATTAGAATGCCATCAGAAATTTGTGTTTTTTGGGGCGAATAAGGACGCCTAAAGTATGAATAAGGACGAAAAGAAGGTGAAACGTTACGAGAATGAGATGAATAGGGACGACTTATGTATAAATAGGGACAGCTTTATAGGGTTGTAACTATGCATTTAATTGTTTTTAAGATAAATAGGTACCTATTCTAGATAATAATTAGATTAATTTTATTATGTTTTCATATTCATAATAATTAAAACAATAAAACCTTATAATAATTAGGTTTATCTCATTATATTAATAATTCAATTAAACACAATAAATTTAGTGACAGCCCTAGTAAATTTCCCCATTCACCTTATTTTCGTCTCTTATCACCCCGTTTTCAGGGTGAATAGGGATGAATAAAACGGTAAAATATAGGCATATATTTTACCGTTTTATTCATAAATTGCAAAACTAATCGCGTAGTTTTATATTGGTTCACAGAGATACCATAAAGACTCGTATAATTCAATCGTCATACAGCTAATTTTCTTACTAAAAACACCTTAATTTTCGGTGTGAAGTTCAAAATCGTCCCTTTTCACCCCATTCTACGATAAGGGCTAGTTATTTAGAAGATATAATGTATGATGACGATGATGCATTCCAAGCCGATTTCGGCTATGGCGAACGTATTTCCTACGGGTAAGTTACTGATGCGTCCTCACATAACTAATATACCCTATTTTAGCGGTGAATGTTCTAGAACAGTTGCTACATGTGAGGATGCTATTTACATAGTTATTGGTAATGTTCGAAGGCGGTTTACATTTTGAGTTGGTTCCTTTTCTCGTCTTGATCGCGCCTTCGTTTGTTTTCAAACGTATACATATTATCGTGTATCGTTCTACTCCATCCAGGGCGATTGGCAGCTTGCGAATCCCACGTAGAGGGCTCAATGGCACACGCCTTCATATGCCTCATAAGCACATCTTTATAAGATACAATGTATACAGCATAGTATTGGTTTGCACAAATTACATCAATTTATTGGTTTATTGGATTTTTCTAAAAAGTACTGGACTGAATGAAAAAAATCGCCATCGAATAAAAAAAAAAAATTGAAATCGGTTCATATAGGTATAACGGAGTAATCGCGTAACATACCCACAAAAAAACTTTTATAAGACTTTATATTCTCCTTTATTGAAGTCGGTTAAAAGTAAAAACGAACAACGAAAGTATTGCAGTATTAATCCGTTATCTATTCCCCATGACACACGCGTTTAGCAAGTATGGGGCTAGATGGCGCTGTGTGATGTGTCCCGGAATAATTACTAATGAAATTGGTAGATAGTTAGAGATATTTTAGCTTACTTTAGGGTGATTCAAAAAGGACCAGTATAAAATGATGGTTTATAAAACAACATCGACACTAACTAAATAAATTCCATCATTTAGTTACTGTAACACTTATTTTTTTTCTTAAAATAAATACTTATCAAATATATACAATACAATATATCTTTATTGTACACCAAAATAAATAAACAATACCAAAACGAATTAAACTATAAATATATGTAGAAGTGGGCGGCCTTATGACCTTAAGTGATCGCTTCTACCTTCTTTCTTTCTCTCTTCTTTTTTTTCTACTACAACATCAAACGATAAAATAAATTTGCATTGACTCTTTAATAAACGTTTCTAAACATAGAAAGTAGGACAGCAATACAGATAGTTACAATACAAACCACATTATTATTTGTTCTAAACACACGTTGCGGCTATTTGCCGATAAAATTATATGTCGATAATGGCATGGTAATTAGAGGAAATCTCGCTTATTACTGCAGGTAATTGCGATTTAGAACATTTATGGCTTTCAGAGACTATTTAACTTTTTAGAATGATTGTAAGATTATAACTGCTTTTCGAGAACATACGTTATGTTCTCGTTATATTATGTTGATCTCAATAAGTCACAATAATTATTATGGAAATAGATAAAAAATAAAATGTTCGCCACATGTCACACAGCGCCACCTAGTCAACGAATGAATGCAAAGATGGAACTCAGAGGTGAAAATGTTTATCTGTTTTTATGCAATTCTGTTGTGTTCGCCTAATTGTATCCTTAGGTTAAAGAACCTAGGATACAATTAGGCGAACACAACAGAATTGCATTGCAAAAAAATATAACCGGCATCACTTTGGCTAAAGAGCCAAAGTGATGCCGGTTATTTTTTTTTTTGGTATTTTTCAGCTGCAACACTTCCTTAATTAACTTTTAATGCTTTAATTAATTAATTAATTTTCAGTTGTCACTTATTGTTAAGTGTTCTATATATTTCTTATGTCAATATGGCACGGGCTATCAATAGCGCCTAGATCTATGTTTATATCTATTCATAAAGTGTTATGGTGTATGTTTTGACTCCGCAATGTGTTTTGATTTTGTTGTCACTATTGAAGTTTAACCTTACATGCAATCATAGTCCAAAAGCTGATGTTAAATTTTATTTTAACTGACTCATTATTTATAATTTATCCACCAGCCATATAGATCAATGACATTCCATTCATCGAGGGACCTCTCTGGACAAGAACGGCACAAGACCGACACCAATGGTATTTAGGGGAGAAAGCCTATAACCAGTAGTAGGTCAACAAGGGCTGAAGATGATGATGATGATGTTGACTAATTATTTAAATAGAAGTTTCTATTGGTGTTGAGAACCAATTCGAGCGCTTGAGTATCTGTTTTGTTATTTATAAGTTATCGTTCGTTATGTTAAAATTAGAGCTAACTATGTAGTTGTTGTGAATGATAGTCTTCAACATGAAAGTATTGCGAAGAGTTAACTAAAACAAGAAAAAGACGTGATTGATACTATTTTCATTATAAAGGGCAGGTAAAGAGCGCACGGAATTCTTTTACAATACAATACAATATATCTTTATTGCACACCAAAATAAATGAATTACAATAAAAGAACTTAAACTAAAAATAATGTACAAGTGGGCGGCCTTATTACCTTGAGTGATCTCTTCCAGGGTCTTCTCTTTTGTTAGTCATTAAGAAAATAATTTCTCATTTCTGACTCACATCGTAATACCTAACCCATTTTTGATGCTACGACAGTCTGTGAATCTTGTGATACCTTCTATGACAAATCGTTATTCCAAATTTCATCCCAAAGATGTTTAATACAAATGTAATCTAAACCAAATCATTCTAGTCGGCCTTGGACCAACATCTGGCATTTTCTTAATTCTCAAGCCTCCTTAAATAATTCCTTCGTTTATATTTAAGCCTGGCTTACGGCAGTAAAAAACTGGAAGCAGACCTTCTCAGGATGAGGTACGTTTGAATAATTTACACCTAAAGACGTCGAAATACTGTTTATTTTTGCATCTCCGAACTGCACCCGTTCAAACTTTTAACACTCTTTTGTAGTTGTATTAGAGTCGATTTTTGACTAGTTTAATGTTGTTAGATGGCACAAGTAACATTGTTAAGTTGTATCTCGGTATCTGTGGCTGTCACAATGTTCATTTATTCTGATCCACGTCTTGATGCTGGTTTTGTTGTACTGACTTTTTGCCGTATCAATTTAAAGCGTTTTAAACGTGTTTTAATGTGTCTTATTAACTTGCGGGTGTCCAAGTGAACTTGTAACTTGACAGCCGTGCTTAATGCGCTGTTTATGATACGAGTGTGATGGCAAAAAGATAACGTAATGAGGAAAATATCACATTTAATCATGTTCATAACATGAATGCAATGAGTGCATTTCTTGCATGTTTGACTGTGCTAAAAACGAGTGGATATTATCATCATCATAATCATCATCCACAGCCCTTGGGATCCCACTGCTGGGTATAGGCCTCCCTTTGTATGTGCCATCTGCGTCGATCTTGTGCAGACCTCATCCAGGTTAGACCCTCGACTTTGACGAGTGGACATATAAAACAATAAAAAACATTTTTACTAATAATAAGTATGTATTGAAATTTTACAATTAAAATGTATTAAACAACGATTTAATGTTTATGCTTCGAGTGCTTAAATTATTTAAATTGTAGATTAATAGAGCCAAATTTTTTTTTTAAATTTAAATAGGTAAACATTTTATCACATCAATACAATTCTCTTAGCTTTGCGGCCACTTCAACCACAGCACTAACCATCCTTTAACGGGTAATTACCAGAACCGATGCAGTGATGCGGGTGTGAAATTTCATTAGCGTCAACTTGACGCTAGCCGTCAATTCCAATGATGGATGACAGAATGCTGCTTAGCGGTGACCGCTGGTTAAACACTGGTATTTTTCGATTTAATCTCTCTGCTTTCGGGCTATTAAGAAGTTGATTGTTAAGGTTGGTCCGATTATTTTTTGGGTTAACAAGTAGTTACTTAATATTTTCATTTATTTTTTACCAAGGTTGCCTGGAAGATATCACTCAAGGTGATAAGGCTGCCTGCTTGTACATACATCTATAGTTTAAGTCCCTTTATTGTGATCATTTATACGTTTCGATTATAGTAAAATGTACTGTCCACTTCCATAGCATACCCTAAAGAAATATCAGAAATCATGGTGAAATTCAGAAGAATTTCGCTTACTGCATAGACCCGCTTTTAAATGTTAAATAAATACATTTGCATTGCTTTATTGTAAATAATGAGTATATAAATTAACACAAAAACCAACAATACACAAACGTTGCGTCCGCTAATCTGCCTAAATATCTCCAACTAGGTATGTTATCCCCTAAATTATCTTTCCCGTCTGTTTTACATACAAATGGCTGGTAACTGAGTTGGTGAGCCTCATATTATTGCTGTTGTTTTAAGCCACCATTATGATATGAATTAAGCCAATGGTTAATACGGCTTATTGCTACACATGCTGCTATTGGTTGTTTACGCAAATTCTGACCCAATTGTAGGTAATTAAATTATGCTGTGTTTGATCAGAGTTTAATGGTGCTAATTTGTTATTTACTAGCTATCGAGTCTGGCTTTAGGGATGAATCTTATTACTAGGCCTTCTAATTAAAGCCAGTTCCTATTTAGCACATGCTCGCTTCATTGGGGGTCAAATGATATATCAAAAAATTTACAACAGTGAAAGCTGTTTCCAATACATATGTACCATATCGGCCAGTTCTTTTATTTTTATTGTTATAAATAGTCCAGGAAGGGGCTATAATGGGGGAAATGCATAAAACGCCCCAAGCGGGATGTCCGTGCAGGACTCATCGCCCCCACCTCAGAATTAGAATTAGAATTAGTCCAGGAAGTAGTTACATTAATATGAACTATTTTGGATCGCCTTACCTTATACTTAGTTCTGATTTAACTAAAAACGTACCTATATGTTTAAATTTAAGAAAATTAGTTCGTTTTAACGACGAGTGTCGTATACATCTGTAATATGACCATTTAAGTTGCTATTTAATAAAACAATTACTTTCGTTGGGGTTTCTTTTCTAAGTAAATGCGCTTCATATTATAGACTGCAGCGTAACAGCTATAATGGTAGAATAAGCTTATCTAGCATAAAAAGGCTCCTTATAAGTAGTTTTACAAACATGGTACATGTACATTCCATGGTGGTATTTCAGGCAGTTAGTGCACAGTACACGCGGTGCTCGGACCGGAAACCGATAACGGGTTTAATTTACAACCAGCGTTTAGCTTTGCATAGGATTTTTGCAGTTTGCCGAGTAATGGGAAAAATTGCATGGTTTGGAACGTAAAGTAATTACAAATTTACACATTAAGAACTGGATTGTATTCTGACTTTCCCTATATGGTGCGATACCATAAGGTTAATAAAGTTTTTATCTTTTTTTTATCTTTATCTTTTAAAGTTATTAGTCTAGTTGAAGAGAAACGTATATGCAGATGATTATTAGAATAGAAGTCACTTATTTCGATATTAACAAATTATAAACACAATACACAATTCAATATCATAATAAATTATTTACACAATTAAAGGATGATAATTTCAACATTAATAGCAGTCACGGTGAAAAATAAACCAACAAAATGTTGCCGCCTATTGTGCTGGCCTTTTTAATAAATTTCGGTTCACACTGCAGTAAAATTCAATCGAGCGCGCAACTCATAACTCAATAGCTAACTTTTAAAAGTCGCCCCAATATCGGAAGAAATCGGGGTTAAAAATTGGGAAACCCTCGCGAAGAATGCATCCCAAGCCTGACTCCCATCTTACAAGTAAGGGGAAACGCGAAAACTTCGCATTGTACGGAACCTTCGAAACCAGACGTCCTAATCGACCCTTTTGAAATTCCAACTAAAGGGAAACTCTCGTATTTCCATAACAATAAAAATGTGATCCGAACATCTAGAAATGCCTCAGCGATATTCACGGATCATAAAATCGCACCCGCTCTTTGAATAAAGCACGTCTGATTTAATTTGACCCGCGGTAGCTTAACTCGTTTACCATATTTACACCTATTAGTTGAGGGCTGGGGTGTCAGGATAGATTGGTTTTAGTCTTCGAGTGGTGGTTCTCACTCATGTTGGCTGCCGTTTGTGGTCAATGGCGTGCCTGATGTATTCAGACGTCTGCGTTTAAATGCTGTTATTTCTGCCAGTTTAACTTTATTACTTGAAGACAATATTTTACGGTAGTAAAATGGCGGCGAAGTGAGATTTTAGTAGCATTATACTCTGCAATTTGGTTTTAGAGTTCTAAAAATATATAATTTTAGGGTTTACCTGTCAGTCGCAATGTCCGGAAAGTTTGTAGTGTATCCGCTATTTTGTATTTTTAGGTTCAGAAGTTAAATCAAATCAAAATATTTAATTGTACACCAATTACAATGGAAAATAAAGGAAAGTAAAAAGTAAAAGTAAAAAGTTATTTATTTCATATTTTCTTACTTAGGTACATTTAGTTGTTCATTAATTATATTAAAATTCATACTTTCACGTACCTCGGTAGGCCTCTGGGTCCTGCACTAGGTCTGCTTGCACAGCCTGTATAGCAGGACCTCAGATTACTTCCCTCAGGACTGTGTTATAAGTGCGTTTTGAACATTTTTTAAGGAACATAAGTACCTATAAAGAAATTAGAGTGATCTCTAAAAACTAAACTAAAAAAGATATATCGGTATATGGACTAATAAGATTAGTAAAAATTTTGAAAAAGCGATGACAAATCCAACATATTAACAATACAAAGACAATAATGTGATCTTATTCCTAGCAGGTGCATTTTATTTTCAATGTAAAATACAAAACGTTCCTAAAATATCATACTTTCCCAATATAAAGTCAGGCTCCGCCCCTCGGCCCGAGAGAGCTATCCGGCCCGCTATCAAGGCTCGAAGGACCAATTAGTTTCCTAGTTACAAACTTTTCATCTGTCAGATTTATACATTTTCCTGTACATTGGGGAAAACGCCACAAATATTTTATGAGTTTAAAAGCAACTGTTTCGGTACGTTGCCCTTTCGTGTGTAGTTTCGGACGTAGGTTCGTGCCTTTGTTTCACTCATTTGTTTTGAGATTTATAATGTGGATAGTTTATTTATATGATATTTATTTAAAGATTTTTTACATCGTAAGTTGTATGGTAATACAACTAAAGGTAATACCAATAAAGATCTTTCCAAATTAACGTATGCATGATTTCTTAATAATTTCTTAGTATTTAATTTAATTAAAGTAAATTTATCTCAGTCTTATTATCATATTCAGATTCTTTAACGATCATATTTGCACAGAAAAACTGAAGACAATATTGTGTCTCTACTTCTTCCGTAAACATCAACTATCTCGCCTTGAACTTCCGAAAATTATGATGAGATTTCTTCACAGAATCTCATCCCACCGCGCCCTTGAAAGTTGAAGAAAAACTTCCCTGTGACATCCAAACATCCATTCTCATTTTCCTCGCAAATAAAATACTTAACAAGTTTTAACTTTCACAACCGCTGAGGTAAACTTCGGAAGAACTTGCCAAATGTCAAGAGCCGCTCCCAAAACGTCGCTTTCTTACAATTTATAACCAGGGACTGTGACAAGGTAGCACGCGAAATAACACTAAATGACTTAGCACACCGTATCGGCAATATTTGGCATAATTAGGTACATTTTATATTTGCAAATATTATAAGAGTGAAAAGTAATGGGTGCAGTAAATTTGTAAAGGTAACGTTTTAGTCGAAATGCTTTTTTCTCGTCCACAGTCTCGTTTAGAGCCAGGCCCATTCCCGTGATGTCATACTACGCCTTGGATCATCATAATTATTTGTACAGGAGTCGCTCCAGGCGACCTGGTGTTAAATTCCTGACTATCCTCTGTAAAAAACTGCTCTACCGTTTTCATGAGACAAAATACACTTGCTTTAACAGATAGGTAAAGAATACTGTAAAATTACATTTTATATCAACATTATTTATTTCATTATTGTTTGACTGGCCTACTATATATAATTTAAACTTTATTTTTCAATTCCACTCAATGCATTAATGTTTTGGTTTTAAGTGTTGTAGGTATTTTGATTTAATTTTGTGCTGATACGTTTTGGTTAAGTATGATGTTTTGAAATGTGTATGGATTATAGGTCCGAAATAAATGACATTCATTTATTTTATTATTTTTAGAGGTTTTACATGCTTGCTTAATCTTAGGTCAAAGTGTTAACGTGTGTAAGTGTCACTTTAGGTGACCTGGTGATCAAATGTCAGACTGTACAGAGTCAAAGAACACACGCACAGTGTGCTAGGTCCCTACGATGTAATCCTCCCGCAAGTGGGTCACCGTGGACGCGGATCCCTTGTCAAATTAACGCTGCCTCTGTCTGCCGTGACAAACGATGCGAGCATCATAAAAACTTGCAAACATTCTGCTTAGGTTGAGGAGAAAGATGGATAAAAGTAGACTTGGTTTGAGAGGTAGAAGAAAAGTCACACAAGATATACTGGTTTGGCTAATTAATAAATGGACTGAGATTGTAGGTTAGAAAATATCTCCAAACTAGTGCAACTACTAAACTAACCTGATTACAAACGATGCAAGCATCATACAAACTTACGAACGTTTTACAGGAAATTGGCTTGATAGTAATATTAAGCCATTTTCCAGTAACGTTCGCAGGTGAATGGAAAGTGACTGAAAATTTAGTTTAGAACAATTAATAAATGTAGTAAATTTGTA
The DNA here is from genome assembly GCA_964023185.1 of Macaria liturata. Classification (NCBI taxonomy): domain Eukaryota; kingdom Metazoa; phylum Arthropoda; class Insecta; order Lepidoptera; family Geometridae; genus Macaria; species Macaria liturata. The sequence continues at coordinate 10,326,454 of OZ026815.1, read as the reverse complement.
AGTTAGAATAACTCACAGAAAATATGTACTTAGCTTAACAATAGTTTCAGTCAGAATTATAAAACTTGCAAACTTTCTGCTGTTTTCTTATTTAAAACCACAAATTAATAATACTTTCATTTTTATCAGCTTGTTAAGAATACGACTAAGTCATAACAGGCACTTTTAAAGCACAAAATAATATATATTATGCACCTATATCTAAGTATGACAATTTCTATTCCAATTTCCTTAAAAACTTAATTTAAAGTTAATGCTCGCAAAATAAGTTCTTGCGGTATAAATGTTAGAGCTCATAAGTTGGACAGTCTAGTATGTATAAACTTAAGAGCATTAAATGTAAAAAGATCACTACTTGGGCGCTGGCGGGGAGCCAACGCCGTACTACTTGATTTCAGAGGCCAGTATGGAGGGACACCATGGGTTGCAAACAAGGAGAGATAACTATGTTTTTATAAACTTTTTATTAGAAAATGAGCGAATATAATCACGACCGGCAGGATTCAAACCTGCGTATTTCTGATTTACCACCCAGAACGCCTTAACCGCAAGGCTACAATCTACTTTACCAGGCGTGAAAATCCACTCTCGTTTCCAAACACTTCCGACTAAGCGACTGATGGCGCCACTTGTGTTGTGTAAGTTGAACAACCAAAGTGCGGATTTAGCACTTGGCGATATAACTCACAACTTTATTTATGCTAGTAATTATCAGCATAACAACTTGTTGAATCAAATAGATGTAAAAACGTGAATGTTCGAAATGATTTCTACTTGCGTTAGATAAAAAATATATTTCAGGACTATTTTCAGAAGTTCAACAAATTTATTAAGAAATAAACTGCAAGATTGCAAGCGTCCCCATTTTTTAAATAAAAAAAACACGATAAAATTCATAAAAATCGAGTACACATAAACACAGACAAACAGAAAAACAACAGTACTTTCATCTAAATAGACAGCAACTACACATACCTAGTTGTTCTAAAGATATAATAAAATATTACTTTTCATTGTTCTAACAACACTCATTCGATATTTCCATTTATGTATATTAGTGAAAAACTAATTTTATTAACAAAATCTCTACAAAACACAACGCATGGTATTCCTCACCCAGTCTTACGAGCTTGAACTTATGAAGCCAATTCGATTTCTAAGTTCAGCTAAGTTGCTCCAACTTTTGAGCAGGCGCTGGCGAGGCGAGGTAGGCAGACTGATTTCGTGAATAGGCTTCCAACAAGAAATCTTCTGTCGCTTTGCTATGGTAAAAGTAAATTCGTAAATTAGTTTAGACTTACTTCATTTTTCTAAGAGGTTAAAAATGCAGACAGAGTTATAAAGCGAATACTTCTGTAGTTTATAGAGATGTTTTACGGTAAGAGTAATCAGATAAGAATGAAAATAATTGTCACTTCCAAATAATTAGGATGATTTTCTTTTCAATGAGTGTGCTGTTTTCATTACATTTTATTAAAGTGCATAAATCAAAGTCGCCGATAAATTTGATCCCTCTTAATAATGGTATAGAATAGATACCATCTTCTTGTATATGAGCGATATTACTCTTTGTTATGTAAAAATGAAATAATTTAATACATTTTTGGAACTACTTATTTAGACTGCCGATGGTTGGCTGTACTTTAAAATTACTTTGCAACTTGCGTGTGTGTGTGTGCGGTTATTTTTTTTTCTTAAGATAATATCTACTTGAGTATAAAGCATAGGACATGTTATTTTTATTATCCTTATATACCAAAAATGATAGCCCTAGTCTCAGAGAAAATAGCATTTATTTGCGACGCGATCAGTCGAAAAAGCCTTTTCTTGTTGATTAAGAATAACAACGATGCGACCAGAATAAGTAACGAGGTTAGAGTGGTGTGGAGTTTCTGGTTCTTACGGTTATTTGTTTAGGGAAACCTAATGCTGTACCAAGTAAAAAACATTTTCTGGACTTTAATTCAGGAATTTCTGAAGAAGAAATCACAATATCACTAAGATGCGTTAGGTATGTTATTGAGAAAAACTTACTAAACAAGAAACAAAAATCGTTTGAAAACGGGACGAAAAGAACTGTATATTATCAAATAGCACGCAGTTTTTGCAATTAATTCAAAACATTACAATAAAATTCTGTCTTACTATCATCATCCAATGTATTGATATGACCAGTAAGTTGGAAACGCCGCAGTGGACTGTGGCAGGGGCCAGACAACTATCGAATTATATTTACCTAAACATGTTACAAAAAAAGCTTTTTTAGTTTACAGTAGATAGAAGTAGTATGTTTAGGTTCCCTTCTATTACTGCTATATAACAATAACCTATTAAGGCATTGTCCATAAAAACACTTGTTAGTTTATATCAATATGTTTAACGGAGTGTACAGCAGAATGATATAATTTATAGCATTTTTTTTTTTTTTTTTTTTTTTACGTTAAGCTATGCTAAGTTAACCCTTTACCGCATGGATTTTTAGATTTGGCTCAAATTAATTTATATGATTCTATAGCCTAATAGGTACCCCAGAAAAATTAAAAATTTTTTTTTTGACTATTAGAAACCGAAATAATTGACTCGAAACCCAAAATCTCATATTTGATACAACATGCAGTCGTGGGTACCGATGTATACGGTGGCATATATGATACAACATGCAGTTAAGGTAGTTTTCGTGTAAAGTATATATATATTTATATTTAATCAAGATGTTATTATTTTTTAAATAAAAAAGATTCATATTTTACAGGTTTATTTAATGCAAAACGGTATGAAAATCTTTAAAACAATTACGTTCTTTGTTTAAACAAAAAAAACAAATAATAATAAATAAAAAAACTAAATACCTACATGAGCTCCAAACGTTTAGCAGCAGTAGGTAAGTAAGAAAACAAAAAACATATTTTTTTACATGGGATGTACCCACGAAGTAAAATCTTCCCAATAATGCATGTAGTTTCATATCTGACCAAGCACTGGCACAAACTCTAATGCATGAAGTATCATATTTGAAAAACGTATGCACACCGTACTGCATAGAGTATCATTTCAGATACAAAGTTCTAGTCCAGTTTTCGTCAAGAAGTATTTGAAATAACTTACATGTTTTTCCGTAAAGCTTCTTGGTATTCATTTTACTCACTAGAAAAACACAAAAATAATTTTAGCTAGAGTCAAAATCAAGGAAAAATTGTGTTTTCAATCGACAAACCGCACTTACTGTCAGAAATGCCGGATCGAAATGTTTGGTGACAGAAATAACAAACCACAGACAAGATAGAGACCTGCTTATATTTTTTTGTTGTTCGGATACTATCATAGTCTAGATATCCTCCATAGACACGTTGTACAGAAGGCTCAAAAATTATTTATCTGTGAAAACTCGTAGTGTATCATATTTGATACCGTATGCGGTAAAGGGTTAAGTTGCTATGTTAAGCTGATGTTAAGCATTGCTGCAGCCTAGGGTGTAACACGTTTACCTAGAAGATACCTATTAACTCTAGATTTGAAAACCCCTGGATTGTAGTTCGCAGGAAACACAGCTTCTGGTAAAGTGTTCCAAAGCTTTGCCGTCCGTACAATAAACGTTGAAGCAAAGCGCTGTGTTCGATACTTCGCATAAGTGTATGTCCAATGTCTTATGATACAAGCGACCCAGTTTTATTTAATTGTTGGAGTGGCACCACGCGACTTTACTGTGACATACTTTATGCAGGTTTGCAGGGTATTTAATGGTTATTTTGTGTGTATAATTTACTAAAACAATCATGCATAAAAATATATTAAATTCAATATCAAACGATCAAAAAATAGAAAATAAAAAATAGTAATTTTAACAGTCAATAGGTATCACAACTGAACGAAAAGCACGTAAATTATTTCTACGCTTGTTGTCTTATTGCAATTGATGGGATTTGGTAGCGTTATTAATCTCTTGTATGTTTCAAAGGGCAAAGTAAATTAAACGTTTAAGGCCCTTATCTCTTTTGGATAATCATTAAATACGGTATTAAAGTACTATTTAAATGTAATCAGAACATGAGCGTACTTTCCAATTTTCATCTCAATAAAATGAAATGTTAATAATAATCTAATCTAGCCAAAGACGTAAATTTTAATCTCATTTTACTGCAATAAAATATCAAAGCAGCAATAACCCTAAGCTCTTCCAACTTGAACTCTAACTTTACAAAATTTCATTGCTATCAACGTAAAAAAGACGAATAAGTGATTTCATTTAAAGAAATCGCGACTCGTCGCAAAATGGAGCAACAAAAAAATAATGTCGGGCCAAATTGAATCATTTGTAATATTCATTCTTTTTTACTCCTGCTTCTGTGGACGATTTTCTAAAGTTGGCTCTGGTGATGTTAGAAAGACTAGATGAGCCTTGAAAACATTAAAACATCTTTAGATCGACGTATTCAAGAATCCAAGGTAATTGTCATGAGGCATTTTAAGTAAGTCGCTTGAGAGTAGTAAACACTACGCCAACAACTAAACGCCACTAAAGCCAACGCGAAGCGTCTTGTGTGTTGAAATCTCCTTAGCGGCCGCTTACATAGTTTAACGACTGCAGCTATCCTACCTAAAAATAAAACTGAAACTCTGGGGAAATATTATGTAGTGCCTCTCCGCTGCGACTGCTCCTTAACCGACATCAAACAACAAAATTGATGGTTTTTAGGTGTGTTCCTCCATATACCACCGCCACACCTCTCCTCCTAACCAACGGATTGGATATAATAATACATATATATTATAATACAATGGATTTCCGCAAAGTAACGCCTGATTCAATATCTTAAAAATAAAATAAAAACCTTTTTTACCTTTATTGCTCATCGGTCACCCATCAATCTACAGACTGGGACAAAACGCAAGTTACATAATTATGTATGTATAGTATTATGGTTTATATCACATAAATGTAAATAAATGCATTTAATTAAAGTAGAAGTTGGAAGATCATAGTGAAGACAAGCCAAACTGAAACCATCTAAGCGATCTCATCTAGCTTAACTCATATTAATTCTGCGACCTTTTCCAAGCGCTCGTTCTGCGATAATCAACTGTCTTCAGGAATTTGCTCCGTCAGCCTCAAGGAAAAGGCAAGATAATCCGTTTCTAAAGTATCTTTTATTAATGTCCTCTCTCTGATACCTATCCTTGCTACTATTTGGGGATTTCTTAAGGGATTGGTTAATGAAAGAGCGAATGGCTTTGCGCGTTAATTTATTACGGTGAGGATTTGCTTACCTGTGCCTTTACGTATATCTTACTGGGTCAAGGCCTTTTGGTAGAAAAAGGGAGCAGGGTTGATGAAAACTTGTAGTTGTAGTGTAGGCAAGAAATAATGTTTTGAATAGCACTGCTTATAAAAAATTTTACTTAACGGTATAGAGTCTAGGTACAACAGAACGAAAGAGGCATATGCTCAGCAGTGGGTGATGACAAGCTGATACTGATGTGTAGCGTTCTTAGTTTTTTGATGAATTTAGGTAATAAAAGTACACATACAAGTAACATTTTTTTAAAGACACTGGCTTGACTCGTAGTAGACTGAACACTTATACTCGTGCTAGCATCGAAATTGTTATATGAATATTAAATTTACTATAATTTAAGTTCCTGACGCCCGGGCGTGTCTCGGGTTGTCATAAAAGGAGTACAGAACAAGTCATTATCTTCGCCATAAACCTTCACCGAGCATCAATTTCATTCTAAAATATAAACTACATCCAATCTCACCCCCGGGCTAAAATATCTTACACGACCATAGATTTATAATTCAGGTACAACAGAAATTGCAAAAAATGACGACGACCAGGATGAGTAACTCAATTCAATTGATACAGGCATAATGAATTTGTTAGGCCATGTTACAATTTGTACGCAGAGTCATTAATAACACTTTGTTTTTAAAATTTTGTTACATTACAGTGTCCAAAATCTAAATTTGCTTTAATAAAATAATGAAAATATACAGCAATTTAAGCAAACGCACCTACGCAACTAGTACCTGCGCGTAACGGTTAAAAACTTCATACCTACAGGCCAAAAAGTTCTTTCTTTAATTGCAAAATGTATGATAAATTGCTCATACGTGGTTTTTATTCACTAAAAGACACCTACTCTACTGAAAGATCGACTAGTTCCGTTATCCACGACCGTGAACAGAGTCAACCTATATACGGAAGCGAGAAATCTGATTTCTTGCTGTTGTCTCGACTTGGAGGGATATAAAACTGTCGTTTCATAGCGTAACGGGGTCGGACATGTTAATGCAGCCGCGCGGGCCGCACTGACCCCCCATTTGTAGGGGGAATAAAAACTAGTGGTACACCTAGTAGACGACTCATTCTGAGGAAAATAAGCAGCTATAATATGTTAAACTAGTGCGTGCTAATGGTTTCGCTCGCATTAAGAAGTTAAGACTTTGCATCTCCTTTCCCCCCTTTAAAAGTGCCATTTCTAGAAATCCTTTCTGGAAATGCCTACGTTACAACATCTACCTGCATGCCAAATTTCAGCCCGATCCGTCCAGTGGGTTTGGCTGTGCGTTGATAGATCACTATGTCAGTCAATCAGTCTGTCAGTCACCTTTGAGTTTTATATTAAATAGACGCTACTGTTGTTTATCGTCACTATTTATTTACTATACAAATTTTTAGCTAAAAAATAAATAGTGAAAAAAACGACGGTAACGATGCTCAAACATACGATCCAGTCTTAATATAGCCACGAATTTGATTGCACTGAAATTTATTCCGACAAATGTATTTCTATTGAAATATATTATATTAGCCACAAGTCTACGCAAAGTGCACTTTGCGTAGACTTGTGGCTAATATAGTGCAACAAATGGCTCTAAATGAGTGATAGCTATCACGTGTGTGTATGTGTATATGGAATGGATGTTTACACTAAGTTAGCATAACGATTAATATTATAGAATTATTTAGATGTTTTTAGATTTTATTGTCTATGACAAAACCCCTCCGAGAGCCCCGCGCGTGACTTCCAGCCTTACAAATCACGCGAACAGCGCACGCGACCTCCCTCCGTACTAAACTGTTGCATTCAATTAAAACATGACTCTTTCTACTCTGTTTACAATCCATTGCGGGATTTGTAAGTACATTTTTATAACAAAGAGCATCCAGCCAGCAGTGGATGCATGAAAAGATTACTCGTTAGAAATTCCCATCAAATGTCAAGTAAAGCTCGAGCGATATGTCAATAGCTTTGTTTATACTCGAGTAAACGCCTTCTTTTCCTAATAAAAAAAATCCGTTGAAATAAACAAACGGACGTAGAAACACGCCACATTCTTACACACTATACTGCTCTAGGGTTTTTACAGCGTATATATTTTTGACCGACTTGTAAAAAAGGGTTATTAATTAGACCCGTGTACGTGTCAAACTTGGATCAAATTTAAATATCTAATCATCTTAAAATAAGCTTTCAAAAAATTCTTTGTCTACGGACTTCTCGGAAGTCAATAATAATTCTAATACTAATAAAAATAGTAATACTATTGTGGTTTTTTTTATTAAATGGATTGAAGTTTAACCTAAGCACCTAAGTTGATGAGAAGCGAGACGGTGTACCTAGGTGTATTTTGACTTAGGGAACAGTATAAGCATTATCAAAATTGGTTCAGTAGTTTTTCAGTTGTAGACATCAACACATTTCCGGACATGTATGCTAAAAGAAGTTGGTTTAATATTTAAAACTGCTAAGTACTTGTTTATTTTTACGTCGCATTTGGACTATGTGAGGAATTTTTATGCCTCAATTTTTATTTGTGTTTGGGGTCAGTGGTATTTGGCTAGCGTGACTGAATAAAACCTAGATAAGTGTAAAAGTCACCTTGTTCATTTGATTCTTTGACTTTAACTGAGTAATCTTTTAAACTGCGTATTACTCAATGTAATGGCGTTTTTAATCACAGGTGATTCAAACTATAAAAGGTCATTCTGTAGTTATTTTGGAACCTTTTGTCGTGAGCCATGGTAATTAATTAATGAAAAACACATCACCAAAATAACACAGTCAGCAGATCAACACATTATGTACATTGATCAATCACGCCATAGATTACCTACACCTATACCTTTTACTACAGGTATATTGGAAAACCCATCGAATTGGTACAGATTAAAGTGGGTCAATTAAATAACTTAAAGTTTTTCTGACACTTTTTTATCTTACTAATTAGAATTTTTTAACTAAAATTATCCATGTATTTTGGCTGAAGTATCATCATCATCATCATCACAAATTTATCTTTTATCTTTATCTTTAAAAAAGTATTTCCTAACCACACAATTCTTTTAATTGAAAATTCCTCACAAGCCACACGGCATTTCCATCCAACTGCTTAGGCATTCCGCCCACTGTCACATTATGGGCGGGCGGCGATTTAAAACAATAACCACGCTTTCATTCCTACCATGGTTTATGCTTACGCGGCACGCAACTGTAGTAAAATCCTAGCAGAAAACTTCAGCCTGCGGATAATCCCGGTACAAAAAAAATATAACCAGAAGATGATCTGGAAAGTGACTTAATGCTGCCATTTGAATGGTACATTTATTTTTGGCGAGATATTTCTTATATTGACCGGTTAATGTAAAAAACGCGACAGTTGCGAAATTATATGCTTAATAGATATTTATTGCTTTAAAGATATTAATTAGAGTGAAAAAACACTTTTATAGATATTGTAATCAAAACCAGACTCAAAACCCCTATTTTTTTACTACAGCCTATCTGATGCTACCTAAAAGAAACATTGCTCTTGTTTAATCATAGAACAAAAAAAATACTGCAGTGTAGCAGTCACTATATTAAATTTTATCATAACCATGAGCTCGCTTGTATTATACCAATCTTCTTTATACTACAAATAGATTTAGATTAAAATATTTTTCACCAATTCACTATCCAACTTTTGCAAGTTTAAAAAAAACTACAATTTCTGGATATAATCTTGAATACGAGTATAACGAGGTAAGACACATACAAACCTTATTTTCTAGTAGTAGGTATGAACGCGAAAATGTGCTTACGGTTCACCAAGTTTTTGCTAGAAAAACCACGCCTCGTTTTTAATTAAAAAATCTAAAGCTTATAACTAAGCGGTTTCAATTAACTTTATTTTTTAATAAAGATACGCAGAATTTTCTACAAGTTTTTATTAAAAACTTAAAGCAAATTTCATTACATTGAGATCGTTTGAAATGCTTCAATTAAAGTCCATGATAAAGCGTTAAAAATAGTCGTACTCATAGTCGTACTTGTCAAGCCTGTCAAATAATTATGAGTTATTTTGTCAAGTGTAAAACCCGCACTATAAATTGTTTAACTCGTAGAGGGAGTATGTTTAACTGAAACTTTAATTTTTACTAGACAGTGATCACTGTTCAGTTCTGTTTCAGTTAAACATACTTCAGGAAAACGCAGGTTCGAATCCTGCCGGTCGCGATTATTTTCGCTTATTTTCCAATAAAAGTTTAGTGTAAAATAATTGTTTGGAAATGTGACCGAATAATATTGTAAACGTGGCAAGCATTACTTACAATATTACTTACTCTTATGTACATTTCTTCGTATGATTTACAAAAATCAAGTATACATACATACAAACACATAATAAATATACCTATAATTAGTTAGTAGCTTACTAGTCTATAATATATTTTAAAGATTTTTTTTTAAATAGTAACGTGTTGGAATTTAAAAAGATAACTTTGTTATACAAGTTCTCAATAAATATTATATTTGCGGCTAAAACTACTGTTTCAAAAAATATATCTCAAGCGACTTTTAAGACAAACTATTCGTTGTAATAAAATTAATTCGTTTAGATCGCTTTTAGCGATAAGGCCGCCGCTTGTGTCACTAGTTTAGATACAATTTGTTTTATATACTGTTTTTTAATATGTGTCAACAATAACGAGTTAATCTATCTATCTATCTATCTATAATAAAATTAAAATACGACTAGCAAAAAGATACCAAAGAATATCTTTCCAATTTTTCTCCAGAGCTTGTCTGGGTTCTTATCAGTGCAGTGGCAGACTGCAAAACTGAGGACAGTCAGTTCTAGATTTGCAAATGCCAAGTAAATATTATACTTGTAGCGAAATTTTAAGGTGTTTTGAGTCGGTGCACTATCATTATGTGGCACTATTATATTTGTTAGATAGTTTGATGCAGACAGTAAATGTCTTTATTCAAGCAATATAATGTAAAACCATAAGATATTAAAAAAAAGTTCTTTAGGGTCTGTTGCAGGTGTAGAATGACTGACTATTGAAACACTTACCCGCTTATGTGGTGCCACCTTGTGTTTCTTTGTTTGTTTCTTATGCTTTCATACCGCGATTTAGTTCTCAAAAATTTTATAATTCCATAAAAAGTAACCATATCAATCTACTAGCAACTAAGTATTTTAAAGTAGAGAGGCATAACGTAATGTAATGATTGCTACGCTCATAACTTATAGCCGTATTTCCCAAGTAAAGTGACCAAGCATCCACTTAAAGCCAAGAAGTTTCAAAGTACAAAGTGGCACATAGTATACCATCTGAAAGTTTTATGGTATCATCGTAAACGCAGGGCTATCACGACCCTAAACTTTGGAGGGCTTTTAAAGATTAAACCTATTAAATTTTTATGAAGACCCCTGTCAGTGAAGCGAGCAACGATAAGAAGGAACTGACTCGCGACTTTTAGTTCTCCTAAGATAGCAGAATAAGACATTTTGCAATATAATCCCACGCTTGACTGGTGGCAGCACTCACCATATCAATCTTACTGTCTTTTAAAGGCTCAGCTCAGCTGGTGGAGGCAATCGCATGCAATTACGAATGTTAAGCAAAGGTCGACGCGGTCAGTCCTTGGATGGGTGACCGAGAAGTGGCATTCCATTTTGGGCGTTACCGTGAGTCGGATGATACGTTAAATTGTAGGTCTCTGCTGTTTGTCTAGTACGGCAGTCGTTAAGCCTTGTCAGAGACCCTTAGGGCGGCTTGATAAACTCTCGACACCAGAGTTGGACACTCTCATTCGATAAGAAGAAGAATCTTACTGGTCACCAAGATGACATGTTTTTCTTTACTATACTGTCTGAATTATTTAGTTCAACTTTTGTCCGTATGCAATGCTATGTTGTGCGAACTTTAAGATTCCGCATGTTGTAATAAAATAGCACTAAAGGCAACGAGACAAGGTTTATTGTTTGGATACAAATCCGAATACAGATAATGTGAAATTGGGGGATTTGTGAATATGACATTATTGGTTAACGTTGGTAGGTGGAACAGAGACCTAGATTTTTTATGGAATCAAGGGCTTTATTAATTCCCCAATAATTAAAATATGATTGTGCTTTAAAACAGGGTTCTACAATTTTGGTTGTGTGTTTAGTTAACTACATTTTTTTTCTGGCGACATCCACACTCGCGACGTTGTGTTTTTTGTATCTAACTGTATAATAATTTAACAACAATCTTTGAAATGTTGAATGAGTGAAAAATTGGATTGAACTAAAATGTTTGTTTGTAAACCTTTGTTTTTTTATCTGAAAATAGACAATGTTTTATGGGTGTAACATCTACACATCTATCTATTTATTTATTTATTTATAATGGTACACAAAACAGAATGTGTTCACAAATAAGCTAAGTATACTTACTTATATATCTATTTGCAAAGGTCAGCCATCGCGATTCCACGTGGCAACGCGGCGAGTGTAATGGGCACCTTTGCTCCGGGAGCGATCCGTAGTGGGCTCTTCAACTAATTTTTGTTTATGTAAGTATTTTATTTTTCTTCAAATTTTATTTTAGGTATATTGTATATCTGTAAATATTTATGGTTTAATATTATGTTTAAGACACATAAGTACTTACGTGTTTTTTTTAAAAGACCTTCTTTATATAGGTACTTACCCTCGTTTTTAAAATTTGCGGCGTGTTGTGTAATTTTAAATAGCTCCGAGTAAATAACACATCGCATTCAAACACGTATCAATATAATCGCTATTTTATTCTAAATCGCTTATATTTAAACAACTTTCATCAAAGTAATTGATACAGTTCATACATTCACTATCAAATAGAATAGATACCATTGATCACGAATTGGATTCGAACATAGACTAACATCCAGGAGACATCTGACTTAAGTGAGGTTATGGAGCCGAAATAAATTTGAATATATATAACGATAATAATATTTCGTGGTTTCATTTTCGATACAAATTAACAGGTAGTCCTTTGACCTACAAGGCAACACTCGCACGCTTTAAGAATTTTATATTTATTTAGTATCGACTATTTTTAATCGATTATAAACCAGAATCCTACCTCCTCACTAGCTACGCCATGACAGCTCATTCTTTTTCCGTGCGAGGCAGAGATCGTACGCGCTCCTACCTTCGAGTTTTTAAGAAAGTGAATCTATCTTGATTTTCAACGTTTACGATGCCTAAAAGATCGTTCGACCAGAAGATGGATTATTATTTACGTAAAATGGAAAAATTAAAGGATAAACATCGACGAAAACGTCGTCGTTCAGACTCGTATTCATCTGCAGATGAACAAAACAAATACTATATTCAAGGTAAGTGGTGCATCCAAAACCATATTATCGCTAAAAAGATCATAAAAGTGCTGTTCAATCAGAAAGTACCTTTTGTTATGATAATTTGCCATAGATTCTAATAAGAACGCGGCAAAATTATGCTACTAACACGCCATAGATTCAAAAATGAACACGGCGTAAATGTTAATGATTTTATGCGGGTTATAGATTCAAATTATGAACTATTCCTGTTTACAGTCAATTTATTCTTGACTAACGTAACCTAATGGTTGATGTGTTTGTCTTCTAGAAGGCGAAACTTCGACGATGCACCAAACCGAGCCTGACATAGAAGATGCGGCGCCATTACCTGAGTTGGACGAAAATACAATCGCCAACGCGCCACCCAAAATGGGTGAGCGTCATACACAAAATGATATGCCACCGGTACAAGCTACTGCGCCGTTAGAGACTTGCCCACCACTTGACCCAGAAATTCTATCCGCCCTCGGCGAAGCAACTGACTCCGGACCAACATGGGGCCAAGATATTCATCATAATTTGACCCAGCTCTGGCTCCCATTGTTAAAAACGGGTATGGACAAGGAAGTTCGAGAAAAGGTATTAAAACAGTACCTTATTCCCAGCAATTGTACTTTATTACAAGCCCCAAAACTCAATATTGAGATATCGGCGGCAGTTATAGAAATGGTCAGAATGCGTGACAAAAAAGTTGAAGCTATGCAACAACAACTTGGCACGGGGATCACCGCAATCAGCCGGGCTATGTCGACATTGTTGACAAGCGACAATAAACTAGATGCGATTAAAATGCTGAGTGACGGCTGTCGTATTCTATGTGATTTGCATCATCATGAAACACAGGCAAGGATCAAAATGATCGCACCAGGACTGGCAAAACCATTTTTGAACCTCATTCAAGAAAGTGAAAGGGATGAAACATTGTTCGGTGTCAGTCTGCCGGAGAAAATTAAAGCTTCTAAGACAATCGAGAAGCAGGGTCTGCAGATTAAAAAATCAGTACCTCCGCCGAGGTCTAATCCTGTTGTTCCCAGCACAAGTGCGGCCCGTCAACCATTGCAGGGAAACTGGAACGGCCCTCCTCGATACTCGATGAACAGGGGGGGGCGAGGAGGTCCCAGGAGATTTCCCACATCGTCGAGACGACCAGCTACAACCCCGGTGGCACAACAACCCAAGACGTACCAGGGCAAGCCGCGTGCCCCACCGCGTCCTTAATACAGGTACATGCGAGTCGCGTTCAATTTTTCTATAATTGTTGGCTTAACATTACAGACAATGTTAATATTCTTAACTGGGTTCGGAATGGAATAACTATTCCGTTTATAACCAAGCCATTTCAATTAAAGGTACCACGACTATCGTTGTCATCAAAAGAACAACACGAAATGTACGTGGCTATAGATAATTTACTTAAACTTGGCGCTATTTCACAAGTAGATCAATGTGAAGATGAGTTTATTTCAAGTAAATTTTTAGCCCCAAAGCCGAATGGTTCTAAAAGGTTTATTCTGAATCTAAAACTATTAAATCGTTTTATACCAAAGACCCATTTTAAAATGGAAGATTATCGAACTGCCTGCAAATTATTACAAAACAACTGGTTTATGGCAACTATTGATTTGAAGGAATCATACTTACTCATACCAATCAATATAGAATCTCGAAAATACCTTCGTTTTCAGTACATAGCACCAAATTCAAATGACACTATAACATATGAGTTTAAGGCTTTATGTTACGGTTTAGGGATAGCTCCTAGGTGTTTTACTAAGATAGTCAGAGAAGTCGTAGCACACTTACGCAGTCGTGGTCACAAATCGGTCTGCTATCTTGATGACATTTGTTGCTTAGCTAAGAGCTATGAAGAATGTCTTCGTAACGTACACGAGACGATAGCATTATTTGAGTGTTTAGGTTTCGTGATAAACTATGATAAAAGTCAATTACAGCCACAACAAGTGTGCAAATTTTTAGGATTCATATATGATACTACTCAAATGACCCTTTCCTTACCTTTAGATAAACGTAATAAGATAGCCTGTATGGTTCATAAATTTGCAAAATTACCCATCGCCACTATCCGTGAGTTTTCTCAATTAATAGGCGTCCTTGTGTCAGCGTGCCCCGCAGCACGCTATGGTTGGCTTTACACAAAAATATTAGAACGACAAAAATACATAATGTTAAAACAATATGGTACATTTGAAGCTAAAGTAAAACTACCGAAAGTTATTTTAGATGACCTTAGCTGGTGGATTAAAAATATTTACGTAATAGACAGACCTATAAAAAATGACACTTATGCGATGGAGATTTACACTGACGCGTCGCGCACTGGCTGGGGTGCTTGTTGTAATGGTTTCAGGGTAAACGGTTATTGGAAGGAGAGCGAACTACAGTTCCACATTAATTATTTAGAACTGTTATCTATATTCATGGCTCTCAAATGTTTTGCAAAAGACAAATCAAATTGTTCTATCTTACTCCGTGTTGACAACACTACAGCCATTAGTTATATAAATCGTATGGGCGGTATACAATTCCTGCATTTGAATACACTGTCTCGTGATATTTGGCAATGGTGCGAGTCGAGACAGCTGTGGTTGTTTGCCTCGTATATAAATACGAAAGACAATGTTGAGGCTGATGAAGAGTCACGCAGAGTGAATCCTGATGCAGAGTGGGAGCTGTCAGAAGCTGCCTTTAATTGTATCATCAAAAAGCTCGGTAACCCAGAGATTGATTTGTTTGCTTCTCGCACTAATGCCAAGTGTCTCGAATATGTAGCTTGGAAACAGGATCCAGACGCTATTAGTATAGACGCATTCACAATAAGCTGGAGTGAGAAATTCTTTTACGCTTTTCCCCCTTTCGCTTTGTTATTAAATTGTATACAAAAGATTATTCAAGATAAAGCCACAGGTATATTAGTATTTCCGATGTGGCCTTCACAGGCTTGGTACCCTCAGTTATTGGACTTATTAGTCACTAACATAGTCATTTTAGACCCTCGGCCAAACTTATTACTCTCACATTCCAGACAGAAACACCCCCTCCACTGGACGCTTACCCTGGGTGCAGCGGTGCTCTCCGGTGCGCGTTCTCCCGCCGCGGCGTGCCTCCCACCGCCTTAAATTTAATGATTGGCTCGCTGTCGGATAACACCTTGCAACAGTACGGGGTTTGTTACAAGCTGTGGTGTAAGTTCTGCCACGATAACGATTACAACGTATTTGATACCTCAATTGCCCATGTTGTATCTTTTTTATCCGAACGGTTTGAAACTGGTGCGTCCTATGGGACGCTTAATAGTCACCGTTCAGCCTTGTCATTATTACTTGGTAACAATCTAGGTTCGGATGAATATATCAAAAGGCTTATGAAAGGAATATTTAGAATGAGACCGTCTTTGCCGAAATACTCAAGTACTTGGGACCCACAACTAGTGTTAAATCATATTTCAGACTGGGTTCCTAACAGTCAATTAAGCTTAGAAAAACTAACCAAAAAATTAGTTATTTTATTGTACGGCACACAGAGTCCAAACGTTTTCTTTGATTAGAACAGAGGACATTAAAATGAAAGCTGATGGAGTTGAGATTAAAATATCAGATTTGATTAAAACTTCGGGGATAGGACGAGACCAGCCAGTTTTATTTTTGCCTTTTTTTCACAAAAATGCTTCAATTTGTCCGGCCACAACAATCGTTGACTATTTGTCTATGACTCGAGACTTAAGACCTTCGAGTACCGATCATCTCTTAATTACTGTGAAGCGTCCCCACAGGGGCGCGACAGCACAGAGTATAAGCAGATGGATCAAACAAACGTTGTGCGCGAGCGGTGTCGACGTGGCGGTGTTCGGCGCGCATAGCACCCGCCACGCCGCCACGTCGGCGGCGCGCGCTACCGGCCTCAGCGTCGACATGATCTGCAAAACTGCTGGCTGGACTGCGTCCTCACAAACTTTTGCCAAGTTTTATCATAGACCCCTCGTACAGGAGTCAAATTTTGCAAAATCAGTTTGTTTGCCGTCCAATAATAATAATGATTCAGAATAAACTTAACCTAAGTTTGTATTTATTATATATTGTATTAAAATAACTTCAATTATTATTCAGTTTTTGTAATGGTTAAATATAAGTACCATATGATTAAGTAAATTGGTTTTTCACTCTTTCTTCGTATTTTATTTATCGTATAGTGAACCAATAGTATACTCACGATAAATACTGACAAAACTCTATCTCTAAACATCTACCTGTTAATTTGTATCGAAAATGAAACCACGAAATATTATATATGATCAAACGAACTTCTCAAGTGAAGTTCGATCAATATAATATGAGTGGTTTCATTTGAAGATACAAATCTCCCACCCGCCCGTAACCCAGTTTTGAAAAATACGGGAAAAGTGAAATTAAATTATTACTTTAAAAGAATGAGCTGTCATGGCGTAGCTAGTGAGGAGGTAGGATTCTGGTTTATAATCGATTAAAAATAGTCGATACTAAATAAATATAAAATTCTTAAAGCGTGCGAGTGTTGCCTTGTAGGTCAAAGGACTACCTGTTAATTTGTATCTTCAAATGAAACCACTCATATTATATTGATCGAACTTCACTTGAGAAGTTCGTTTGATCATATATAATTAATCCTACTATCAGGCAAACTGTAGTCAAGTGCAAAATTGCTTTAGTTTAAAATATAGTTAATAAGTACAGGAAAGACTAAGTAACAGGCGTATGAGATGCAAAATGTGTAATTCCTTGTGTTATTCGCCAAATTTATCTTATATTCGATAACGCAATTGGAATAAGAGGTCAGTATTTTAAATGACAAATGTTAGGCTCCATATATATCAAATAATATCAATTACAAAACAGCCTTGTCCTACTTTAGCAATTTTTTTTACACATCCTTTGCATGCTATATACAACCAGCGCTAATAAATTTACACCCACTCAAAATTTTCTTTTCAATATACAATTATCGGCTCACAAATGTATCCTATAACATGTTCAATTGAACGATCTCCGATATCTGACATACGCGGCGGATTTTTTATACCTATGCATTATTTGGCAAATGTGTGTCGGAATTTTTGTGTCATAAAGAGACATATATTTACTATAATGTGATTGGTCACCGGCAATCTGGTAAATGAAATGAACGGCCCAGTTACAGCAGTTAGTTTGAAATGCCAATTTATTTGCGTATGCGATTTTCAATTTTGTTCACGTGTGAAATTTCGTAATGTGAAACGTTTTAAATAAAAGTGTTTGTATTGTGAGGTAAATCAAAGCAAAAACATTTTGCGATATTTTTAGAGTGCTTTTTCAGAGAGTTACAGTTAATTTTTTTACAAAATGTAGTTAGTTTGGTAGAAAAGTGAAAACATGTTCAGGTTACGATACGAAAATTGATGTTTAGGTATTACAGTTGATGTTAGGAGGGACATTTCCAATAATACCCAGCTCCATGCTCAGCAAACGCTTGTGTCATGGGTGCTAATCTAAATAACGAATATAACATTTAAATACTTTTTTATGTACGTGTGTGTTACTCTTTATATCATAATGTACGTCTATCCAAAAATACAAGTTTCTTTACACTTTCATTCCTTCCTACATTTCCGTGGAACACATTTCAACAAAATCTTGGCACTGCAAACTCAACCTAGTTCGGGCCCGCATAATCATTTGTAACGAGATTGCGCCAAAATAGAAGAAATAGTTCCTTTCACCGCCACCCTTTGTTAGCGCCGAAACAGCTGAAAAGAATCTTTTGTGAACAAAATACTGCTTGAGGACGAATTCTGAGACGTTGTATGGGGATTGTTGTAGAGAACCGCTGGGAAAGTGTATTTGTAAAATCTTTATAATATGGTGTTTACGGAATACATTGTAATATAAAGCCCGATTATTCAACGATTCATAGATGCATTTAGTGTCAAAATTACCTAGTTATTTTTTTCCAAAGTGGTTTAACAAGCACGCTAAGTGATTGATAAAAAATAATAATAATAAATAAATATTTCAGGACATATCACACAGCGCCATCTAGCCCCATACTAAGCTTACGCTTGTATCATGGGTACTAGATTACGGATATAATACATAATATACTTTTTTCTTTTGTAAATACATACTTATTATACATAGAAACGATCAGACTTAACACAAATAATTACAAATTTTAATATTCATAATTACTTGTGCCATGCGGGAATCGAACCCGCACCTCTAGATTATAAGGCAGAGCCACTACCAACTAAGCTAACGGAGCAGTCAAATAATAATTTACATTTAAAGTGTGCTAAACTTCTAATGGCGTATTCCAACAGCCTTGTTTAGAAACTCTTATTCCAGTAAAGGACATTATGGTAAATCCATCTTGGATATAGTGTCATGTGTGCTAGGTCTCGGTTCAGGAAACCTAGTGATGAAATAACTGATTTTTAAGTCTGAAACTCTGGAGAAATATGTAGTGTTTTTCCGCTGCGACTGCTCCTTAAGCGACTTCAAACAACCAACTTGATGGTTTTTAGGCGTGTTCCTCCATATACCACTGCCACACCTCACCTCCTAACCAACGTAGCCTCCGTGGATCTCAGGATCTTACCAACACCGCACCTTGTGTCTTGTTTCTGATTTTTAAGAGCAAAATTTTTTTATTTAGTCGGTATAACAGATGATTCCATCAGTAAAGCAGATGATTGAATAAAAATACCCAACAGCCTACTTACTTACACACAGTTAATTACCATAGCACACACAACTCTTGTCCTCAGAATTGTCAATAAAGACCTATCCATTTATCTTCAATAGAGCTATAAAGCCACTCAATATTCAAGTATCCGACCGAAATAAACTTGCACCTCGCCTCGACTTCACTCGTGCACTCGTTAATATGCAAGGCCATGCGTCTCATCAGCGTAAATCGACTTTATCGATAACTTCAATAAGACTTTGGAGGGACTGTGGTATGGGATCACAAGTGTGGGTTGTACAAGTTTACAAGATCAGAGAGCAAGCAATCAGAAATACCACAGAAAAAAATTGCCGCATTTACAAAATTCAAGGATGAGCATACATAAAGCAAGTAAAAGAGAAGGCAGGCGTCATGTCATTAAAAGAGATCTAGGAATTAACTGAAAACAGGGAAGCATGGCGAATGATCCATATACAAGGGCCCTCTCCTCAAATTTGTTATGATGCTGATTAAAATTCAAATTAACCTGTCCTAAATGTACGTTCCCTAACCTACTAACCTAAACCTAGGTTTATTTACACCTTTGCACTTTCTATCGATAAAAAAAATATATGTTCGGGCTATTTGTCATTGTACAACAGTCAATAAATCCTATTATGTTGTGTGAGCCATGTTGTATGTTGCTTCAAAACCTTTAGCGGTTTCAAAATCTCTCCACACCAGAACTCGCTATTCAAGTATAATTATATTTACTTAGCTAGCATGGCAATTCGTAGCTAGTAGCAATATAATTATTTATATTTACAGAGACAAAAAGATGGCGATGGCTTTTTAAACCTACACTTGTAATTCCATAAAACAGGTCCCAAGCAAACACACTCAAAGCTTCCGACGGTTATAAACTGTGATGTACATCAGCCTTAATCAATGGCTCAGATAACGTATCTGGGATCAAAAAATGTAGATGGGCATTTTAAAGAGCTGGGACATACTTGTACTTGCTTAACAATATACTTGTGTTTTGAGTTGTTTTATAAGAATTATTTTATTATGTAGTGTTGCAACACTAGACATATAGATAGATAGATAAATTCTTTATTAAAACACCACATACATAAAAAACAATACAAAAAAGCAAAGAAATTAAAATTTGCGTTTTAGTTGGCGGCCTTATCGCTAAGAGCGATCTCTTCCAAGCAACCAATCTGACATATTCTTTGCTATAGCAAAATAAAAATTTGCAGCACTACGTACATTCACAGTAATTCACACATACAGTAATGCTACAATCAATTGCCAATAAGTGTAAACTGCTTGCTGACAAGTAATATAAAAATTTGAAGGTAGGTTAGAACTCACCTTTAAATTAATGCAGGAATTCTTACATAAAAAAATACAACATTTAACTCATATAACGTAATAACACAACGTTTCAGCCATAGTTCTTCATTCGTTAAAGTTGATTCCAAATTGATTGGATTTGTATAGATAATTTGTTTTCTACAAGAGCTATTTTTTCCTGTAAAGTATATACCATTATAAGTAGTGGGAGTTGGAAAGATATTCGTAATTTTCTCATTCATTTTTACTAACCTGAAGAAGAACTTGCGTGATTTCTAAAAAATATATTTTGTACGTAAGATCACAACTATTCAAAAGTTAAACGTTAAACTTTGCCAAGCATAAAAACATAAACTTAAGACTGCTTTAAAAAGATTCCAAAAGATAAGTACTGAAATACGAGATATGTAATGAATGGAAGATTTATCCAACCGATACGGCATTCAATTGATTTAGATAACTCAAAGGTTTTACATAAATATTTTATTTAAAACCTGTTACAAATGGATCAGATCAAAGACCGGCGTTTGCTTTCTTTTTTGAAAAAGGTTTTTTGAGTTATAACTAAACTAACAGTTTTTAGTCGAAGTAAAATTAATTAACAAGTAGTTTAACTCGAACACACTTTTTATTTTCAACGTTCTAGACTATTACTTAAACCATATTTTGGGATAACATATATAAATAAAATCATAATCTACAAAACCACGGTGGATGGTGCAGAAGTAGATAGTAAAACAAAATAAATATGGATAATTTTTTCCTACAAAAATAGTACTTATTAAAAGCATTTTTTTATGACTATTTTATTAAAACCTTGGCATAGGTATCCCAAATTACAACAAACCTTTTTACAACCTATTAACTAAATGAAATTTACCTACATTATTTTATTACAGATCTTCACTATCAAACTCTCACGGCGCTTATCTTCCCAATGAGAAGCCATAGAACAGGAGCAGCAGTAATTGTCGCCACAAGGAAAGTTGTCATCGAAGTGAGGCTTAATTAGAGACAGCATCCTGAGCCAGCCACAGATGGCGTAAGGTGCGATGGAGGAGACTGTACGCACTCGGTTAAAAGACGTTGCGTTTTTATTAAACAACAATACAAGTCAAAAGAAAAAGGTATGCATGCTGCCGCGGACCCAGAACGCACGTTCTAACGATGGGTGTCATTACACCCGAAACGCGTAAACAACATACGCGAATTATACGTGAGTGAAAACCGTTTTAGTTACTTATTGATTATAAGGAAAATGGTTGCTTTAAACATGACATAAACATAAACATAAAAGCATTTATTTCTACATTTATAAGGTGTTTACAGTAAGATAGGTTTAACATGGTATTGTATAAACTAGGGCTTTGTGTTTTACCTACTGTATACTGATAGACAAACCCTGGATACCACACTAGGTCTATTCCTGTGTTGTGATATCCAGTTTAAAATTTCATTTATTTTTTAATATCCTTTATTGTAAAAGATTGAATCACTCAAATACTAGTAGATAGTAGAGGAGAGGATGCCTGCAGCTTTACTTACTTTGTTTTGAGATAAATAACTTGTACCAAAAATCACACACTACATATCGCTTTAATTTTTTTCAGCGCATTTTCATGGGTTTCGGATAATAATAGATAAGTGGTAGGTATGTTCCGACAGTATTTTTGCATAAAAGCCGTTTAAAGATCTTAAAATCCGTTTGAAAATCCACGAGACTTGTTTTGGCCATTCTATCGCAAAACTTTTTACGTTTATTTAACGCTATTTTTTTCTATCAACTTGTATATTTTATTTCGTAATCGCGACAACATTCCACCCCCGTGCGTGAAATCTCTAAGCATCGCCAGGAAATTACAACGCAAGAACTAGCAATAGTTGGTCCATAGTCCAACAATTGTCGCGACTGTATTCAACTGCCTGTCTCCGCCACTACACGACTTTGGAGAACGATCAACTTGAATAGACCTAGGAACTTGTAGTTGTCTCCAACTAAGAGCCGGAGATTAGTATGGTGTCTACTACAGATGGTCTAAAGATATGATCTATAGATGGTATCTGAATGAAATAGATCAATTGAAAAGTCAAGATTTTTTTTTCCTAAATAAAAGAGCTGAATAGTAGAAAAGTCAAGTGTGTTTTTATTTTAGTAGCAAGCTGTTTTTCAATGATTTCCAATCTCATCTATTAAACCAATAGACTCTGGCAAATCAACTTGAATAGACGTAGGAACTTGTAGTTTTTCTCTAACTTAGAGCCGGAGATTAGTATGGTGTCTACTGTATTGATGGTATCGAAATGAAATGGCTAAATAGAAAAGTCAAGCATGTTTTGTATTTCAGTAGCCAGCTGGATTTTTAATGCTCGCTAAATCTCGTTTTTTTTTAAACCAATTGACTTTTTTTAACGTGGGATAGGTTTGCGTTTGTAAAGCCTGCCTGATGTTAAGCATTGCTGCAGACTAGGGTGTAACACGCTTACCTAGAAGATACTTATTAACAAAAACTCGAAAACTCCTGGATCTAAGTTGAAAGTAAGCCAATATTTTCACCATAGTTGTGAGGCGTGTGTAAAAGATCGTTATACGCCGAAGCCAGGATAAAAATACGTTACTAAATAAAAACTACAACATAAACTTAGCTTTTTTTTCTTACCAATATTATTAATTTTGATATACCAGTATGCTTTGCGTTAAATTGATTCCACAGGGATAAAATTCAACATGGCACGATTATAAACTAGTATTAACCTTTTGATAAAACTAATTCGCATTTTTTGTTGATATGTTTCATGATCATCACCTGGGCTTTATAATAATATAATGCTACGTAAATACTTAGGTTTAAAAACGATTAATTTATTCAGCAAAATCAATTTTATACGTTATGATAATATCAGCTTTAGTATCTTTAACCACTACTCACCGACTTGTTTACAAACATAATTATTTTAATCATAAAGACTTTGCTTACTGGAAAATATGCAGTTTTGCTATTTAACCATCAGATGGGCATATGATAATAAGTATTAACCCTTTGTTAATAATTAGCTAACGAACTTCCATCAGTTAGTCGTATAATTAAACTTTTATATAGAAATGTTTTTTCGCTGAATATTCCCTAAACAAGCAAACAAATTAATTTCTCAAAAAAATAAGCCATTACAGTGTCAAATTTAAAATACTCCTTACTTTTTGTCACAACATTTATGGAGTAACATTTTTTAACAAAAGTCGTAGAATATTACTTGTTAATTTTGGTAAACTGTAACTATTTTTTAAAGGTTATTTACATAAATAAAAAGATAGACATAGCGTTAATCAACGGTGTAAATTAATGGCCACATAACGATAACCCATCGCTTGCTCCTGTTTATTTAATCTCCATTCCGTCGTCAAAGATAAATTGCGATACAGAAAAGGCGGTACTCTCGTCATTCAATGTCATTGCATCTTATTTTAATTAACTTTTTGCACCAGCAGATGTATGCGGAATCTATAAATCAACACCAACTCAACAACGATTTGATTGGTCATATAAATTGGAACTTGTTGGTGGATAAATTCAATTTAGTTTGAAATGAAGCAGAAATTATTTAGTATTGTATACTATACCTTATCTGTTTTGAGGTACGTTTGAAGTAAAATGAGCATGTTGCCACGCTAAGACTAAGTGGATTTATGTTAATTCTTTTATTTTTTAAAGGTTTAGATATATGTAGATTAGGTTTTGTTCACCAACTTCCTATTAATAATATAAAGCAGTACATTTATGTAATAAGTATACCATCCTAGCTCATTAGTTCTGTTGAAAAGTTTAGTTATCAATGGCTCATAGGTTGTTTCTGAAAGACGACAATAAACGTTAAAGTGTTGAAATCAAATGACTAAACCAATTTAAATGCGTTTTATCCTCAATAAATTACTATGACTTAACAGCTTTCTAGAATTGCAATTAAAAATGTCTTTTACCTAAAAATAAGTCAGACAGCCTTAAAATCAAGATTTATGTTACCGCAAAACAACTTTAAACCATTCTACTTTAATATTAGTCATTGTACAACGTAGAGAACGAAATGAACCTGCGTTATTTATGGCCTTTTAAAATCAGGTGTCGTAAATTTAAAATTGTGTGGTTGGTGACGATGCTGCTTGAAATCTCGTGACTAATAAACGTAAACTATTTGGTAACAGTTTACAAAACTTTACCATTTAGGTTTAGTGATAAATGCACATCAAGCAATAGACCACCCTCATATGAAGTTCTTTCTAATAATAAAACATAGAAAAATAGCACATTGAGATTGGATTGCATCAAAATGAGTAAAGATATGTAAGTATACCTAGTTTGTATAAGCTGATCTATTTTTTAAATTTCATTATTATTATTTTTTCTTGCAATAAGTTCCACGAATAATAATTACTATGGTTCTCATAACATCTGTTGTTACATGTACAAATATACAGCAGCTCACAACGTTAACACAGAAATAACAACTTGGCACGTGCGTGAAAGCAATTTTATTGACTTGTTAGGTGTTCAGTTATTTTTACATATTATGTTTCTCGTTGGAAAATTAAGCAAATTTCAGTGGAAATAGGAAAAAAGTAAAATACAAAAACTTTTTAAAAATAGGACGTCCAAAAGTATATAATTTCAAGGCAGGAAGTTTTTATCTCAAGACAATTAAAAATTTAGTTCAAAGTTGAATCCATTAGAATACTAACTACTTCAGTTCATACATTTAAAACACTAGCATACGTATTTTAACTGGCTTATCTTTAAGTAAGCAAGTTTCACCTGCACTGCACCTACGAATACCTACCTCGAATCTAACTATTATCTTTTACATGAAGTAGAAAAACGAAACTCCGAACTTTGCTACGGAAATTTCCTCTGGGTCCTGTTAAAGAAAACATAAAAGATACTTACTAAAAACTTTCTAGTAGGGAAGGAAACTGGAGTTTATAAAAGTCAAATACTTAGTATTTAGTGTATTATATATGATAGTGAATTTTTATGGAAGGACCTGCAAGATCTTTCACAAATTTGGAAAGATTTCACTTGGAAACGAAACGCGAATCGTAGAAACCTATACCTTATATGTTACTAGCTGTGCCAGCGACTTCGTCCGCGTGGAATAGTTATTACCATAAAAACAGTTCTAGTGAGTTAATCTTAAAAGATAGACATATACTGTTGCGGTCATTTTGTTAGAACATTTCAAGAGAAATAATTCTTTCATACATATTTTTTTGATATCTTGAACCATTTTCGCAGCGCACGCAACGGAAGCCCTCAAAGATGAATAATTTTGCCCGTTTTTTCCACATTTTCCATTGTTTCTTCGCTTTTATTAGTTGCAGCGTGACGTTATATAGTCTAAAACCTCCCTCGATAAATGGTCTATTCAACACAAAAAGAATTTTTCAATTCACACCAGTAGTTCCTGAGATTAGCGCGTTCAAACAAACAAACAATCAAACAAACAAACTCTTCAGCTTTATAATAATTATTATAGATATGGTGAAGATTTGACGTCTTTGATATGCAAGGAGAAACTTAATTCGTGAAACACCTTGCCGCCCTGCATATAACTTCTGCAGGGGAGTCACGACCCTCAGTATTGAGAAATTTGATTCGAAGAGCTATTACACTCGGTAGTATATAGGTAGAATTTGCAAGTCTCTAGGGTACCTATCTGTGTCACAAATACAGGAAATTGGCTCCATTGGCTGAGCAAAGTTTCAGAACTCCCTCGTGCAAGATGTTAGAAGCAATGTAAGTTTGTAGACTCCTTTTAGGAGGCAGTATGGAAGTTCTTCGAAATAATGTTCTTCTACATTAAAACCTATTACTTTAGTTATTTCCTAAGCCTGAGAATATTGTAACTCTTAATAAGGCTGGGAGCTTAAAACATGGCTTTAATTTCACTGTTTTCCCAACAACGGGCTAAAAATAAAAAAATAAGGAGCACTATGATACGTTACTCGATTCAGAAACTTACGCATTACATATTTTTGAAGTCCTGTTTCCAGAAAATTATAAGCCAGGTTTCTTCAAATTCAGAGTAAACACTTTTCTCCTAGGCAAACTTGCAACATCTGAGACTACAGTGGTGCGGCTGTAGTCGAACATAAGCCTATTTCGTGTTGAAAAGAGAGACAAATTTAAATTTCTTCCTATGTAAAAAACGGATAATATACAGCTTATAATTATTTTTTGCCATTAATTTTGTTTAATTATGTCAGAATTTGAGTTACTGTTGATATTACTGCACTTAGCACGATTTCTGATGTCGTTTTAGTCAATTTGAGCGCAGTGAATAATTTATTTTAGTTTACGGGCTTATTAAGGTTGCCTGGAAGAGATCGCTTTTAGCGATAAGGCCGCCGCTTGTGGCACTAGTTTGTTTTATGTACTGTTTTTTAATATGTGTCAACAATTAAGAGTTAATCTATCTATCTATCTATTAAATACATACCTCATTTAATATATCTTTAAGTAGATATAGTTAGGCATTCCATTTGTTATTCTAGAAATAGTTAAATGTTCTGACTTGTAAAATTGTTTTTGTAACCATATTCAATAGATAAATAATAAAAATACTTATATGAAGTTCCCATATATGTAAATTGTGAGAATTTGGCATAATATATTAAAATACCGCAGACCACCCGCTGATCGTTTCTGTGAGTGAAAGCGTTAAATTAAATCGATTTTATTAACCGATTGCGCGATAAATCCAACACAGTCCTTTGTGGTTGGAACCCATAATGGATGGTGGTGTTTTTCACACTCACATTGCCAAATAACTACGAGTACATATAGTATGTATTACCTATGTAATGAGTATTTTTAAAGCATGTGAGTTCAGTATTTGATAAAATTGCCTTTATTTCCCGAATTTAAAATATTCCATTTACACATAATTAATTACACATAGAATTTAGTTCTTGATTGGTAGATCAGTAAGTATTAATAAATAATTCATAATATCAGGGCACCCATATTATGAATTATTATATTACGGGTATAGGCCTCCTCCTTGCTGTATGCTCCTTGCTCAGTATTTTATACAAGACTTTGCAAAAAATATTTTTCTTGTACTATTTATAACATTCAACTGTAAAATGTATCCTTAGCTAGTCGTATTTATACCTCATTAGTGACTGTCGTGACTCCTCCGCAGATTTAATTTATTGTGTAGTTCTCGTGGGCGGATACATGGTGATGGGTGCCTGCCTAAGTCCTTCTTTTCCTATTTTTCTTTGTCCTAAATTATGTCAGTTTTCTATATCCTACTTGACATATTTACCCACGAGCACTCGCCGTTGCCTCCATATTATTTTCTACATATATGAATGTTTTCATTTTTAAATTAATATGACATGGACACCCACGACAGGCCATAGAAACAGAGGTCGCCTACCAATGCGGTGGGTTGATGACATTAGAATAACCGCAGGGAGCACCTGGATTCAATCTGCGCAGGACCGGGACGAGTGGTGTACAAGAAGAGAGGCCTATGCTCAGCAGTGGACGATAACATCCTGATGATGATGATAATATTTTTTACATAATATATGTACATACATCTATAATATCAGTATTATAATATAATATATTTAGCAGTGATCGTCCGGCCGTGCTAGCCGACCGCTCTGTGTCCGGCGCACCGCAAGCACCCCTCGACCGTTCATTACAGCTGCAAGCCCCAAACCTGGCTACTATATGTAGGTATAGTTGTTTATTGTGTCTGGAATGTTTGTAACTTCAATGTGCCTACTACATTTTTAACAAGAGGAATTATGGTGTGATACTAAAAATAAAACAAGAACTAACATTATATAATAAGTTGTTGTTATTGTGACATGCCATGTACCAGTGTTATTGTCAAAATAAATATCTTTTGACATATTTAAATCTAATAATTGGGAACATTAAAATTATACGACTTTGTTAGTACAAAACACATTGTTTAAAAAAAACAGAAGTCTAGAATCTAGTAACTTTATAAAGTTATAAGCTTAGCTTGGTAAGAATAAATGTAACTTATTACGTAATTTTGTTTTCATCTATTTTAATATAGGCACACGATTTAAAGTTAGTTGACTTTCCGAGAGTTTAAAATGTCTCGAAACCACATGCACGATAGACACATTACACAATCTAAAATACGAAATAAGGTAGTCTAAAATGTGTTTTCCCAAGCCATGCACATTTCAAAAGGAGTCTGAATCGGTAAAGTCACGAAAGCACGAGAGTGTAAAGTAAATCATAACATAAATTCCGGGTGCCCTGTCTAGTCTATATTTTTCAGCTACGGCTTAGTTTAGGGTTAGCACGTAAATGCAGACAAAAGAAGATTTATTAAAAGCAGTATTTTATGTAAGATTCTTCACGTTGTTATCTACAAAATACAAAACCATAATAGCTAACTCATTCTACGCATAAAACTTTGCGGTTTGGTTTGGAACATCTATGCCATCAATTGTTGTTGTATTAGTTTAAGAAAATAAATAAGACAGCCGTTAAGCCATGTCAGAGGCCCTTAGGGCGGCTTGATAATCTCTCGACACCAGAGTTGGCCACTCTTATTCAATAAGAAGAAGAATGAGAAATATACACATT
Organism: Macaria liturata; assembly: GCA_964023185.1. Lineage (NCBI taxonomy): Eukaryota > Metazoa > Arthropoda > Insecta > Lepidoptera > Geometridae > Macaria > Macaria liturata. Next base: position 10,297,112 of record OZ026815.1, on the reverse strand, counting down.
TACCTAACCAGAAATAGTTTTATCAAAAAATCTCTTTAATAGCTGCCATGTAACGCTTATTTACTAGCGGATTTTCACGATCCATTAATTAATTTAATCCAGATAGGTTTAAAAGTAGTATCTCCGTTGTTTCAACCCTGCAGCTACAGAAACCTCTATGGACATACAATTCAATCATTCGTCCTTCTTGAAACGTTAAGGAAAATTGGAATTTTGTCACCCTTTATGCGGACTGATCTTTCTAACCTGGGCTCAATTTGTCAACCATCTTTGATTGGAGTGCGTAACCGGATATCCGGTTTTGGTGCTCGGTTTCTACCTCCTGAAATGGATTGCTTTTTATTTAGTTTATCCGTGTATTGGTTTAGCTATGGATTGCTGGACGATCCATTCATTTTAGGAAAATACATATTGTAGTGTAAAGTTAAACGGCAAAGTCTTCAAACATAGAATATATGACATTATATTTACTATACGAATTATTACTATGTAATGTACATATGCGATAGTTCATGATATATGATTTATATAAAGCAATTTTTATGTAAATCATGTATCAATCAACTTGAATTTAGTATTTTATTTTCAATCACTACTCGTATAATACCTATACTTGTGCCCACCAGGGCAGGTGATTGAAGGTGAACCTACGCAAATATTCCACGTGCCAATAGGTACAATAACAAGCCTTTGAAAAATTATGTCGTCTTCCATAAAAGCGAGGCAATTTATTTCATTTCTGACACCCAAAAATGTATATTCAGTTATTCCGTAAAATTTTACTGATAAGTAGCATTTCACCGTTTCAATAAACGTAATCGAAAACCCATTTATGCCATAAAAATTTCAAAGGGTAAAGTAATTGTTTCCTCCCTAAAAATTGTTGTGAAAGTCACATTTTTTACCAAACGCAGTTTGGGAGTTACTCCGGTTAATGTTAGAGCAATTAATATTTTTATTTATTACAGTTCCGGATGTTAAGTGGTAGATTCAATGTTTATTTGAATAAAACGCGGATTAACCTCCAGGGTACATGAGACACTGTGTTCCAAGGAGGATAAATAAAATCATAAAACTTTATCAAACAACAAATTTTATGAGAACCATTTACACAACTCTTTTTTTGAGAACCAATTAAATAATTAGAATTATAGGTTTATCGTAGAATTCTTTTTGACTATCACTAGCAGCTTCCCGCGGAGCTACGAGCGTTAATCCGAGATAAAAAGTCAAATTCTAATCTACATCGACACCAAATTTCAACAAAATCGATTCAGTGATATGAGCGTGACTAGGTATAAAAAACACACACAAAACACACAAATTTTCGCCTTGATAATATTGGTAGCATGGTCTAGTCTAGATCATGTCAGAGACCCCTAGGGCGTTTTGCAAACTCTGACATCATAGTTGGTCACTCTCTAACGAACCTACTTTTAACTTATATGGGACTCATAACCCTCAGTGCTGAGAACTACGACGTAAGGAGGAGTAGGAGTACCTAACTGCCTTACATTAACAAGAGTTCAGAATCAACTGTCACTGCTGCTGGCGCTAGGGTGCGTCATGCAAGTGACGTGTATGCCCCTGATTGGTTATTGTGAAATAATAGCAACACCGTGCGATATTGCACATTGTGCAGTTATAAGGGCGGGTTTGGTGTGGCAATCTTGGGGATATTGGTTTTAGATTTTGGGTAAGATTGGATCGTAGTATGCTGAAAAATCGTGGAAGACTGTCATGCATCAAAAATATTATACAGTAACAGAGTAACTAAAGACTAAAGACAGCAAATAAATCTATAACTAGGTATCAATTAAGCTTTCTTCATTGTTTTTTCTTATACAAGCAAGCCAAAAAACATGAAACATAATACCTATTCATAATTCGTAATATAAAAACTGTATAATTGTATGTTATTTAGTTAGGAAAACTCTTCAATCTACGTAATATGTACACTTTTCTATGTATTTTTATGAGTAAAAATGATCGGCTTTAAACTCCATAATTATTTATCACGATAAAAACTTTTTTCAGAGTGTCACATACTATTAATATCAAAGTAACACCAACTACCCGCTACCTATCTATACTAATATTATAAAGCTGAAGAGTTTGTTTGTTTGTTTGAACGCGCTAATCTCAGGAACTACTGGTGCGAATTGAAAAATTTCTTTTTTTGTTGAATAGACCATTTATTGAGGAAGGCTTTAGGCTATATTACATCACGCTGCAACATATAGGAGCGAAGAAACAATGGGAAATGTGGAAAAAACGGGGGAAATTATTCATCTTTGAGGGCTTCCGTTGCGTGAGCTGCGAAAACGGTTCAAGTCGTGGGTAATAGCTATAATTTATAAAGCTGAAGAGGTAGTTTGCAAAAATAAATACGATGCCCAAAATAACTATTCCACGCGGACGAAGTCGCGCACACAGCTAGTTATTAATATGTCACCCATTGTCGCTTTCAATTGAATGAGGCAGACACAATACCCGCCCTTCGGACTTAGCAATATGTTTGCTATTTTATACATTTTCCAGTAAATTGGGCAGATATTTTGGCACGTGAGACCTTGCTCGTTAAAAATAATGAGACTGGTTATGGTGTCGTGGTGATAAATAATAGGTTTGGTCGCCTTTGTCAGTTTTAGCTGTTTTCGATAATAATACTGTATGATTTATGCTATTGTTTTTTTTTGTTGGATATATGTGACATAGAAACCTACTCTAACGCTAGTGCTCTGTGAGAAATACGTGATCAGCAAAATTATTGCTAATGACAAAATAATTTGTAAGATGGTTGATTAAAGTAAGGTACCGCCGCGCAGTGGTTTGAATGACACGGTCCATAGATGAACAGCCATTTTTAACAATTGATTAGACACCTAGTTGTACTACTACAATGTATTGTTTTCCTTCGTATTGTTAAAATAGCAGTGGGCTAACTTAGCACAACATTTTGCTCACATTACCTCTCATTTTAAATGGTTACTATAGTTCATAAGCACAAGTAACAAATTGAACTTGTGCTAGAATTCGTCACAGTCCTTACAAACAATCGTTTGATATTTGACCGGTGAATGTCTCGGGGACTGCCCCCTTCCTTCCCTAGCTAACAGATTACGTAGCAGTTGAATTACAACAGGGTGCTTTATTTTGCTGTATAGATTATGTGCAGTAGAACAATTTGTTTGTTTTTTATTAATTAATTAGGTATGTACTTATATGTAAGTTAAGTACATATTTAGAATATACATATCTTTAAATTTATAATAATAATCTGACATGTAATTCGACCAAATTATTAATAAAATGTTATCTGTTTACCTGTTATTTTTAAAATCTTAAAAATCTTAAAATAGAAAAAGCTAATAAAAATGTGTGAGTTAAGCCAGGACTGTAATTATGAATTATATAGGAAATATCATTCTAAATGTATAGAATGGCCTTGAGATGGATTTTTTTGTCTTCAGTTATGCCTCTGAATACAGAATGATCCATAGGAGGTACTGTAGAATTCTACAGCTGAATTAAATTTTATAAGATAAATAGATTTTTAGTACGTAACAAATTTTTATTATTCGCATTTGTTGAGTATATTTTATTATTTGTGTCATGCATTTTATGAAATCAGTCATCTTTCAGCCAGAACCGAGTAGATAGAATAATGCATCATATAAATACAAGCAATAATACCAACATACAAAGTTGCTTTACTGCCATTATTTCCCACCCTGAAAGGGCAACAAAACGTCAAGCGCGTAAACTCATACTATAATACTTTGGAAATTGGTTCGCGTGATCGTAAATTGCTCGTATGGCAAATTATTGGAATCTACGCTGTTATGTGAAGAGCAAACTTGTTTGCTTTGATTTATGTGCCCTTTTAATACAGTCTTATGCAATACTTTCTTTTATGTCCCTTTGTATCTGATTATTCTATTGTAGATGACATAAAGCTAGCATTGGTTCATAAGATATTTTTAATTTATTTTTCCTGATGTAACGAATAACGCCTTTAGTTAAACATGATTACATAATATAGGTAGTGCTATTTTGTAAAGCTCACAAATGTCGTTTTTTTCTAGTTTCATTACTGCTTGAATTAGTAAGTACACAATAATATACAACAATATTATTAATTATTATTTTTTAGAAATACATAATTAGTATTGCAGTGTAAAGTAGGTATATCAAAGGGCTGGAAATAGAAATAACTATATAAAGGAAATAAATAAATAAGTAGGTACACAAACCCATTTAAATTTCAGCTTTGAGGGTTTATATTTTAATTGGCTTACCCCAATCAAGATATCCATTTTCATTATACGCGAACCTTCATAAACTTGTCTCGGATTTCCTAATAGCCGTTGATCAATAATTTCTCAGGCATAGAATTTGTAGCAATTTTAAGGAGTAGTACATTTTAATGGTAACCAATGTATGAGCAATATTTTGAAAATGTATTTTGCTAAATTGTTAAAAAAAACACAAAAATACATACATTTTTATTTATTTATGGGGAAAATAAATAAAACGAAAAATTCAATGTCAGATACCACACAATATCGAGTAATTTAATTTTTGTGGCCGTATTATAAAGCTTTAAGTAAAAGTAGGCTTGATGCCTTTGTCATAATCAGGTTTGTGTGAGATGGTTATAATGCTAGTTTTTGTAACAATTTAATCATTAAAAATGATATTGATTGAATTTTTATTAGGATAGGATGATGCCTTATCACTATTGTTTTTCATTGAAATTAGAGAAACATTTTAATTGTTTTTTTTTAATTTGCATAACCTTTCTATACCATCAAATTCCACATCGATGATTACTTTAACAGTATAAATTTGGAAAGTTATCGGTTGTTTACTTCTCAACCGGATCGTTACTTCGACAAACTGTTATGGGGCAAGTTTAATAAGCGACGATTATACAGTGGGGGCAATTCTGCTAACTCCACTTGTGGAAATTGTACTGAAGTCTAATTTGAACGTCATCGCTCAAACTGACTAAAGTTTGGAGACGTCTAAGAAATGTCCAAGAGCTAAATTTGAAAATCATCGCTTTAACGTCACAAAGGTGGTAGTTTCTAATAAAATAGGCGTGTGAGTTGTGTCAAGAAACTAGTAAATATATATCGTACTCCGATATTAAAAAACTCAGTATTATCGTATCCATATTCGGGGCCTCAGTATTTTTTAATAGAAATGCCTAATTGAAGAAGTAACTCCTGATTTAATATCTGACCAAGACAAAAAAAGCTGCAGAAAAATCACACATAGGTACACATTCTGTTTAAACATAATATTATGATTATGAAATGTAAATAGGGTTACCTTTAGCAATTGTAGCGTTTTATGTAAAAGAAATTCTTCGTGTGTTTCCACCTCCACTTATTACTGAGTTTGCAATATCTTTGTTTTAAATCGAGACAGCCGGTATTAGGTTAGATTAATTTTGATGGACTGTAAGGAATTGTTTAGTCTACGAAGGGATTAGGGGTAAAATCATTTTATAATTTTCGAGTTAGAACTTGAATTGTTTAATTAAAGTTTCGAATAAATAATTGGGGACTGGAACTGGATGATGACGAGGGATTTGACGGAGAAAATAAATCATTTTGAATAATATAAATACATTCTCTATTCCTAAAGAGATTTTGACATTTTGTTGTGGTAATTTGTTCATTTATGTTATTTTGTGGTAGTGAATTAAACTATTGTATTTTATTTTTCTTTAATTTTTAAGTTGCGTAAAGTGCCATCTGTCGCAGAGTAGCGTTACTAAAAAGTTCACTAAACTAATCATAGATGGCGCTAGTAGGCATGATGCGCAGGAGTTGATTGTACATTATACATTAATATCATATTATATTATATGCTATTTTGGTTAATGTGATTTATTCATCGTTTTTATTTAATAAATTTGTTTATTAGCATCCTAAAATAGTAAAGTTTTTCAAAATTTAGCAAAATTGTTATACCTTTACTTTTTAAAAAACTTGCCCAATAAATAATATTTTTGTAAGTTTAGCAATTCATAATAATTTTATTTATGTTTAAAACATGACGTATTGTATTAAAATTCCGAAATTATTATCTATTAATGTCTATTATCATACGATTAACTAATAATTATTATTAAATCGTGAGATAATAGACATTGATAATAATTTACTAATATAACAGTTGTTATTACGGTTAGCAACAATGAGGTTTTACTAATATAGAATATCATTGGTTAGCAACACAGTCATATTTTAACTATTCGGTCTCAGGCCTTTGCGGCCGTTCAAAAATTGCCGTAGCGGACGGTATTTCACGTCCACATGGCGGGGTATTGGTAAAGTTTTCAACTAGCAATAATCGCACCTCGGATTAACCTCATTGGTTACGATATTGCCTCTGCGCAAAGTTAAAATTGTATACATATCGTAAAAATTCCATTTTACTTAGTAATCCGTCCATTTGCGTGTGTTAAGACCTTTTGACCGCCATCTAGTTTATTTTTTGGAACTACAGTATATAAAGTAACACCAAACATGGCTTTAGTACTAGTATTATTATTATATATTTATGTCATTTGTATTGATTTTTCGATGCAAAATTTTCAAGTTATATTGTAATTAAGTCAATTTCAATTTATTTACTAGTTTTCTACATAATTGAGATTGCCAAAACACCTACTTCTTCATGTTTTTTTTTTCATTAAGACGCCACAGATTGTTCATACCTCCAATGATTTAAGGCGCTGTTACACCTTTCTTCCGGCCGTAATTGGATCCTGGCTCCGAACTCCGTGAAATCACTAATCCGCCTAATTCTGACAGCCATATGTCATACGTAACGACGGTGCGGCGCGGCGACGGTGACGTCATCATTTCTACTTTTCAAAGAAATCCGACTGTTTTTATGCGTTTTATGTTTTTATTAATACAAGTGAAACGTGGGTTCGAGGGATTTAGGAATTTTGGTTGCCCACAATGTATGTAAGATGTTTTATTAAGTAATAAGAAATAAAAAAGAACTGTGAAAATTACTAAGATGATTAAAAATCATTCGAGGCACATAGGATAAAATACAGCACTGTGGTCCAATGACTCAATTTATTAAATGTGCATGCCTCTTCGCATACGTTTAATAAAAATAATCATAGGTTTAATTAGTATTTAATTATAGATATATATAAAAATAGTATATATAAATATATATATAACAACAGTAATTAATTAATAGCATCAAGATAATGCTATTAAAGATGATTTCTCAAATCAATTACAAATGAATGTCATTTTTTTACAACAAAACTACAATAAAAACATAATTTACAGTTTAAATTATTATAATTTTCGAATGACATTTTGTAGTTATGTTGTTATATTATAAGAGCTTGTGAGAAATAAGTCGGATTTTGTTCTGATTTGAGTGACAGCCGTGAAATAAATAAATGCCGTTTGATGTTAATGATACGATCTTAACGCATCATGGGATTTTTTCCGAATAATATGACTAATCACTTGAGACTCTTAAAGAGGATAATATTATAGTTATATTGGATATATAATACGAACGGGTTAGTGATCTTATGAGGTCACTTTTTAACTAATATTGTAGTGATTTCGTATAAAAAAGATTCAAAACCAGGCGAATTCTGGTAAATTATTTTACGTATCGATTTTCAAATTTATTTTCCATTGATTTTGCGTTGTTTACTTACGTAAATATTCATAAAGACTGAATGGGGACGTTGAATTCAATTTGGTATTTATATAAAATATTCTTTACTAAAAATCAAATTACTATATTCTATTTATACATAGATTCAAGGAGCCAAAAGATCGACTAAAAAACAGCCTCTAAATATGTCAAAGAATGAAACCTATCGAATTGTGATCAGCTATGTTTGATAACATTCAAGTCACAGATGGCTGAAAACTTTTCCAAGAACGTTTAAAAGACTGCTACCATAAGACCACGCGACTGCAATATTTCATACCAAAACTTGTAGAAAAGGATAGAAAAAAAGTCAACTAGTTGAAAAAAGACAGAAGAAATATTGTCACGGGTTGTCGCCTCGCATATTTCGATGGGGGTTTTAACATGTGTCACAGTCGGTAGCATAAATTCAGACTGCAGGAAAGGCAAGCTTTTTGGGATAGTTGCAGGAGAAACAGTATGGATTTACGACAAAAAATGACAGTGCAACTAAATCCAAGCTATCTAACACGTAAAGGATATTCATTTTAGTCAGAAACTAGTTTGCATCGGACTTAAAACTGAATGACAATTCGATAAATGCCGAAAAAACACCAAAATATTTATTAGTGGTAATCATGTTTTAATACAAGACATTACAAATTGAAAGCCCATGACTTAAATATGCGGTTTGCAATGAAAATCAAATTCCAGCCACCAACTTGGCTACGTTAGAAAATTAGATAATATTCTGAGGAACATGGATATAGATAGGTAAATAAATAATAATAATTTATTTATTTTAGCTTGTTTTAGTTTATTAATAAAGTGTTATAACAATGAAAAACGCAAAACTAAAACATCGTGTTCTTTTCGACCTCATCGCTCAAAGCGATCTCTTCAAATCAGGTTTTTTGTCAAAAGAGGTTATTTTTTCAAGGCAGCCTTACTGCTTTTACTTGATATGTGTGCATGTTAGGTGATACACGGGCAGACAGATGTGGTATTAGAACGGATTATCTTAAATAAGACCACCTGTTTTTGAAGTCGAGCTAACGTGTCCTTTGCAGGAAACATTCGTTGTAGTATTATTTGCGTCGTTGTTAATGTTGATATATTGTTTAAGGATATGCGTCTTCAGGGGCTTAGCATGGCTGTTGTTAATTATTTGAGTGATATCTCTTCCATTCATGAAACTGTAAGTGATTCAGAAATTGAGATAGAGGCTAAGAATCAATAACTAATTGACGATGTAAGAATAAAAAATCTTTTTAAAATGTCAAAAATGTATGTACTTAGTACCTACCTAGTCGCGTGTTAATCTTTTTAAAATGTATGTGTACTCGCGGCTTCGCTCGCATTAAGAAATCAAACTTGCATCCCCTATTTCACCCCTTTAAAAGTAGCGTTTCCAAAAATCCTTTCTTAGCGGATGCCTACGTCATAACATCTACCTGCATGTCAAATTTCAGCCCGATCCGTGCAGTGGTTTGGGCTGTGCGTTGATAGATCACTATATCAGTCAGTCACTCACCTTTGAGTTTTACTCGTATATATTTAAAGTAGCGCAAGCTTACTATGTTTTGCAAGTTGGATATTTCCAAGCAGAAATATCTTTGGGTATATATTTTGTAAAGTATTTGCTAATGCAAGAAAAATTCAATAGTTGTGTTATCACATCAAATCACTACAACATAATGCATTCATTATCTATTTATTTGCTTGAAATACAATTTATTTGTAACGAAACTTTATATTCAGAAACGCTGTAATTATAAAGAGCTATAGCGTATAGGATTGTCAGCAACTTGATAAAATTTGCTGGCTTATCATCGAATATGAATCAGCACAAGTATCCATGCTAAGCCACCACACTAAGCTGGTTAATGGCAATTATTGCCGGCTCTCAGTAATGTATGGCTAGTTTAGTTTGAACTTAATCCCGGAGGAAATATTGTAGTTTGCTTGTAAGGAGCAATAGAAACTAAGACAGGAATTAATGGAGTAAACATAAAATCAAAGCAGTTTACATTTTCTTAATAATTGGTAAATAATGTTGGTATTTGTTGCTAAAAACTAAAAAAAAGTATGACGTTGTCATAGTAATTAGTTAAGATTCAAATGAAAATTAACATTTGTATTGGAGGACTTCTGTGGTCAATACCACGTTATAGTGCTAGGAATAGCTGTTAGCAACTATTTTTGCTGTTAGACAAAACAATGCATTATTTAGACATTACAGTGAATCAAAGGTTGGCTTGATCTCTTTTAAAATTTGAATCTTTAGTTACATAGGTAAAATACTAAACCCACTTATACTTGTACTCATATTTCAAGCCACAAAAAATAGTGCTACTTTACACACCCAAAAAATGTCACCCCAAAAACGCACGTTTCACATCAAGTTTTTTGTCATTAACAAGCATAATGGTTTAAACTGGCTCATTATGGCCGCAAGTGGCTCGGAGGAAGCGGGGGAGATTAGATAAACTTCGTATTTATATAATATGTATGTATGTGTAAGTTCTGTTGGATATTGAAAGCATTTGCATTCATGGCCAAAATTTGGTATCAATTCAAAGTTGATAAGTTTACTAAAGGTAACTTAGTGTGTAAAAGGGTCTTTTACTGATTGGTTAAGTTAATAAAAGAGAAACAGAAAGTCTCTTTTTATTGCTATTCACAAAACGAAATTGCAACTTTGTCAATGGCACCTTATATTAGTATTCTTCTTCTTCTTATGGAATGAGAGTGGCCAACTCTGGTGTCAAGAGTTTATCAAGCCGTCCTAAGGGCCTCTGACATGGCTAAAACACTGATAATAAGGTAACGAACTTACTAGACAAACAGCCAGGACCTACAATTTAACGTGTCATCCGACCCACGGAAGCGCCCGAAATGGAATGTCACTACATTAGTATTGAAATCAACACGACAATGAATGAACAAAATATAATAAAAGTCATCAAACCAAAGTAAAGTTGTTTATTTTAACTGTATTATTTTGTTGTTTTACTTTTATTGTGTAATAAAACTCAAACTTATAATATTAACCTATCAAAGCAAACTTACGAGGGTGCAAAGAGGAGGTATCTTCCATATGCAACCAACCAGATGTAATCGCATTAATTGGTTTAGTTTTGGCTCTACTGTGTACTTGTGTAGCTTTATATAAGTAGGTATTTTATAGTTTAAGTTAAAGCTTAGTGATTGAAGCTTCAATTTTGTTCCACTGAATGTGGTATATATATCTATATTCTCTCCTCTTCTTCTTCTTTCTCAGCCATTAGTTGTCCATTTCTGAACATAGGCCTCTCCTATTTTTTTTTCCATGACTCGCGATCTGCTGCTCTAGCCATCCAGTTGTGCCCCGCGTGCTTCCGGATGTCATCAACCCATCGTAACGGTATATCTATATTACAGTAAGTTTATGTTTTTTTCTTAGTTAATGATTTTTTAGGCTCTGCCAAGCAAGTTTTAATGCACGCTTTTAGAACTATTTGAATATAGAATAATTTTCTAGAAAAAAAGGAATGTAAGCATTTGTCAAACATTGTGTATTGTTAGACTTAGTACCAAACGAATTTTTTAATTTCTATGTAAGCCTTATTTGATAAAAAGGTATCTAAATGTGTCAGCATTATAAGTATATCGGTTTAAGAGAGACATTTCTATATAATACATCTTCTAAACAAAACCAGCACAGAGTAGACAAAGTCCTAAAACGCAGCCTCTCCAAAAAGATGTGTTGTTAATTTTCACACAAGCTTTTTTATTCATCCCCCGGGGGTGCGCCATGATTGAATACAACGACAGCATTATATCGTATAGACGAATCATTTTGGTTTAATATTCCTACATGCATATGGCAAATAAATTCGCAAGATAGTTCAGATACAAATGTCTCAGTACAAAATGATAGATTCGTCACGGCTGTAAAATATTATATAATATTTACATTTATATTTTGAATACAAACGCTTCGTCTTAGGAACTCTATCAACAATAGTAAACTATTTTAAACGCTTAGCTTAAAGAAGGTAAATACGAATGAGGCCAACAATTGATATAATGTAGTTATTGGCTCATTTGTTTTTTAACTTAAAATTGCCGCCATTAGAAAAGCTTTGCTATATTCTAATTGATACTTGCTTGATCAATATGTTTCATGGGTGTCAGTGATTTGAATTAAGCATAAATAGTCTTAACTTAAACTTTAGTTAGAAAATGAGCGAAAAAAATCCGGTTGGCAGGATTCGAATCTGCGTATTTCTGCTACCGTCACGCCTTAACCGCTAGGCTACGGTCTACTAAATGCCAGGCGCGAAAATCCACACTCATTTCCAAACAACTTACTCGTATGTACCTATTTCCAAACACTTCAGACTAAGCAGCTGATATATAGTCTTTATATTATTCAGTCTATGATCAATCCCTTGCTGACGCGATGCGAGGATGACGGGGGATTTTTAGGATTCCGCGCGTTTGAAGCCTGGAATGGCTCAATATTTTATAATACGGAAATGCGCAAATGGTGATATGTACTTATGATGACGCACGGGTTTTACGGGCGGCTGAATGCTTTGTGTTGTGTTTGAAGGGAGATAAGGATTTATTTTATTTTACAGATTTTAGCGAAGCATTTTATTAGATGTATTACTTAGTTGTTTAGAAACAGAATTTTTAGTAAACACGATTCCAATATTTTTCATATCTCATTAGTTTTTTTTTCCATACCTACTTATAAAAAAAATGTGTCTGGTCTTTTTGCGGAAAGAGTATTTCAATATTTTTTACCGCCTATACTAACTACTCCATTTTTATTTTTTCAGAATTAATGTAACACTGTTACCAAATTAAAAATTGAAGCTAAATTTTAGGAAATTCTAGAAAAAGCGAAATATATGGAACCCTGTCGTCACATACTTACCACATTGATACTTTTTTAAAAAACTAAAAAAAATGTTATCAGTGCTTTTGCGTAAACACCTTTTTACGAACAAAAAACACTTTTAGTTGATGGCAAGGCGGTGTTGTTTTTATGTTGAGGCAATGTGTTAAATAAAATGATTTTGAAATATGTGTCTTGGTGGGGAAATCCGCTAAACAGTAAGTTGTTTTTTTCTTCTAACAAAAATGTGTTAAAAGGAAATCCTTCACAGCTTACAATGTGACCCAAGATTTAATAGATACAAAAAAGAAAAAAAAAGACTGCACAAAAATAATAATCAATGGCTATGTGAGTTTTATGTATTATATTTTCTACTCAATAAAACTAGGTATTTTTTTAATTTATGCATGACATCTTAGTTGTGACTTTGCGAATTTTTTAAAATCTTTGCAACTCAACGCTTCGGTTGAGTGTTATTTAATATCCATTAAGAATGGTATATCAAGCTGTCTAGTATCAGTAAAATCAGCTGAAAAGGGTGTTTTTTTCACTATCCATGAATTTTAGGTTAACTTAATAACCTTACGAGAGCAGCCAAGTATTAAAAGCCCTTTATATTCAAAAGACTGACAATAAAAAATACGCTGACGTCCTTGAATGCGGCACTTGGAACCAATTATACTTTTAACTAAGCCTCGCCAGCGCACGGTCTCAAAATAAAATATTGTGCTCTGGACATTATAGGCAAAGAGGTAGATATAGACTTGTTAGCAGTATCGTTATATTCTTATTATTAGAACGTGCCAGTCAAAAACGTCAAAATTAGCACATGTTAATTAATGTAAGTAATGAAAATAATGAAAAGATTACTACAAAAATCATTTTGTTTTCTATAATAATAAACGCGTGGAACGTAAAGGAACAATATCGTTATAAATGTTCAATATCCTTGTTGATTTTTTTCGTATGTTTTCTATGTAGGTACTGAGTTTCAACCATATTCAGTTTTACAATAAATTAGATAGATTGCGAAAAATTTATCTATTTTCAAACGTTAATATTAACGAAAGGTGATTTCGAAAAAAAAATGTGTGACTTACATTTCTTTCATTTGTACACCACATTTGTGTTACTTTTATAAAGTCGCGGACTTTTGCGTATAATAAAATCAAGCTACAACAATCACTACAAATAAAACTTAAAAAACGCTATCTCCCCACCTATAAACACCAAACATATTAGGCATATTTTTCTCCCTTTCGTGGTCCCTTTTTCATTAATTGTAAACAAATTAACGTGTTTTGTTTGACATCCGCGGAATGTGAATGTGAATAAAAGAATGGGTCACGGAATGGGCTCAAAACGGGTGCCGACGTGATTTTAACGTGATAGGTACCTACTGGACAACGGTTTTATTAGCAATGTTGCGCTCAAGGGGATAGAATGATGTTTTACAGAGTAGCAGGTAAATAACAACGATATTGTTGAGGCAGAAAGTGTAGGGGTAGTGTAAGTACATATATGAGTATCTACTCAAGTCAATGTAACGTCATGTAGTACGAAATTATTCAAAGCATTTTTCTTGTATCTTTTTCATAAATTTTATTCTGACGACATATAGAAAGAATACATTTTATTGTTTCAGGCAGGTTGTACGTTTCAAGGTTGTTCAAAGAATTAAACAGAAATGTTTTGTGATTTGTAAATGTTAAAAAATGACATAGAATAAATTCCATCACTAATACTACCGAGAAAATTCATTTTGGGACAAAATTATAGGTTCAGAGGCCACGGCAACTATAAAAGGCTTTTGCTTAAACCTCACAAATTAGTGCCTACGTTCCCACAAATGAATTGTTACATCGTCGTGAGTTACGACTGCTTTTTTAGGATGCAAAGAAAGCAGCGACGTCACATAAAAAATCAAATCCACCTTGATTTACGATCAAAAACTTTGAAATATAATAACGTGCCACTAAAATGGGTAATTTCACTGGCACGTGCAATAAATTAAAGTTTATAAGCTCAGCGCGCCTTTCGACGTTTTACACTTTTGGACACTCGAATAGCCGAAAAACGATAATTCGATATTTTCTTTGACATGTGTAAGATATTATTGATGGGCCGTAAACCAGAATTGTTCTGGTCGCCATCTTGCGGCGCCATAAAAGCATTGTTGTTTTATGGTTTCTCTTATGGCTCCTTTCGTACTACTACTGTTCCATGAATAGTTGAATACCTGATTTGATGTAGTCATAAATCTAGCGCTAATAGAATATTGTAGCGTTCGAGGTGTCCGTGCATTTCTATGTGAGTGTTTATAAAACTTGTGGCAAAGTGCCGCTACAAAATGTGTTGTTTCTCTTGAAACAAAAGCTCTCATCGAATTTAATATAGATGCACTCTTTCCTGTTACCCACGTCAAAGTCATCATCCCGTGAAGGCCATCTAAATCAACAAAAAACCTTGTTTCCCTCGGGCAGTTGGTATTTAAAAATCCCTCTCGTGAGCGCAAAGTGCCGGCCCAAAACCAAAAACACAGCCCAAAACAAGATGGACGCGGAAATCCAAATCCCATCGCTTCCGCGCCCATGATATATCGGCGGCGAATATGTTTGTTTACACAACTCTTTTTTTCTGTGTCCAGAAGCTTCAAATTTTCGGCGGAACTCAATTTCGGTTCGGAATGAACGGCACGACAAAAACCCATTGACGTAGATAAGAAATAGACTGGCTTGCTCATACTATTTGTAAGCGCGCACGGAACACTTTTAGTTCCGATTGTGAATTTCAAACTCATGATCAATTTGGTATCAATGTTCAAAGAGAGCTAATTCTGCGCTCATTTCAAAGTAATGAATTGTTTAAAGTTAAATGTCTTGGCAAGGTGGTCAATCAAGGTACAATGTCGATACAAAAACCCAAAAAATGGTAGGACCGGTGATTTGTGGGGTGCATTCATTGTAGTGACAAGCTTGTTGGGCCAGAGTTGGCACACAAACCGATTTCAGAATTAAGTTACGCGGATAGCGTGCACGCAAACAACGATCCTAGTTGTTTCTCTGTGTATGTGTGTATAGAACGGACGGAGTTCTCTCTGTGTGTATGTGTGTCTGTTCAGCGGACGGGGTTGTTTCGACTGTGTGTTTGTGTGTACGTCTGTGTACGGACGGAGTTGTTAAACCCGTGTCGTTTCACTGCGATTGACGATGGTGATTGAGTTATGGCCCGCTGTTGTCCAAATTTCGTTAACTGTGTGTACAGAGACTATGTAAAATACACAATATTCATCTATATTCGTAAGTATATCCATGTACCTACAGTGTCAGACATAATATTTACATATTTACCTTCAATAATTGTACAGAGTGACAATTATTATTGATGGGCGTATTTATTTCTTTTGTTTGACGTAGCGAGTAGAATATGTAGCAAAGAATACGTGCATGTATCGTTCTAGCAAACTCTATGCAAATATTGCAAAAAATGTTCATTAATGCCTTAATCATACTCCACGTCACAATTTATTTAACAAGACTCATGCCCAATTTTATAAATTAAGATTACACATAAAAAACAAAAATTAAGTTTGCTTAGGATAAACGTTAAGGTACATGTGATAATGCTGACTTTATTGCCATAATTTCAGTAAATCTTTAGCTTTAACCAAATTAAGTTCTTAAACACATACAAGTAAGTACATAAATTACAATACAGTATATATACCCATCTTCTCATTAACACAAGCATTCCCCACAATAGCGAAAACGCTCCAAGAAGCCGGCCATAAATTTGAAAAAGCTCAAGTTTTATTTCCAACAATAAATCATAATACGTGAAACTTCTAATTAAGCAAAAGCCAATTTAAATTAACGTCTCTGGAAGAAGCGGTCAAAACAATAAGATTAATGACGAGCTCTCGGAACGGTAATAGCTATTGGTCATTTTCGGAAATTTGGTTAAATTTTGTACAGGAAAGTCATTATGTTTAATAATAAGTTTTGGTGGTCCCTAAATATAATTATAAATGAAAATTTTACAATAAGTTTTCTTGGCTACCTACTTATGTTTTGTAAAATCATATATAGGTACCTACATATGTATTTTTAATGTGCGAAATACTCTCACGTTATCTAGTTTCAAATAATTAACCTTTTCCAAGTACCTAGCGCTATCTTTACAGAAAACGAATGTCATGGCAAAATGCGATATCTGCAAGAATAATTATTAGACAATATGCATGTAATATGTGACTTTAAAGCATTTCGATGAGCAATAAGACATGAAAAGAAGTAAGTGTGGCTTTAGCAGTTGAAACACTACTCAAGTCATTGTGTCACAAACAGATCAGCTTGTTCCAATCACCAAAGCAACATTGTCACCAATTCTCCCGAGCTGTCCATTTCAAACACACAAGCATCCGTCAAACAATATGTTTGCCAACAAATTAGCAAGCCCACAAACTCGCTACACATCTGAGTCAATTTGGGTAGTCCTTATTGAATTACAGACCGACACGTTACCGTGTCTGGTCCGTCCTCACGATGCCACCTTTATATTCTAACCACCGTCAGTGCAATTCCAACCATATATCCTAACTATAGGACTTAAAATTATTTGTACTTATCCTCATCACAAATGAATTTACTTTACCGAAAATTGATTCTTATTGGAATAGATAAAAGATATGTTTTCCTGTGGATTGGTTAGCAAGGGCAAGGTACACACGAGAGGTAAAAGGGGCGCGATGAGTGATGTGACGTACGTAGCCTCTGACTCGGCGTCGTTTCGTGCGATCGGATGCACTGGGGTTGCTACACACTTATTCATAGTAGGTACTGGTGTGGTTGATTATAGGTTTGATTTGAAGGTGCAAAATTGTTTTGTTTCGTTTTATGTAACTTTTGTATATATATTTTTGGTGAACCCCTTATCATTATGTGTGACTTTAAAATATAAAGGACTTCTTGGCAACACAGCAACAATTTTTTTAAGACTGCAGTAATTATCTACTTTACTAAAGCCAAAATAAAAGTGGATTAGGGATAATAAAACTTCCTTTATTTATAAAATACCGTTTATAGTTGCGAGTAAAGTTAGTTGCAATTGTAAATTTCCAGTTTAACGTCACGGTTTTTTTAAAAACAGGGCAAATATTTTCCCACTGAAAAACGTCAGGACCATAATATTGTGGTGATTGTTAATACCTCTAATAAGTCCAGTCTATAGACAAGATCCGATCACATGAAGCGTGAGACACCGTACCTTTATAGTGCTAACTAGCCGCGTGTACTGCTACTCGTTGCACGCCCTTGTTACGGCACCTAGTGGTGTGTACTAGCACTATATTCATGGATTTTATGTAACAAAAAAACATTGTAGATTAAATTAATATCCACTGAAAAAAATAAGCTTTGACAGCTTTGATGTATGATTTGATAGACATTGACAGCTACCATAACCTATAAAAATACTGTACGGTGTGAAATGTGAAAGTGAAAAATATTAAACAAATTATAAATTTTAATAGATTAATAATTTAAAATAACTACAACTAAAGCATGAACATTATTTGTGGATTTTGTTTTAGGTAAGTAATACAACTAATTACAAGTAATCTAGTTAATAAGCATAGTTTTAAGCAAAATTGTTACCCACTTATTAATTAATAAAATCTTGTTTTAGCAACAAAAATCACAGTTTTGTTTATTGCTGAGGAAGACCTGGCCTTTATATAGTTACTAAAAAATAAAGCATCTAATCAGTTTGTTATCATAAGGTCAGTAAGTAACTATGTAGTATCTACTAGTGAATTCTGTTCGTTCCA
This sequence comes from Macaria liturata, assembly GCA_964023185.1. Taxonomy (NCBI): domain Eukaryota; kingdom Metazoa; phylum Arthropoda; class Insecta; order Lepidoptera; family Geometridae; genus Macaria; species Macaria liturata. The sequence goes on along the minus strand of OZ026815.1, from coordinate 10,278,696 downwards.
AGGGACTCTGACATGATTTACCCTAAACGAGGTAAATTTTACATGTCATCCGTTGGACCACATTAAGGTTTCAAATTAGGGTTTCATGTCTATGGTAGTATGATGAGCTACGGAAGTTTCGGCACATAACTATAGTTCATATATTATATATGCAAATCAGTATTTCATTACATTTTAAAGGCTACCTATGTTAAAAAGCTGTAAGTGATGGAGTCTGTGGTGGCGCGTCTGCCCACACAGCAGCACTAGCACTAGCACTGTGAAGTGTGAATTGTCCGTGCCGTTACGTACTATAATAAAATATTTAAATGCTGTGAATTGAACTGCATGATCTCTGCATTCATAGCATCTCTAGCTCTTGTGAAGTTCCTCAAGAGGTTTACAAAGTCGTCCCATCAAACGCGCTCTGACGTTCTCAAGTCGCTCTCAGTTTTGAAACGGTTGTAACTTTGGATAAAATCTGCCCTATTGATGGCAGCACTTTCTTCTAACTCATATTTTTCGTCTTACTGTATGCCAACTGCAATTTCCATAGTTTTTAAACCACCAGAAGGACCTCAGAAATTTGTAGCTAAACTACTATAACTCACAAAACTCACAAAAATTTGCACTATACTTTATTAATGTTTGAGACTAACCAATTCCATGTAACCCTAAGGCCTTAATGCATTGCACAAAGATTAACAGTTGTTCTTCTTAATCTTATCGAGATATCACAACTTTTTCCCTGAGTTTTTAAACAATCCTCAGGGCACCTGACAAGACTTAAAGATTTACGTTTTATACAATGTATAACAAGCAACAGAATATTACAATATAAGCTTTTTTTCAATTGTACGTGAGGGGTCAACTCCAATTTTGAGAGTTTTTGAACATCCAAAGGAAACCTGCCATAGCATGACTTCTGCTCTATGTTATAGACTTTCAAGATCCCAGACAAAGCTTCTTGGTTCAAATTTTATCCGCAAACAAAGTAATCTGGTGTGATCTCCAACACCGCTATAACACTTAACCTCTGGTTAACAGTAACAATAACCCAAGGTCAACTCGGGATTCCCTTGTCATAATAGCTGAGGAAAATTCACGAACTCCACTGCATAGATTATAATAAAATTGGTCTCGGTTTGGAGTTACAGTGGAAAGTAATGTTTTATCGTGGAAGATTATTCTTGCAGTAGGTTAAGCTTCAGGTTCAATGTTAATTTGAAAATTTGTTATTATCTGATGTATAGAAAGTACTTAATATCATAGCATAGGATTACATTGCAGTTTGATGAAATGAAATGAAATTTTAAATGAATGATGGGGACAGGCTATGTACTGTTTAAGAATAGAGTGCGAGTTCTTTTATAGTAAGTTTATGAATAAAATCAATTTGTAATACACGTTTGTAATGTTTGCTTACGTACAATTCAACGTTTTCTGCTACTTACCTTTCTCCTATTTCGATTATTAACTTATGCCATCAATATGTTACAGTGATTCTGAAACTGACAAGTCGAAAGCAAAAATTAATCCAACTTCAATAAATTACTGGCTCACACACAAGCATGAACAGTCTCTTTTCACGTCCAAAAGATTTATACAAACCCAAATTACAATGTCACGAATGATTTACCTAAACACTATAACATCAATTCCGATTCAGAAATAATAGAGACATTCATATAAACCGTTACGCTAATAACTATCGAAAGAACTAATGCCATTTCACTAACTAATGTTAATTCCAAAACCGGTGCCGATGAAAAATATTAAAGAGATGTGACATAAATTTAATGATTTAACCGACTATTTGAAGTAACGATCCGTAAAAGTGGTTGTAATTTAATTTTTTTATTTTCGTTCATCAAGTAATATTACCCAAAAGTTAAAAACTACGAGACAGTGTATTCCATTTAAGACAAAACAAATATTTCAAACGTATAGTACTATTTATGTTTTCAAATTTAAAAAAAGCAGTGTTGTTTTTTCCTCATATTTTAAAACTCATAGGAGTAAGTTAAAGACTTACCATACATACGCAATTTCCACAGTCACAGTTTGCGATTTGGTAAATAAATTTCAATGATATTCTATACGTCACTTATTATATGTCATTTTTCAAATTTTAATGTAACAATACGAAACACAAGTTCATTCAAAAAAGCTATACGTGAATGCTATATTTTGTACTTTAATTTCTTACACTGGTATCACCCATAAACTACCGTTTCAAATCGATATAGTCTGTTTATAACACCCAGGCTGGGTATTGACTTGTGTCATTTGAATATCGAGTTTTTTAATCAGGCTTACAATAAAATATCGCTAATTTGGACAGACTTTGATAAAAATATTTAAACAGGCTACGTGACAGGTTGCTAATATTGCTACTACATAATTATAACGTTTGTTTGGATTAAAATATAAATTGTTGGAACGGGTTTGTTTAAATGTTTTATTTTACTAAAAACGTACCAATGGCATCACAAATACGTATGTTTTGCATTTCAATTCATTTATTTACTTGCGCAAAAAGTGTTACATTCATAGTGTAAAACCAGAATATTTTTTATGCTATTGTAGCTACTAAAAAGTGTGTTCTTCAAAGTAATCAAATTACTTTTCGTCTCCACCAGCTTTTAAGAAAAACACAAAAATTACACGTCAATTCCCCCAAACTAACAAATACAAAGCAAATCTTCCAAATCTGCAAACATTCTCCTAAACTACGAGTAAAGAGATATAACAGGATTCTGACTGGTAATCCAATAACTCTCAAAGCGTCGAGTTGTGAACGCGCATGTATGGCTGAGATAAAGGGCAGGACATATGGCCACGTGGCCGACACGCGTGTTCAAGGTTTGCTGAGGACACCGGAAAACATGCAGGGTGGAATCTTAAAATTGGATGGCTGTTACACCAACACTAGCAAATCAGTTGTTGCTAATACTTTTAACCTACGACGCACAAGGAGGAGTGTTATAAGGTTTTCGTTTTTGTGTATCTGTTAGTCTGTATCTGTCTTTGGCAGCTTAGCTCCCAAGTAGACTAGGCTGACTTAATTAATTATTTTTTGTCACAAGATAAATTAATTCACTCATATGCTCTAATGTTAAGAGGTGCATACTAGTACAACCACTTCTGAGTCTCCAATAAAGCATCAAAACCTATGTAAGTTACCACTATAAATCATATCACAGAGTGAAGTGTAGACAGTGAGAAAAACTCCATTCTTCCAAGTTGCATGTTATTTGCTCATATGAAGTAGCATAATTTACCCAAATTTCAATAAACAACGGTGTAACAAACAGACACAATCCTATGGAATCCGTCAACCGGCTGGCGACGCGTGCCACCCCCAGAAATAAAACTAAAAATATCCCTCCCATTAGACAGTTAATGCGTTAACAATGTTCGTAGATTTACGTCGGATTGCACACTTTGACGCAGCGAGCCCTTAATCGAGCCCCGAAATGCAGCGTCCGTGATATGCTCCTGTGTATTGTCTGACACATGGATACAGTAGGATATGTTGAACAAAATGTTGATTTTTGGACGAAGTCTGTGAATTAGGTGCATAAAAAGTTCAAAAATTCAAAATACCTACATTGCATAAAATTCAAATTAGTTTGTATACTAGCAACCTACTAACAGTAATTGTATACCTAGTCTGACTGATTTGTACAAAGACGCAATAGTAAAAACGTAAGTTATTAAACTCTAAATAAATATACTCCCACTTTTTACAATCTGTTATGATTACGTACTTACATGTTACCAAATCATGCGTGATGTTTCTCAAAAAATATATAAAACTTTGGTACAGTCTTGATGTCCAGGGTTCACCAACTATTGTATAGTCATAAGCCCTATCTCATAGTAAAATTTTATGTTCACTACTGCTATACTTACCTGTTTCTTTCTAATAAGGTCAAATAAACGTTTTTATTATTATTATTATTCCAACTAATAGTAGTGGTGAAATTATTAGCATTTTTGAATGGTATTGCAGTAAAGTCTACGCGAACAAAGTTTTATCACATATAATTTAATTGCCGCAAAACCAACCCACATCCACCAATGACTATCCAGTTTCCACTCGACTCGGTACCTCTCGTTTGAATATCAAGTACTGTCATTACAGTAGTAGGGTACTCCACGCTACGTGCTTTGCCTTTTTCATCGCACAGGTGAAAATTGTGGCTCTTTGGTACTCGCTCCGCGGTCGTATTCATTTTCCGATTGCATTGCAGTGGACATTTGAAAAAGTCCGATACTAGAAAGGTTGGAGTCGGAATGAGTTGCAACGAAAAAAGCGAAGTGCTCTCTGTGCGAATCTCACCGTTATTACCTTTGCTCAAAAAGCTATGGTTGGAGCCAAGGCTGTTTGCATGGTTGTTTGAATCTTGCAGTGTGCTGTGTGCTTTTTGATTCAAAATTCTTTTTGAAACAATCAAATGGCTTTTTCGCTCCTAATTAAGGTTCGGGACTGCCACTAAAATATGCACTGAAATCATTTATTTGATAATTTACTCCAATCAGTTAAACAAGCGCGCAAAACTTTACAATTGAGATAATTTTAAGAAAAAGTGTATCCTATTCCACTAATATGGGTGAAGAAATTGAAGAATGAGAATGTGTTTATTAATGTCAAACCGAATAATATTGGTAGACAAATTCAAGGCAAGATTTGAAAAAAATAATTAATTAATTAATTTAAAATTTCAGCATTGCCATCCAGCGTGGTAATGCAGCCAGTATGCTGGGCACGCTGCCCTCTGGTAGTGGGCTGGAGCACTTAGATTATCTTTAGGCTTAACAAAAGATTTTCTAAGCGCCCCTTTTTGTAGTAGTTAGAAGTAGTATGTTTAGTTTTTCTTCCTTTGTTTTTATATTTTATTATTGTAAATAAAGTTTGTTATAACCAAAAAAACAATAATAAAATTGATCTTGTCTAATCTGAGTAACATACTTACATCATAGACAAATTAAACTCAACTTGAGTTTAATTTATCTATGCTTACATGTATCAAGGAAGGTATAAAAAAGTAAATAACTAGCTATCGGCTGGCTTAAGCCAGCATTATATTAGTACTCTAGGGTTAAAGACAACTCATCCAGAAAAATCTCGAAAACTCTCGAGTCGGTCGAGTTGTCAATTTTCATTTTTCAATGCTATAGGTACATCAGAAGCAGTCGTAGCTTTGCAAGAGTATCGCGTGCGGGTTAAATCTAACCGCTTAATTAAACATAAAACATCAAAACAGCTCCTGTTCGTAAGATAGTTCCTCATTAAAGCTGGTTTCTTAGGTTTCATATTTCAAAGCTACGTGAACATTAGAGGCACTGAGTAAAAGGCCGTTTGTACAGGCTTACTGAGAAAGTAATCATGTAAAATCATTTTAATTATTAACAAGGGTTTTATCAGATTAAATTTTAACCTATTTCTTTGAGTATCACGTGCTGCTTTTGACGCGAAAATAACAAAATTTTAAATGAAATTATAAACTAATCTCTTTGTTTATATATTCACACTGCGATGGAGAGTAATTTATCGTTATTTCCCTAAGACTGAGCTTTGTGTTTGGATTGATGCTGCACTTTAAAAATAAATCTTTTTCAGTTTTCAGGTCTTCTACAACAACAGTTACAACTACAAGTTTGCATGAAATTACGCACAGGTTTTTTCGTACTAAATATTGCATGTAGGGAAAGAATCTAAAAAACCAGATCAAATAAAATTAATTTGTCTTCTTGCAACTAATAACCCAGTAAACTTGGTGTCATATCAAATCCGTTTGATCATCAAGAACGCTTCTTAGACGCTCGCTTTGATATTTCCCAGATTGGATTTAAGTAGGCGATAAAGAAAGCGTAAAATAAAAAATAACTGCCTTTTCTAAGATGCGGTGATGCTAAAAACACGCCTGTTTTTGTAAATATCCTATTACATCGGGATTTATTATGATTGGTGAACGGAATTTAATATGAAACCCTATCAGTACTAAGCTATTTAAAATATTGGTTTCAAATTTACTAAGTACTTAGGTTTAATTGTGTAATAGTTAAAATTAATTGAATTTACGCTAATGTTATTAAAATTTATAAAATATCTTATGACAAATACGATCAGCAGCCAAATAAACATATGAGACATATTATTTTTATTAAAATTACAGAATATGCGTTGATTTCATGACCAAATATGACCTTCTTAATTTAAATAATCAAATTTATAACGTATTCACGGCAGAACACTTTAAATACATTACATGCTGTAGCGAGCTGTTGAATAGAAATAAAATTATCTCATTTTACGACCATAAAGAACAGTAAATCTATATCTTCTACATCCATACATATAATAAAGTTGCAGAGGGTCAAAAATCCTAACATAGAAGATAGGTATCAGAGTTTTTTTTTTGGGTATACTTTCAAACCAAACCAGAACACGTTTCAGCAGTTTTTTGAATTATTGTCTGTTTGTCTGTTTATTTAAACGCTCATAACGTAAAAACGGCTAAACGGATCATCATGATTTTTGGTATGCAAGTAGTATGATATCTAAGAAGTGTTAAAGGTTACTTTTTATCTTAAAATAAAGCGAACGAAGCCGCGGGCGTCCAATAGTGTAACCATGAAAAATGCAATCGAAAGATAAGGATCATACATTTATTTGTAACGGTTTTTACCCATACATACGATCATAGAGCGATAGAGTAAAACGTATTTTTCTATTGTCTTCCCCTTATAATGGGTTAACTAATGGACACCATAAACTAAGTAAATTGGGCAGAGTGACATAATGTTTTTTGTCTGGTAATTTATGTTACTAGAGTTTTATTGCTTTACTCGTTTAATTGAGATTGGTATTAGACGAAAGGTGTATTTAAAACGAAGATATTGATAACACTTGGATGTTATCAATGATAAAATGCTTGTGAAAAAAGTGAATTGAAATAAAACTATAAAATATATTATTTTAAGAGCAAAACGTAAATAACTGAAGAAAAATATTACAATAGCAAAAGCTGAAAATAAGAACTAAGCCCATATTTTTAACATAATATTTAATTGATAGATAGATAGAATAATTAGGTAAATAAAATTAACTTTTTGCCAATTTATGTATAACGTAAGTATTTTGTACTCACAAAAGTTATCATAATAATTAAAGAAAAACCAGGAAAAATCTGTACATACCACTTCTTATAACAACAAAAAATCTTAGAAAATCTTTAGAAATTGTTATTTATCATTTATCATAATCTTGTCACATTTAAATATAGGTACAAAGAAATGAAACAAAATCAAAGTAAACCCCTATTCGTAGGGCTGCAAATATCCCAACCGACTAATAGGGTTGCCAATTTCACAATTGTTCAGTGTTGCCAAACGACTATAATTCCGGCACATCTCTTAATCACCGTCCAATATGAGCAAATTAACTCTCATTGTATCGAGCCGAATCGTGTCGGGGCATAACCGACCGCGAAATATACGTGGCCTTTCATTGGCTGAAGTATTTTCAGGAGCAGTTAAACAGCTTACGCAATTTTTTTGTAAGTAAATAACCATACTTATTAGTTTAGCCATGTTCCAAATTTACGGCAACTCCCGATCTATCGGAATGTGTACGGTTAAGTTTGTGGTGTATGTACCTATATTTTGCTATATCTACAGTGTCACTCAATAATGTACATACATAGTCTACAAAATTCTTAGTATGTAACTAGGATTTGAAGGGTCAAAATAAAGAAAATTTATCAATACGTTTGTCTAGTACGGCAGTCATAAAGCCTTGTCAGAAGCCCTTAGGGTGGCTTGATAAACTCTCGACATCAAAATTGGGCACTCTCATCCGATAAGAAGAAGAAAACATTTAAATAAAACGTTTAAACGTTTTTTTTGTAGGTTATTCTTGAGCACTTATTTTTGTCTTATTTAAAAGTATGTGACGATGTACGAATCATCGTGGTAAAAAATAAAATACTAGGTAAGGTGTGGTAAGGTTGAATGTCCCAATGAACTTAAATGTACTTGCGTTCGAAACAAACGTGCTTAGTGACGTAATTAAAACGTCATCTTAGACGAAACGTGATTTCTGAGAAAACTCTATTTACCCATTTCACAACACACGTACAATGTTTCATCAAGCATTATTTGCCTTACTGCGTCGCTCTGTATATCAAGTCAACACTATTTTTAAAGTTCCGTTTGGGGTTCCTCAAACAGAGTTTTATGTTCGGTCATAATCACATCCTTTCGTGTAAAATGTCTCAATTAGGTACGGAAGATGTGAGGACACGCTTGTTCCACAGTTTCACGATTTTGAATGCGTTTGATGGTCGCACTTGATTGGCGACGCCTCGTGATGACTCTATTAAAGGGAGTCGTTAAGTTTTAAGTTTGAATACAAGTTTAAGCGATAAATGAAGAAAGTATGCATGATGTTTATGATAAGTGATGAATTGTCTTTCTTGAGTCGTATGTCCTCATGACTGAGGGTTGTGACTCCTCCGCAGAATGAATTCGTTAGAGGAGTTTTCTTGGGCAGATATATCGTGGTGGGCGCCCAGGTCCTTCCACGGAAGACACAATATGTCCTCGGATATTGTAGTCCAACATGTCGGTTTCCTCACGATGTTTTCCTTCACCGTTAAGCGAGTGCAAATCCACACATAACATGACATCTCAAAACAACTAAAAAAAAAACACATACTTAACATGAAAATACAAGTCATTGGTGTAGGGCTGGATTCGAACCAGGGTGCATCTGAATGTAAAGCAGACACTGGAACCACTGAGCCACACTCGCTTCACTCACTCGCAGTGGTGAGTTAAGGGTTACTTAAAAGACGGATCTTATATAGCAGGTTAGTTATCGTATATACATATCGTATATATATATACATATAAGTATAATATTTTAATCACAAACAATTTACTGCCATTTCAATTATTCTACATACGGGAACTTTCATTGTAAGCCCTACAGATTTAGACATTTTAACGACCACTCCTCTCTCTACTTATTGCATAGACACGTGTACCTACTATGAAGTGCTAACGAAGTGGTTCGGAAATTCATTTGTAACATTTGTGAAATATAGTAGCTGCACACCTTAGTCAATATTTGTTAAAAAACCTTTAAACATAATTTATTTACTACACATTATTAAGCATGTTCTTGTAGAACATAATGATTTCTGGTCCTAACATTACCGAAATAAATTCTTTTTTTTTACAATTAGTATATTAAATAAAAAATAAAAAAAACTTTTATTAAGTATCCTTAACCGTAAATCAAACAAAGTTTCAATATTTTTGTTAGTGGTGTTAGTATGTTAATTATTATTATTAATTAGATTAGTTTGTTAGTGAATCTTCATCGGTATAAGGCCAAAAAAGGTTCTTGTAAAAGCCTTTTTACAAGAAGTATGGTCGTATAAATAAAAATACACCCTATTAACGAGTGTAACACCGTAGGAACACACATGATACGAGAATACCATAACTTGGAAACGTTGCCAAATTTTCACATTTTACCAAGATATTCAGCATAGACATCTGCTAAATAGCATACGCATCAATCAATAGCTAAGGCGGCTGGAGTCAGGGATCCCGGACCCGTCGAATGGGATAAAATTGTAATCCTTTTAAGTAATGAGGAGAAACAGAATATAGAGCTAAGAAGATTTTATTTGGTAAACAGAAATTTTGTGTCACTGAAAATAATTTTAGTTTGATTAATAACTAGGTAAAAATAGGCTTAATGAGACTAATATGAGAGACTAATTTTGTATATTTATTTAATGTTACACTGGAATCAACTTCATTCTATGGACTAATTAATGATATCAATAATTCTATATTATTCTACTCCAAAATAAATGCAATAAGGAAATATACATACATGTGGGTCATAGGCGTTTTGTGTTTTAATGTCAATTAAATAGACAGGTCAAAACATAAACTCAATTACTGGCCTGTTAGCTTAGTTGGTAGTGGCTCTGCCTTCTGATCTAGAGGCTGCGGGTTCGATTCCCGCATGACACAAGTATTTATAAACTTATAAACTTATAATTACTTGTTTTGAGTCTGGCCGTTTCCATGTATATTAAGTATGTATTTACAAAAAAATATATAAGTATTATATCCGTTATCTAGTACCCGCGACACAAGCGTTTGCTTAGTGCGGGGCTAAATGGCGCTGTGAGCAATGTCCCGGAATATTTATTTATTTTATTTATTTATTTAATTAAGTATGCGTTGAAAAACTGTACTTTCATAAAAAAAATTGTACCGAAATTTGCTTACAGTCCGGGTCTGTCCCAAATCGAAGACCTTTCCGTTCCCTCCACTAGGGTTGCTTATCAATCTATATCATGATGCTCGTATTAAGACTGATGGACGCTACCCGGCAGATTTGTCTGAGGTTTGGACTAACGCGGGTAGTAGGGTAGTTGATAGCCATGGAAATGGAAGTGGGGAAAGAATGGTCTGTAACCGTAAAGATGATTGGAAAAATAGGATAGATCAATGCAAGTGGATCCTACATAATTATTTTGTTTTTGAAATTATTACCAAAAATGCTGTTAGAATATTTGACATTATAAAGTCGCAAAAATTTAAAGTAATTAGTTAAACTTATAATAATATTATAGTACCGATCTTTTAGAAAACTACTACGTGCAGTACCAGTGTATTGTATATGAGTTTCATTTAATGAAATTATACATCCTACTAGCTCCACTATTACCTTAATTTTTGCTCAAATACTGTACATAAGTATGAGCATAAGACCACAGTTTATTTGGCTATTCTTCTTATTGTTTTATTCCATGGACAGACATTGAGGGGCGGTAATGTGAGGATTGTATAAATTAGACTGTTCGATCAATGTTGTGTACTCACCAGTGATGGAGCATGATCAGTGCAAACAATGCATCCATCTTTCTTAATAGCTGGTTAAATGGATTACTTACTTCGGAATTAAAACGGAATATTAAACTAGAAGCCATGTAAAGCAATTGATATTGAATCTATGAGTAATAATTGTCCAGGATTTAGATAGCATCCAGTTATGACAACATCCAGTGATGATTTGCCAAATCAACGTAAAACTTATATAAGTTTACTTGTAGAGTACCTAGTATATACCCATCAACCATCAAAAACAAAAATCTAATTTAGAAATAATACTTTCACAACTTTCATTAAAATTGAAACAATACCCAAAATTAATAACAACTCCTCAACCTCAACTCCATTCAACAAAACGCAGCACAAAAAGCAGCTCATCACATCCGAATCCAAAATAACCTGCCATCAGCGTTTTCTATTTTAATAAATAATCCCACTTCCTAGCTTTAATGCCGTGAAAACAAAGCAAAGGGAAAAAATCCACCCTCTGTTTCCGCTCGAAAGGATCGTCTAGTGCGGGGCCTTAACACGAGACCTACTCTAGTGCTCTGGCGACTCATTAGGGGACCAGGTAGGGCCTGAAGGGGCCTCCAACGGGAGAAGGGGCCCCTTTAGAGTGTTTCTTAACCCCACGCACACATTTCGACAGTAGTTCTTGTGTTAGTTCTGTGTTTCTGTTAGTAGATATTCTTCGTATTTTGATAGGAATAGAGGGAATGTTTTGTTCGGTTGTAGGTTTAAAGGGGATAGAAAAATAATCGTTATGACGTAAATGAAGGAAAGCATGTAAAAATTGCCAAGAAATATTAATATACGATTCAAAATGATCATTATATAATGTAAACTGCATAATGCATATTGTAGTGACACTGCTTACCACCAGGCAGACCGTCTGACTTTTTGCCACTGTTTAAAAAAAATAATATTTAAAACAGAAGCTAATCTCGTAACGATACTAACAGCCAGAAAAATGGTATAAAATCGACCATTACCAACGGATACAAAACAATGTATTATTTTTAGTATTATGTACTTTGTCTGTATAATATACCTACGTATAAAGTAAACAAACATTAAACAATACCGACTTTAGGCAAGAAAGAGTATTAAGTCACACGACATTCTCCCCTCTACTATTGAGCCAACACACAATTCCTCCTAAGTATAGTTAAGTCTTCCAAGAATGTGTGCCTCGCATTTCCACGCGAATATATCTCAGTTTGCAGTCTGTGTTAATTTCAAATTGTCTTAATTTGTTTCGTTGGAACAGCACATTTGTTTGGCCTCTCAGGCGCTTGTAGTAAGAGAGACATTACTTGTGCCGTCGCACCGAGTAACTTGTGATACAATTAAAATTTATATTAGAAAGGCTGGAAGCTATTTTAATGTTGATAGGAATTTTAGATTTAAATAACTGTAATTTTTTAGCTGAATGAAGTGGTTTGTTATTTGTCCCAACGGAACAGAGGATTACTGTCAATTTAAAGTCAATAGCATCGTTGTCGTTTTTTGGGGTTGCAACTCTTAAATGCACGAAAGTATAATGATCATATACCATCAGATAATTTATGACTATAATTATTTTGTCTGATGGTAAAAGCCACCATTATTTTTACAAAAACTTATGTAACTTAGTTTTTAAATTTTCATTTCTTCAAAAGTCTACCAGCGTCCTTCGCCAAAATTCAATTGAAGCTTACTTTACTAATTTGAACTTTGTTGCTATTGGTTATATCAGATTTTATGGCAGAAGCCATATGGGTGGTTTGAAAACTCTAATGTCCTAATATAGATTAGAATAAGTATTTTCAAGTCCTCGAACCCTGAGTCATAGAACACAGATCAACATCAGGCGGTGTCACAAACTGACAATAGTCCGTCCAAGCCGGTAGTAAGCAACGCCACGAGAGATCGCCCCCGCATACTATCTTATAGTTATATCTGTACAGGGGTACTTGTAAATAACAAAAATATATTTAGTTCTAGAAAAAGGGAAGTCTGGTATTGGGGAAGTTCGGCTTATAATCTGACGCAGCCCGGTTCGATCCCAACCTCTCACCAACGACAATTATTATAATCATTCAAGTGTCAAACTTTTTTCTCTTAATATTTTTATCTGCATTTATTTTTTGTTTACTGTTTACATCCAGCATGATTGTCTATGGTATTCTATTCAAACCTGAAACAAACTCAGTTATTTGTTTATAAAGCACCTCAAACGAGACTGTTGAAACACATCATAAGAGTATTGGTGACAGATAACCACACATATAATGCAGATGTTAAATTTAAAAAAAAACACAAACATTCAGTGAAACTTATAAAATTCCTTTAAAAAACTTTAGTAACTGGTAACCCTGTACAACTAATATTATCTATCGACACCTACGATGGCATTGTGATAGTAATGAATGTATAATGAATTCGATGTCAATAATTCAATGCGTTTCGATAATGGGAGATGAAATAGACGATAATTTGAGATTACAGATTGTATACGACGATGGAAAGACGGAAATGAAAAATATAGAAATGATAAATCTTCCGATAATTATTGAAATAGGTTACGGAATGATGTGACAGTTTTTTTTATACAACTAATGAAATATATTTTATTTCTGTTCTGGTAATATAATATGTACCTAGATTTCACTTTTACTCCTTCAACTGGGCTAAAAATTGCGTACACCTGATGACAAATAAAACTCCAAAACTTTTCAGACAATTTACCTAATGGGCAAACATTTTCTTAAAAAAAAAATACTTAAGCCCTTGAAAAAAAAACATAAAGTCCATTTATACAAGAACGCTTTGTTATAAAAAGGAAGCCATAGTATTTATTATTCAGAGCATTCTAGAAAAAAACATTCTTTTCTCGCATCCTTCCACGGTGGAACCCCCAGTATCGTATTTAATAACTCGGCAAAATCAAATATGCACGAAAAGCGGAGTCAGCATTTATGAATATGAAGTAATTGTTTTGTCAGCTACTGAGATGTTTTGGTAAGCAATCATCATCATCAGCCTACATTTGTCCACTTTTTGGCATACGCCTCTTCCAAGGCACGTCTTTCCCAAGGCACGCCACTCCGCCCGATTTTGATCTTCTCACCACCTTTAGTGTAATTGTTCTGTCAGCTAGTGAAATATTTTGTAAGTAATAGTTATACTACTTTTTCACATTTGTGACACTAGTTTTGTATAAAATATGTCTATCTTGTTAAGTGAACATCTATCTATGATATACTTATATTTGTGTGTATTATAAGCAGGGAGAATCCATCGGCTCCTGAGACACAGTGAAAACTAGTTCGAGAGGCTTTGGACTCCAATATCTTTTTGTTAAACAGAATTATGCAAAATAAACCAATTTTATTTTTATATTTATATTTTATCTATCTAATATTTATCCTGACACTGAAAGAAATTTACGTATCATAATGTTCAAAGAAATCTAAAAGTTATGCGCTTAAATAAACATCATTCTACCTGTGAAAGTCAGACATTGTACTGCCAAATCACCTGAAACGAAACTATAACAGTAGTTATAGTTAATTATTAAATTTTAAAAATGCTGAGTAGTAACTCAGCATTTTTAAAATTTAATAATTATATTCTTACTGTATATTTTGCTTACCAATAAACTCATAGCATTTATGAATATAATGAACTCCGTTGTTTTGTCTCCTACGCGGGATCAAAATAAAGGGCCTAATGAGTTCCACTGTAACTTGTTTAATGCAGTCGAAGCCATTACAGGTATGACCTGGATAACTAAAAGATTTTTTCAGATTATAAATTTTATTAAATCAAATCAAATCAAAATCATTTATTTGCAGAATATAGGTTTTACAGAGTTGTTCAAAAATAAGATATTGACCGCTACATTCTTACCCATAGGGCGTGCAAATTGGTTTCACAAAGTATGAATATAAATTTAAATGCCAAAAAAATCAATTAAAATTAGGTACATCATAAATGTCAAATAGTTTCACCATTCAAAAATAATTTTATGGAATAATAACACTTTTCCAATAAAAAAACTCTGAGTCGTTTTTGAAATATAGCATCAGACTCAATATATAACAACTTTCTTAAGTAGGTAAATTTACGTATTATAAAAAATAGTAAATTAAAATAATCACAAAATGGTGACTAATGTGATAGATACAGGCCAAGTGTGATCAAATACAAAAACATATTATTAAAAAAAACTTGTTCTTTTCAATTAACCATGACTAACGTTAAATGCAGCAGGTTTCACAAATGTCTAGGTACACAGATATATCAGTAAACACTTCTAAAAATCAAGTTCGAGGTTCACTAAAACAACTAAGTTAAAGCTTTACTAAAATAAGCAAACTCTAACTTTCAAGTTCAACTTATCCAACGTCACCTATACATGCATTGTGCTGGGATCTCGCAAATGACGTGGTTTGACTCGAGATTGAGTGTCATTTGTTTGCGGCTCCCATTTTATTGCGAAGCCAAGTCGGCGGTGAGACGAGCTCCTTGATTGATATTTGGGGTTACTGGATGAGTCACGCAAAGGTTATGTTGTGTAGTTTATGTGTTGTGGGAATAAAAATGTAAAATAATTTATTGACGCCACACGTAATTACATTCTTGAAAGTAAAGGGATTCCGGGACGTATGAGGATTCGTTCAAGATTTACAGTATTCTGTTTGTAAAATGTGTATGTATGACACTTAATAAGATTGTGGTGCAATTCGTTATTTGTGGTAAATTGTAAGTAACAGATTTAGTGATGTACCCCATAAATAAAGCAGTATAGACGTTTTTGTTGTGTATTTTTGTATCCTCAAGACCTATAGCTTAAATCGATATTTAAAAATTTAAATTTGTTCGGATACTTAAAATTTGTTTTTTGTTTTCACCCAACACTCACTAACTAAATATACTTATTTGTCTGAAAAAGTAAAAAGCCCAAATTATGACTCCCAAAACCTGAAGCGTCGAGGATCCCATCAAAAACGTTGTCCCGAAACTCAAATTACAAATTTAATGTAATTTCCCAAAAAAACGTTTAATAGAGGGATGGAACCTACACTTACGATGCGATTTACCAAAAAGGTCGCACGTTAAATACTGTGATCACCAAACCTTTCAAAACGTTTCATTTACTGAGCCTCGGAAAGTATTAATTTTGTTACTGTGTATCAACGACATCTTGTGCATTAGACACGTCACTACAGTTAAAAAAAAACAACGATACGAAGAAATAATTATAGGTAATACGAGTAGATCAAGGATTTTAGTAAACGCTTTATTGTATTAGATCAAAATATCTCTTTATAGGTCCTGTGGATAATTTAAGTTAATATATTTTTCAGTAGATACGTATATGTATGTCACTATTCAGATTGAGTAGATTCATTCTGAAAAAAAAAACCTTTAGACAATTTGACAAAGAACTACATCTTTCTTCTAAAACCGCTTAAAAATTGTGTTAGGTAGAGATGATCGGCACAATTTACACAGAGGACGGAATTGTAAGTAGGTGGTTTTGGTTTATATTATCTTCGCTAAATATCCATTTCGATACCAAGTATTATATTAATCTTTAGTCACAAGAGTATCGGTTTGGTTGCTCATTATGGTTTAGGACAAAAACCCATTATAGATGGAACGGTAAAAACCACCATTATGGCGATCGACTGTGTGAACTGATCTCTATGTAAATTACAATTAATTATGTTTAAAATGAAAACAGTTTGGTTCTTAGTCATGGCATTATGTTTTGGGTAAATTAATAAGGAAAATGATTAAATAATACGGCTAGGGTACCATTTATGAGTAAGTGAAACTTTATTTTAATTGTGTTAAATTGTGCATTAAACTTAGTTTCATCTTGAGTCACGAATTCCTAAGGTATTTTGGTGTTCAATTCAAGGACAGAACAACCTCAATTTGTTAAATCATGTAGGAATGAAAATAAAATAAAATAATATGATAAAATTTGGTCCTTGCCACAGGAGATCTCAGGGCTGGCAGCTATTTTTCTCAACGATTGAGTCTTTCCATTCAAAGAGGAAATACTGCCAGCATCGGATCCCGGCCACACAGCGACAACATGGATGGTGTGCTGATTTTTTTGTAAATAAAAAAAAAACAGATTTTATCTGTTTTTTTTGTAAGTTTTTCTGTATGTTTGTCTTTTTTCTATATACTTGTGAAATATAATAGGAATTGACTAAATTCTTCCAATAGCTTGTAAAATGTAACCGCTCTGTTACTCCTATTTACTACTGAGATTATTTTCATAAAGTATGTATTTTACTTTTGAAAACGTATATTCTTCAAAAAACATTTAAAATTGTTCCAATAGAAAAAAGTCTTCCCAAAGCTGATTGATATTTAATAACTCATCGTTTATATTGGCATAGGGGCCGGCCACCTTGCCGAACAATAATTTAGTCTAATAAAAAATTAAAAGCATTTGAAAAACATAATGGTAACAACAGCATAATTGCTTAATGGCAACTCAAATTGTGATTCCGTATTATTTATTCATGAGTTGGGTTGCCAGGCTGCTTAACCTTTGTTTAGTTTTAAATGGATGTGGTTAGAAAATTACACCTAGGTAGGTAGTAGAAATACTAGATAATGATATAAATACACTTTGGTTTATACATTTTTAAACTAGCTGCATACCAATAGCAATACCAACGTTCTTAGGTTATGCTCTAGATTTTTTGTCTCTGTGATGAATATTGCGATTAACATTATATTTGACTTTAGTTAAGCCTCTTGTCTACGCTATTATTTATGATGTCATACACAAAAAACAAACCAAAAAGCATTCACCTTCGACAACTACATTTAACAACATGGCAACATTCATAAAGCTACGTCGATCTTCTCATGCGATGGCTCGCACCGGCCCAAAATTACCTATCCTATTATGTCATCAACCGTTTTATGCATCTAAATTCTTTATTATATTAATTAAGTATCTCTTTATAATGATTCGCCGTCATGGTTGCTTACACCCTCGCGATTATCCGTAATAAGCATTAACAATCTTTAAACAGCCATAAGAAAGCTTGTTCTACAATTTTAGCGTAAATTTTATTTAACATAATGTCTCTTGTTAGTTTTACTGGTTGTAACTTTATTTCAGTACCAACTGAATTTGTTATTGGCATAATATATATTTTTTTTTATTATACATCAATGAGGCAGTTATAAAATGACATGGCTACTGATATCTTGAAGGCAATTCATAATGAAAACTGATATAACTTGATTATTTAAAAAAAATGAAATAATTTACGTTTGAGTAAAAAATAATACTTATAGCTAATAATAAGTAAATAGTAATATAGGTCATTGTAACTGTTAGATCTACGTCGGGCGTGTGAATCAAACACCAGTTGAAGTTGTTGAGCGTCGGTCACAGATTAACTTAATAACTACCCTACATTACAAATAATTACTAATACGTAACAGTAACATAGCAATGATAAAATCTGTATTATCCATAATATTTTTATCGATTTTTAACGAATTCTTGGCATACAATTCTCATCGAATATCTCACTATTAAGTAAAATCCAACAAATGTTATGTTATGATAGTGAAACAAGACTTAATAAAATAACTTTGTAATGTTTTTGATCTTAAATGATTCTTCCACACTCAATGGTATCAGTTCTAAGAAACAAAGATTTGCTCACCTAAACGGATTATAATTGTGATTTGGGATATTTGAAGAGTTATCATTATTTTCAGATTATGGATTTTCATGGCTGCTTATCTCATCATCTAGAATTATAATAACTACTTTTGAATATTACATGTTTTTTATAGAATAAGCACTCTTTTGTTAAAATAATCTTTTGAATACATATCAATTTGATATCACTTTTGAAAATCACTGAACAGGGGTATACTACTGCAAACCTAAACCTATTACTTTTATTTTGAAGTACATACTTGTATAGTATTTAATTATTATTAACTTATTTATTCATTGATGTGCCTTTAAAAAGGTCTATATTCTATCTCCGAATAGCCAGAATGAAAAAAAAAGGTTAATTCATATTCAGAAATAACAAAATCTTAGAACAAAATTTATTCTCGTACATATCTATGGAATCCTAAATGACTACCTACCTCTAAACCACCGTTAGAGTGAAAATTAAATAAGCCTACGCCTTTGAAGGAAGCTAACGTTAAGTTTAAGGAAGCATTACATTTGAATTGGCACTTACACCTACGAAGCAGAGGTTCCTCATACACTGTGCTTATTCTAAGTTTTGTTTAAGTTCTGTGGTATGTAGGCGGATACTAGATGTAACTTTACAACATATTTTAAGGTTTATCTACATAATATGTGTAGCACGTTACATCAAATGATTTATTCTATTCATCGAACATTAAAGCAAAGCCTTCTTTTTTAGGAATATAAAATTACATACTATGTAAAATTATAAGTATATATTATGTACATAGTAAGTCATATATGACTTACTAATAATAAATATTATAATTCAGAATTATAATTCTAATCATCAGAATTATAATCATCTTATAAGATGATTTATTCTATTAATATTATTAGAAGCACCATTATTATTAGTGGCACCGAACATTAAAGCAAAGCTTACTTTTTAGGAATTTAAAAGTAGACTTCAAGTAAGTACTTTTCATATTACTATGTTCCCTTTAAATTATATCTATATCTTATTAAGTTACTTACTTGAATATTAGTTTGACCCTACACATTGCCAAAACTGACTTCAAAGTAAGAGAATATGAATCATCCTCAAACGAGTATTTAAGTGTAAAAAAATGATAGCATCCAGCTCTACATATCCGTTAAAGCCTCAATTATCTCAAACTGCTAATTTTCTCGAAAATCGATTACAATCTACATGACATGAACCCATTTAAAGGTCAAATATTTTGGATAATTGTAATAATTGTTTTATTGACGTATTTCTTTCTACCTGCTACAAAATAGAACATTTTGTGGGAAAAATATAACAACCCACTATAAATGTGTTGTTTATTTTTTTAAAGTAAAACAATTCTCTTTTAATTTTTCATCTGAAACATATTCCATAAGGCAACTTGATGGTTAGCTCTAAGGTTACCTAATCTCATTCAGGCTTGTTAGATTCTTTTATTAAATTCAAATTATTTTTATTATGCCAAAATGAACACACTTAGATTTAGATAAATGTACAAGAGTTTAAATCTTACATGTAGCAGTTCAAGTTGGTATTCTATTCTATCTGGTTAACAAACATATTTTAGGACCACAAATTCGAGTCAAAAACATATCATTGCCCACCTGATTAAGAAAGAAAAAATAAAAGTGTAGTAAAGGATTAGGAAAATTTACAAATTTTAATAAATGCCTACCTTTATAAGCTTTAAATACGTACCTTAAATTATATATATGTATCTTGTTACATATAAGGGTAGGCATTATAAAATAATACACAGACCACCAAGTCCAGGCAACATTTATCTACAAAACAACACACTATCAAAATAACTTTTTGTGAACCTATCAAAATCGTGAACCGTCGGTCCGTAAAATTAAATGCTAATATAAAAATTATATTCCGTACATGATACTAACAACATTATAATGAGGGTACTGGAAATGAGATCGCTCGTAGCGATGACTAATTTAAAGTCATTTGTGAATAGAACCGCGTTTTGGTGAAGTCAATTTTGGACACGAAACTGGGAAAGTTTTAGCTGCGTATTATTTTGTTGACGGATTAAATTATACTACAATCGCTACATAGTACTGTTATAATAGGAAAGTTGGGTTACAACTGATTGGTGTGCTATTTTTAGTTAAGTTAAGGAAGCCTTTGGTGTTTGTTGTGGTAACTTCGGGGATAAATTTAGCTTTGTTTTTCTCAAACTGCGTCTTAATTAGTCCTGCAGTTTAAGCTCAAAATGAAATACGATATATTCTTTTCAGTTACTTTTTGTAACTTTCTACCATAACTAATGAAAACACGTCTTCAAAAGTAAGTTTTTAATAATTTAAATTAAAAATATTAAGTACCTAATTATAATACAGATATTTAATAAAATTTTAACCCTTAAACAAACAAGAGCCCCTGTGGCTGTTTAAGAAAAAACAAGGGTGTTTTCTGGGTAATTAGGGGCCGCTGATTTCATTTTTGATGAAAAAAATATATAAAAGGGGGAGGGAAGGGGTGTTTTTTGTGTGGTAAATAACCTACCATTATCCATTACCGACTTGTAAAATTTTACGATTGTGGTAAAATAGTTACCATTATCCAATCCGGTTTGAAAAAAAATCTATGCTAGTTGTTTTCTCTGGGTTCGCTTGTCTAATTTAGGTAATTTAAAAAACATATACATATTCACATTTCTTTTGTTCAATACATTATATTTCTTCTAAAGCATTCGACATAGAAGGAGTCTAATGGTTTTATGGTCTATCTTAGTAGGTAAATAAAAATAGTCGTTTTCTATGTAAGACTTTTATTAATTATACTTATATAAAAGTGGACACTTATTTTTAGACTTAGTGGATAAAGTGCGATCACGAGTCATGTTTTAAACCGTTTTCTATATTAGTAAATCCAATAACAGTTAGGCACGAATGAACAATGGTAGATAATTTACCACAATCACCCATAACTTCACATGATCGAAAACCATGCATAGATTACCAGAATTTTTAACCAAATGGATGCAAAACAACAACAATATAGCCTAGTTTATAAATCTGGACGCAAAAACCACTTACCAGATTTTTCGTAGAACATAACTCAAATTTTTGTGGGAGCGACGCACAAATTTCAAATTTTTTCGCCAAACTGCCGACTTGCCCTCTTTGACATCGACTTATAAGGACGGGTGACGTTTATTAGTGAAATGTTGCCAGTACTTGGATAAAAAAAAACACAACGTTTTACTTGCTATTCAATGAGGCTTTCTCTGACAGCTGAATTAAAAAATAAAAAATGGTGTAAAAAATGCTCAACAGGTGGCGTTGTACTTGTATGTTAACAACTGTACAAGCGAGTTCTTAATAGTACGTGAAACGGTATACAACATAAACTTTACAATGCAATTTTATTTATATTCAGTATGAGTGAGACAAGTTTTTGGTAAAATTAATTTATTCTGCTAATCAATTTAAATGATGAAAACAGTGCACCGAGATTGAGATTCAAGAGCAATGTGAGTGATGTGAGTGACATGACGACACGCCGCACTAGTTGTCAAAAAAATGTCAACCATCAACGAAATGATAACAAAAACCATAAATATTACTTGCCCTTTGGTGTATTTTCAAGTATACAGCGACATCTATTGAGCCTATTTTAAACTTTTTTTTTTAATTGGCTCCCGGAAAAAGCCTCATTCGATTAAATTCGGTGAAAAAAAAGTCCTTTTTTTTAAAAACAAATCAATTGGTATGCATTCTACCTTTATTTTAATAAGGGTAATACCTTCATAATACTTCTTATTTTACCGGACAGAAATCTTCACTAAACATTCGTTTCAATTGTCACAGCCTTCGAACACATTCCTCTGCAAAGCTGAGCTAAGTGCAAGAATCCTCAGTTATTAGAGTGTAGTGTGCTTATTGCCCACTATTGTCTAGACTTCAGACTCAAAGCCAATCGTCTGTCTCTGAAATAGACATCTCATTTAGTAAACACCTAACTCGCTAAATTTAAGGTATCGTTAGACATTCATCATCATCCACAGCCGGTTTTGTCCCACTAATGGGTATATGCCTCTCTCATGGTATGCCATTGGCTTTGATCTTTAGCCAGCCTCATATAAATTTGACCCGCGATATTAATAAGGGTTTTTTTATAACGTCAAATATAATTTCCGATTTCATATTTGACGAATGTGTGAGCTGATAAAAAACTTACCTAGTTGCACCTATCTCGAGTTGGTGAAGAGTTCAATATGTCAAAGTCATAACCCAAATCTAATGTAATACAACATGATATTATGTAAGATTTCAGGAAGACCGGAAAAAAATACGAATTCGCTGCGTATATGTAAAAGAGATAGTGAAGTTTGAGAAAAAGTATCCTTCTTTCGATATGCAATTGTACAATGTACATAAAAACACATAATTAAAGTTCCTTTTAAGCTCATTCGTAGTTGTGTCTTATAAATAAGATGTCTCTGAGCTATTTTATCTATATTGTACGGCCCTCAAGTAGTTCTGCTGTGAGGTTTGATAGTCTGTCTGCAGTCAACTTCAGAGAGCAGTTTAACTAGTAGTTTTGATGCCAGTTTCTTTACGAGTGAGCAGTTTCTAGTGATAAATAAATAATAAACAACCCATTCCTTGAAAAAAAAAAATATGCTGTTCTGTCTGTCCTGACTGTTCTGTCATGGAAAAAAGAGACAGTTATACGAGATAAAAAATGAAAGCTATATTACTACAAATGCTACAAATTTAACTCTTTAATGGTACAGACATACACAATACACTCGTGTAGCGATTTTTGTTCCAGAACAAACAGACAGACAGTGAAACTCCTAAATTTGTTCAAAGGAAGGTTGAAAAATATATAAGTACTTTTTTATGTCAAATCCAATGTTGACCGATAGCAGTGTCCGTTTTAATATTTTATCAACGGTTTTTTGAAATTTAGGTAAGTATCCGTACGTAATAATATCTATCGACTGTCAATTCATTTTTGTTCTGTTTTAGGGTAATGAATATAATTATAATTATTATATTTATAGAAATATAATCATCATCATCATCAGCCTAATGGGACCCACTGCAGGGCATAGGCCTCCTCCCTCTTACGCCAACACTCCCTCTGTTTTCTTTATTTATTATAGAAATATAATTAATACATATTAAATGCTGATTGTAGTGTTTAAAAAATACAAGTCAAATGTGTATAATATTACACATTTTATATGTTTTGTAGACTCTAAAATAATTGTAGATACCAACCACACTAGAAGCAGTCCAAAGGCTAAGCTTTATGATGATGTCTGGATGTCATAACAAACACAGTTTAGTTTATGTTCTACGTAAGCTCTACAGTACTAAACTAACCCAAGCCTCTTGTAAGATGTAATGACTAGTAATATTATGACACTATGAGTATTATTTTAGCTCTGCCTGTAGTAAAATGGTTAAGTGTTATTTTTTTAAGTTTCAGTAACTTTTCGGTAAGTATAGACAAAGAATCTCTAGAAATTCCTAGTTCCTCAAAAAGTTACTATTAAATATTTTTATTGTATAGCACAAGGTTTACCGACTTCAACTTGTTTTATGATTGCAAATCACTTTCACATACCATGAATCCCATAACTGGTTAAGGGCATCCTTAATAAAATATCTCTTGAAATTACCAAAAAGTAAGCGAAATACACCAGATGACGTCATAAATCGACAAGGACCCATATTGTTATGATATAATAAATTCTGCCATCCATCTCATTACGACCAAGCTGTTCATATAAAACAGAGTAGGTCTGAAAAGCGGAAAAAGTCTACAATTTCAAGTACACAAAGCAACATTTGCTAAGTAACCTCCCAAAATATAATATAGTACCAACAATTTGCTTTGTAATAAGTTTTTTTTTTGTAGAACAAGCAACCGAATTTTGAAATTAAATGTCTGTTCCATTTTATGCAGTTCTCATTTGAAATCTATGAGTTGCTTTGAATAAAAATAATAGCATAAAAAACTTTTTATCAAGTGCTCGCGGTTATGCTCGAATTAGGAAGTAAAACTTGCTCCTCTATTTCATCCCTTTAAAAGTGGCATATCCAAAAATGATTTCTTAATTTAAAGGAAGTCCTTTTAACTTTCTGTTGATACCGGTATTCCGTTTTTTCACTCCCTGTCTCGGAATCGTCCATATAAAACCAGCTTATTTGCAATTTTTACGAGACTCCTTTGTTGGCCGACCCATAACGAGATATGGAGCCCTTTTGTCCGATAAGAAGCAATACTTCAATTTTATAGTTCATAGTTCATACATCCCTCCGTCCGACGCAAAAAGGTTTAAGTTATTGAAAGATTTAGGGCCTTCATATAACCTGGTGATCGGCGGTCGAAGCTTAGGTTGTGGATTTAAATAACTTAGCTCAAGTGGTTGGTGGTAATGCAATTTTTTTCATTGCCGTAATGTATGCGATTGGCTTTTTACGATCTTATTCAGAAGTTTGTTGTTAGTGAAAATATTGATCTTCTTCTTATCAAATGAGAGTGGCCAACTCTGGTGTCGAGAGTTTTTAAACCGCCCTAAGGGCCTCTGGAATGGCTTAACAACTGCCGAACTAGACAAATAGCCGATGAACAAATAAAATGTTGATAAGTAATGAGAACTAATCCAAACAAATGATTTATTCTCAATGTGCAATTTTTATAAACAAAACTATTCTACGTTAAAAAATGCTGCAACATTTGTTAATTATTATCATAGTACGACTACAGATAGAGGAAAGCTTTCTCCAAGACTGTGACAGATCATAAAGGTTTATATGACAGACACTAGAATTTCTTCACTACAACATCGACAGATGATAAACGCCAATGAATATGTATTGTCCTACGAGTATTTCCTCAGAACAGAACAATGCATCAGAAGATTGAGTTCAACTCAAACTATACTGGCTAATAAGTGTGCGGTCTTCGACCATAAAGTGGTGTACCGTGATGACTTTGGAAGCACTCTTAAGTTAGTAGTCCAAGATATGAAGGTGTTTATTAGTCGTAAGAAATGTAACAAAAAATAGTTAAAAGTGTTGCTTCGAACTGAAATTATAGCTTACTCTCAAATCAGGGAAGTTATTGGGCTGAATTTTAGTATTTGATTGACTCCATTTCCCATTGAAGTTGGATTCAAATAAATAAAAAATATGGTAGTGATGATTTGGCAATAAATCATTTTAAAATCTCAATCTCGATGAATTATAATAAAAATAGACAGAGGTGACACTGCACACAAAACTGCAGGACACAAATGGAACATAATTATGTTGGTATGATAATATTATATGAAATATCGACACAGCTAGTGTATTAAAATAACTAGTTGTACATACTTGTATTTTTTCCTATCTTTATTGAGCCAGTTTAAGACTCTTTTAAAAACCTTTTAGAATTATGCTTCAGCGCTTGAACTAATCTTTTCAACACACAGCCATCAACTCTCACCCTTACTCCATTAGCATTATCGTCCAATTTCCCTTAACCCACAACCACACCACAAGGTGTCGTTCCGGCCACATATGAACTGTCAGCTGAGGCGTGATTGACTGCACATTTCTTGGTAATTGGAAACAGCAAGTTTATTAACAAAGTGTCTCGTTTGAACTTTGAAGTAGTGCGCCAAGGATGGATCGTTCTCGGGCATGTTAGAATGTTAATAGGGAGAGCTGTGGCTGTTATTCTGTGCTTCGGCATATTGGCTCAGGTGGATAGCCAATTTTGGTCTTTGCAGTTGGTATTGGGCTAATATAAAGATTTATGACCAATAATAGAGACTAACTGATGGAAAGTGGTCTTGTGGTTATATACCTGAAACACTTAAAATTCGTTTATTTTACAAAATCTTAAGGCTATAATAAGTACGTAAAATTTAATAACAAAAGATTCAAGATAGATAGATAGATTAACTCTTTATTGTTGACACGTCATATTAAAAAACAGTACATAAAACAATATGTATCTAAACTAGTGCCACAAGCGGCGGCCTTATCGCTAAAAGCGATCTCTTCCAGGCAACCTTCGGCTGGAGAGAAATAAGCAAAAAGAAAACAAGAAGAATGTGGTGTACAACAAAAAGGAAATAAGAAATATTACTAATATATACTAAGTATATACCTAATATTATATATATATTCAAGTAAGTACTATTAAATGTTAATTTCTAACAGTTCAAGAATTTTATTTATAAATATAAAATTATGGTGTATTTATTTAATATTACTTTAAAAATATAGTTACATAATTTTGACCTGGCCAAAACTTCCCAGATCTAAATCCTTTACTTTCTTGTAACTTTAGTAATCGTGTAAGAATCGAATCATAACTGATTACTACGAGCTACGGGCGTTACAAAATTCTACTAAGCCAAGTAAGTGATTCTAAATAAGTAAAAAGACCCGCTTTTTTCAATTGTTGCGTGCTTCATTCACCAATTAAAATCTACTTTAGCTTTCTACAGCCGTCTACTTCATTAATGCGTAATTAATTGGTTTCGTCATACTTTTCACATGTTCTTAAATGATAGTGTTATTTTGAGCGTCATCAAAATGCAATTGAGTGTTTTTAAAAGTTTTTACTTGATTAATTAGCTTACTTGTTTATTAGCATATATTCCCTAGATGCATAAAAATATACTTTCTGTTTTTCTCACTGTATTTATTCTAGCATTTAAGTTTTAAAGTATTTACTTCTACGATCAAGATTTACTTCATACAATAGTATTACAGACTTTTTTCAAAAGAATTTTATAATAATAGATATATGTAGATAGATAGATAGATATATTATGTGTAATAATTTATGGATATGAAATTCTTTTGACCTTTAATGGTTCGATATAAATATATTTTTTTATTACTTCTGCTGATTAGGATTAATTAATGAGCGATTATGTTTGCATATATTGACGTAATGTCTTTGAATGAGTGACAAAAATGTAGCATTTTATTTTCTACAACCCAAATTTATTCAACAACGAGCATAGGTATAAAATAATAATATCTTAACTAACGTGACGCCACAAAAGTTACCATTCACAACTTTACTCAACAAATTGCATGTATGTGACATTATCTAATTAGCAAGCCGTTGTTCTGTGGACCGTTATTTTAACTGAGTTAGGAGTCATTTCTGCAAATTATAGCTTGTTTGGCTATTTTTGCCGTAATGTCATGATAATTACTGAGTGAATGAAGTGAGCGACGACCGTCTTGAAACATTATTTATGAAATTAATCAATTAAGTAACTTATTATATTTTTTTTAATCAATATATATTTATTGCAAGATATTAAAATAGACAATGTAGTCGGGCCTGTTTTAGAAAGTTGTTGCCGTATCCATCATCCGCACTGCACAGTATATTGTAGTAAAATGAAAAAAAAAAAACACACACTTTTTAATACATACATAAAAGATTTGAGTATTATTATAATTTATAACTGGTTGAAAAAAATCATCTCATCACTTTGTTCTTCAAAATATTAAAGAAATAATGTGTCAACAAGTTATGAAACCACATTTAAAGTAATCTCACACCGCATCACCCTTTAAAACCCTATTATTACGCACAGCTATGTATTATTCTAAGGTTTCATGTAAGTAAATTAATAATTAGAATTTGAATTAGTACCTATCTATCAAAAAAATGCAGGGATTCGCAAAGAAAAACAATTAGCATGAAAAAACTGCATTCACGAGGCTCTCGCTTCGCAGAAACTGGAATACAATGATCATGTCAGCAAGCAAGCCATATCAGTGGCCATTTAGATGCGCCATCGTGACAGAGTAGTAAATTCTGATAATTAGTAGTATCTGGCTAATCAGCGCCCACGTAGCAACTGTAGTGACTGGAGATACTAAGAAAACTTCTACTGGTTGATATTGAATATGGCTTAAACATTCTAGATCTAGATTAGTCTAGTGCCTATCTTTAACCGATACACTGAACACTGGACAATAGCCGAAAACTTTATCGAAATAGGTATTCTTTTGGTATGGAATTGAATCGGCAGAAGATCGGGATGGATGGTGTACGCTCCACAGACAAGGGGCTTGCCCTTAAGTTTGTAATGATGATAATTTTGTTAAGGAGGAACAATATGAGAGATCCTTGTCGTATGAAATTTTAAATAAATAAAAAAAATAAGAGATATTTTACAGCTCAGGCTTAGCTACTAAACTACTATTGAATAAATTCGCAAACAAACCAAAGCCACGACAAGTTAGGTTTTTTGTATGACTGCTAAATTTATTCTAATTTTCTTGACAAAGCCCCACAAGTTTCGCTTATTATTGCATCTATTCCAAACTCCGAGCCATGTTCGGCGAGTGAAACCAAATGCACTAATTAGTGTGGCTGGCGACTTTACGAGTGCTATGGAAAGTTCGGTCTGGTTGACCCGCGCCGGCGGTCGACGGCTGAAATTATTTTCGAACGTTGCAGGGTTTCTTTTGCGGGCTTGTAGCATAAAATATGGTTTAGGTTTTAAGTAAGATAATATTTTTTTTCTATTGATATGGGTTCTATGCTAGATGTTTTTACAAAATTGGTACAAGTAGCAGTTAATCTTAAAATTAAACTTCTGAATAAACTGCAAACAACAT
Organism: Macaria liturata; assembly: GCA_964023185.1. NCBI lineage: Eukaryota > Metazoa > Arthropoda > Insecta > Lepidoptera > Geometridae > Macaria > Macaria liturata. The sequence continues at coordinate 10,249,442 of OZ026815.1, read as the reverse complement.
CCAAAAATAACCAAAGTTGAAACGGTTTCAAATCAAACAGTTTTAATTGGTCAAATATGAGTTTAAATACGTACAGCTTACATTATGTGAAAAAAAAAAAACAAATCCATTAAGTTAGTTAATCAATTCTACCACGACATGACTTCTAATAAGACTTCTTCTGATAGATGGTTTAATTAATATCCTGAAATTCTCTAAACATCTTCCCATACTTCATATATGCTACGAAATAGTTATTTTCCCTCCCCCCTGCCTAGTTTCAGTCTCACACCATGTCACCTCACACGTCACCGCTTGTGGTAATTACGTACCTCATGACATCCGACGCCGTGTCCTGTCCTGTCTTTGCCTCGGTGAACTAAACTTTAATGTGAAATAGTTGAGGACACGAAAATATACTTATCCTAGACCTTATATACAAGTTTACATAAGTTTTTTTTAAGTATATGAGTAGCAAATTAAACACAAAGAGAAGCCTATACCCACTACCCAGGATCTCAAGGGCTGTGGATGATGATGACGCATAGCAATAGTCAATGACCTAGCAATCTTGGCACATTCTTAATTAAATAAATGGAGTTTCTGAGTCTAGGGCTCCTATGTTTCACACGATATTTCACTAATCTACTCACTAGTACTGTTTCAATAGACTGTAAATAAATTAAGTTGAAATTATTTGATCACCAACTATATGAGATAAAAGGTTTTACTTTTTACAGAAAACTGTTTTAACGAATGAATTTTCAACCAATGTTATTATGTATTTAAAATGCATAGTATTGTAACAAGTACATAGCTCTTAGGCCAGTATAAGTTATAGTTAGTTGATAATACATCTGGAACATTTCTACCAAAACATAATTTTGTTGTATCAATGGATGAGACCTCAAGTAGGTAGTACCTACCTACATCGAATTTTAACTTAAAGATAATATTATCATAAACAGGCACATTATAATGTTTTAGGTAAGGTACTTCCTAGCAATAAACGACACTCTATTAGAAACTTTAACGCGGAGGAAGTCTCCATTAACCTAATAAATGACCTCATAAAAAATTATAACACTGAGTCATTTCGGAAACGTAGCATCAAATCTCTACCGTGGGCGTTTTAAACTGTTATGGAATAATATTCATATTATCGGGGCTATTCACACGTGCGTTCTAAAAGAGCCTAAAAGTGTCTAATGATCTACATTATCTACGCATCTATAACTAGGATTCGGTAACAAAAGACTCACGAATCACTCTTCAAATGTCACCAAAGCGTTCATAATGCCAAAACCCCGAGCACATGGTCCGTTCGCATCAAATAATAATCTCTACTTCAGTTTTATAATACAGTCAGGTTTAATACGGAATAAGATCACCCTATATAATGTAGAGTTGAATGTTTGTGTGTTTGTGTATAAATATACCTATATAATACAATTTTGTTTTGTTTATTTTTCACAAGTAGTTGAACCGATATCATATGGCTGTGGTACGAGCAGCAAGGATAACAAAAGCTACTCTGAATATTTTCTTTGGATTAATACTTGCCTATGGTTTCACTTGTATTTTTTATTAACTACCTCACTAATTACCGTCACATCGCATAATTGCAGCGTGACGTCGATATAGTTAAAATACGATAAGTAAAATATAATTCATGTATAATATGTAACATATATGTATATTTGTTTCAGGATTATCACAAGCAACACCACGGGACGCCACTAGTTTCCCATACAGAACGGCTTGCCAAAACTCAGAGCGTAATTGTTTTGTATGGGCCTAAATTACCCCATGGCGGGGTAGAAGAGGGTTGGTTGGACAGTCGTTGAATTAGGGTAAAGGGTCAATAGTGGGCCAGAGCAAAGATGGCTGCAACAAATTGTGCGCTCTTTGCCCTTTTGTTAACTGCCCCACTGTACTTAATTGTGCTTTTGTCTGCCTTTAGGACTGATTCTGTGATTGGTCATCTGGTTCAGGATTTGGTTTGAAATAATAAATAGATTGCTAGAATATAATGGGCTTGATAATGTGAATGAAAATGGTTAATGCGTGATTGTTTTGTTGCTAAAGCAAAGTGGTCAGAGTTGGACAAAACAAACTCATATATGTATAAACTTTAAGTGCAGTGGTTATACGGTGATCCTTAATCGATTGTAAATAATAACCTAAAATACAGCTATCAAAGTAAACGATGAAAACCGAAAGTCATTTACAGCCCAAAACAAACAAAACGCAAACCACACAATTTAAATGTTTACGACTATAATAACCCGTTTAGGGAAAACGGTGAGCTGATAACAGTCATCCAACCGTAGACATGCAAACATCAAACCCTTACTTTGCATACGATTCCGTTTTATCGCTCTAATATCTCAATCAGAAGGATCGTAGGAAAGACTCGAGGACGTTATCAGAGCATATCACTCAGCACTTTGCGGGAGAAGGTGCACGCTTCAAAAACGAGCTTCCACCGCGAATCGCCATCCTAAATAAACAATAACAAGAAGGGGACCGCTGCTTTTAAACGATCTCTAGCGGCTCAGCTGACAGATTAGCTGGGCCCCATTAACCAACTTATATCTACACTTCAAACTTTAGAAAATCAACCTTATGCTTACTACAAATAGAGTTCACGACAGGATGGAATTGTGTAGGAAATTGCGTGGTTTTTAGATGGGTTTGTCTGATAGGTGCTTATAGAGTTTTTAGGTGGAACCGACGTGATTCGACCACGTGCCAACATGTCCCGGGGCCTAGTCTTTATGACAGCTATAGTGCTACACTGGTTTAACGAACGAATTTGCATAATGCGGCCGCAAAACAAACACACAGGAAATGAGAATGAGAGAGAAGTAATTTTGAAAAATAAATATTAGCACTGAGAGCTGAAAGAGTTCTGCTATGAATTTTAATTTGAGCCCGTGTGCGGTAGAGTGCATAGGAAAAGAAAAAAATGTTAACTAATGTCTGTATGTTATTTATATGGAATTCAACATGTTGATTATGAATGAAACTCAAGGAACTTTTTTGTTACTATGCTCTTTATTCCAATCGAACAGAAACTCCAAGTCTTTTTAAGAAAAACACGAATATAATGACATAGTTTTCGAATATTACCTAATTCTTTTTATGTTTTTACGCTTAAAAACAACAATACAATTTTCTCGTTATTGTGATACTTTTTAACAATATACTAATCAACCCAAAAAACCCAAAAATCCGAAACCTTTTATTGACAGACCCAAAAATCTAAATCCAAATCCTACCATCATGTTTGGAACAAAAACCGTTAGTGAGATCCTCGTGGGACGCAGCATATGTGTTCGTTATAATTAGCGTACAATGTTTGGCTTTAGCAAATCCCTTTGGGGCGTAAATTAGGAGATTCCCTGGACTTCAGACACATTTGCATTCGGATAAAGGAATGCTGGAATCTGTTGTGACGTGTTTTCACGATAAATGCAATACTTTAAAGTATTATTTATACGTATGAAAAGCCATAACATATCTGGCAAACGTATGTAATGCAAATCCTAGTCTAGTTATTGCCCTGTAAAGTATGAATTATTGGCGCCATTATATGTTATAAAATGTTTTTATCTCTATCATTAAAGTCCTCTAAACTAATTGCCATTGGACGCATTGTGGCTTTCAAAAGAATTTATTAATAAAACATCAAATCTAGAGTAAATAGGTTTCTTCTAGGCAAGCGTGCTACATCTTAGACTATAGTGGTGCTTAACATCAGGCAGGCTATAGTCAAACGTAAGCCTATTTCATATCATAATTCATTATTAATTTTATTAATTTTATTTTTAATGTAATTTTAATTAGTAATTTTTTTGACGAGAAATGACTGATGCCAACACCTATTATCATTGTAATAAGTTAGTTGTAATTCTGTATGTCAATAAAATCTATCTATCTATCTATCTATCATAGAAAGTAACTTACTTTAATTAGGAGAAAAAAAACTGTAGCAATACAATTAAAACTGTTGTCACTATTATGTTTTTGTTAACAATAAAGAGTTATAAAGTATTTGATGTACTTTTTTCTTATCTAGTGTATCTCAACCCTTACTGCAAAATCTCTAGATTACCATCTCTCGTATTATTTGCGTTTGTCTGTAACATATTTGCTTGCCCTTGTTAAAGGTATTAAAATACGTACGTTATTAATGTGTATTCTTGATTTGTTTTAATTTTTCACGCGTAAACTTGAAGATTCATTCGCTTCGGCTGTAGCATTAATGTTAAGCTCTTTCTTGAAGACGTCTGGACTGTCTGTTAACATGGGATTATAAGAATGAATAACATGTATTTATAGTTTCGAGGTTTTATAGTGTTCCGTATTTATATTTAATAATTAAGCAGATACATCTAAACTATCTAAAGAGAGTGATGGAATACTCATATTTCCAGTTTCTTTACTTTTTATCTTTTTTTTTACGATTGGTAATGAAAAATATACCTACATTTATGACCTGTATTTTCTAGTAAAGTGTGAATTCACTCACTCCTTAGCGGTGAAGGAAAACATCGTGATGAATCCTACGTCATGTTGGAGGACCACAATATCCGAAGACTTGACATGTGTCTTCCGTGGAAGTACCTGGGTGCCCACCACGACGTATCTGCCAAGACACAAACGATAACAAAATAGGTGTGTAGTATGACGTGTTCTGTGTAAGTAGAAACAGCTATTAGGACAACAAGGAAAAATTGTAAGTAAAAATGGTTGAGGAATAATAATATGCATCATGCTACGATAATTCACGGCTTGTTTGCAGCAAAGCTCGCGTGCATCCACGTAACCAACAACTTTTTAATTAGCTTCTAGTAACTTAAAAATTCATTTCCCTAAAATAATAAAAAACTTGTGAAAAGTTTTACAGGAACGTTAATGGAGAAGGGAAGAATAAAAACTTAATTTGAAATAAGCAGTAAAAAGAAGAAAAGCTATAAAGTTATGACGTCGAAGTCATAAAAGGGCGAGATTTACATTCTTATGAATTTATGCCGGGATGTAAATATTTGAAATTGTTTCGCTTATTGACGGATTTTGGTCTATTTTATTTTTTCCAATGTCCATTCACGATCCAACCTAAATTCTTTTAGCAATGTACCCTATAACATAGAATATTATTACATTCCAATAAAGTTTTAGTTAAAAATCCAAAAGGTACGATTTAATATAAGCATACTAAATAGCATGAATAAAATAACGCCCTCACCCAAATATCATATTACCCCTTCACTGTTTCAGATTTATGAACATTAAAATTACATATGTCAACGTTGACACAAGCGAATCTGTTTGAATATCATACGAGTCCATTATTTGCATATTTCTATTACCTATTGTCAGAGTCTACATGTAGATTCGTACATTTCATAGACAGTTTATTCCAGAGATACCTATATATCTATCTTACTGGAATAAAATTAATTATGTGAAACATATGTGCTCAATAATCTATTAAACAGCGTTGATAATACCAAATACATTGACGAATCTGTATTCATTATGTATCACCAAAAGATTGGAACAAATATCATCATGTGCTTTGATGCAGTTGATATGGAACATCAAGATAACCCAGATTTTTCAACAGAGACTGGTCGAGATTCGAATAGATTGGACTTTTGCTATCATAATTTGTCATTACTATTTATTTGGTGTGTCGCATTTTTTATCACAATGAGCTCTTTACAGGATATAATATCGTTGATTCGCTATTGTCAGTGGGGTCCGCAGAGAGCCAGCTTGCAAAATCAACACGTGTGTCGTCAGATAGGTCGATGCCAATGAAATTTCGCATAATTGTGTTGGTACAACGACTGGGAATACGGCGGGTGGGACTGTTGTGACGAATAGGAAAGATTGCTTGGTGGGCTTGAAATGGTATGTTTTTATTATTTAGACAAATTTAATATTAATAGCATTTAATAGTAGTAGAAAGAAGATGGTCTTCGATGTTTGTAGTAATAGGAAAGGTTTTCAATAAAAAATGTAACGGTAGGTAAAGTATTGAAAATAATGAAAATCATACACAACACAACAGAGAAATTCATTATAAAAACAAACACACATTCATAAATATCACACATTTTAGAACTTATTTTTTAAGACATATTGTAAATTTTGAATACTCTCGTAACTTTTACTCCTACCAACATTTTTCTCTAATTGAATCTACTTCCTGTATCCACTAAACCGTGGCGAAAACTAACAAGCCTGCCAAATTGATTAATGTCCTTTTTTCACAAATTGCGCGAACAAATAAAGAACAAGACAGCTATATGTTCATTAACGTGTTTCGGATTCCTGCGAGTCCATTAGCTAGATATTTTAATTGTTTGTCAGCTCCCTTCTTGAAAGTTTGCAGCTGGTTGGGACTTGGCCCCACCACCGTGCGCTATTTCAAGACAAATTGCTTTCTGACTGACGGCTATTTCCCTAATACTTAGGGATTATATTCAAATTTGAAAGTATTTACGGTTTCTTTTAATTTTTTTGGTACTTCGGTATGATTGATTTTATACATCATTGTAAGTTTCTAGGTTTAGAGAGTTTTAAAATAAAGATTGATTTAATAAGTTTGTTATTTTTTTTTACAATTAAGTAAAAACACTGTATATGATGCAAAATAAAGATATCTTTATGTTTATGTTTATTTAATAAAAGCTCAATCGTCTCAAATTTTTCCAAACAAACAACTCTCCCTTTATCAATCTTCGTCACATTATCGCACATCAAAGCTATAATTCAATTTTTATCTAATCAAACGGACCCTCAACAATTTCACGGCGATTGTTCCCCGGATTTACCATAGCCCCATATAAATCACATATTCAAATGATAATTCAATAGGCGAGTGATTTCTGACCCGGGTTTTGGGGTCGCGATAAAATAAAATAATCCTTACGACCATAAAATAATTTCTCTGTGGCTCACACGGGACACATTCCTAGCCTAATAATTTATTCCATAGATAAAATGTGGTGAAGAGATTAGTTGGTGTAGAATCTGATAGAAAATAGAATTTATGTGAGGCGTCTTATCGCTAATGTGGCGAGACGCGTGGCCACCGCGTTTCAAACTATTCAAATTTGATTAAAGGATATTAGGAGATCACAAAATTGAATCGGAGATTAAAAAGTTGCCATAAATCAGGGGTAAAAGAATTACTGTTTATAATTGAATTAAACTGCACTCATGTGGGTACATATTTACTAACACGAAATTCTACTAACATTATTTGCACACTTCTTTTATTTATTTATTTAATAATAATCAAAACGGCCGAAGCCAATTACATTAGTTAGGTATTACCTTACATAACTAGCTAGGTTTACCATTACAGTTACAAGAAAACAATATTTATCATAGTTTACAAATACTTAATCAAATATAACATAATAATATAGTTAACAAGTCAAATTTATAAATTTTTAAAGATTCCGATGAGATACCGAGACATTTTTTTTTTATATAAAGTTGAGGTTATAAATTTTTCTCCGTTAAATAGAACAAACAATTTTGACCAGCGAAATAAATAACAAGCCAAGTTTCGAGCAACAAAAACAGGCTAAATTTATGTTTGTCCAAACATTTCTGTATTTGTGGACTTGGACAAACAAACTGAAGTAGGACAAAGCATTATGAAGCTTCTGGTTCCTAATATATAGTTACAAGGTAAACAAGTAACCCATCAAGTTGAAGATCGGGTTACGGTTAAGTGAGTCGACCACCGCTGAATGTTCCATTAAATTGTTTTCTTTGCTAAACTATCAGTCTTACACAAGACAAATAGTGAACTCGGGAATAACTAAAATATTGGAACATGCTTGAAGGTACTTTGACAATGCATGAAATAGTAGAACTAGCGGTTGAAATGCAAGGATAATTTTCTTCCTGACGGTACCTTGCAAATAAATATTATTGATTACGTTTAGAGAGATTCTACGTTCTGGTTTCTCTTGCTTTTATATTACATCGCATTTCATTGAAGAACGTCTTAGTATTGTTTTTCTTCCACGAAAAAAATAAGGATAGATAGATTTATGTCAATTTATTTAATATAGGAAGAGGAATCCCACCACTCTTCCGCCAGTAAAACAAGAATAGTTTTACGATCGAAGTGGCTTTAATTAATGATGTCTCGAAAATTTCTGAAATGGGGAAACAAACAGTTCAAAGCACGTTCACACTACGACACTTTTACAAGTTACTGCTACAAGGAATGGTCACTCATTGGTCACTATTAAGCGACTAAACTTTACTTGACTTGACTAAACATTTAAACTATAGGAAAATGTTCTATATAGTTATCACTTTCTATCTAGTTTTTTCCTTAGCCTTTTTGGTGAACAAACATTATTTTTATTGCACAGAACTAATATGCAAAATAATCATCAAAAGATGGACACTGACCTCAAAACTTAGGAGGTACCTAATAATTTAAAACAACTACCTGAAAACTTTTCAAAGTTTGAAATGAATCAATACAAATGTTCCAGAAAACACTTACGATAAATTGAAAATTAGTTCCCCATATGATATACTAGAAACAGGACCAACATAGGACATAAATAGAGCTGATGAACATACGACTGTAATAAATTATGTTGACATAGATACGAGTTATGGAGCGATAAAAATCATCTCGCATTATGTTCTGGGGGATAGAAATATGGTCGGTTATGAGTGTTAACACGCGGCCACAGGTCGCAGCACAGCTAGGAATTAATGATTTAATAACTGTGTTTATATGGTCTAGGAATGACATTCATGTTAGGTGTTCACTGAATCCTACTTACCTATAAAATAGCAATCACGCCATTTAACATTTAGTTTTAAGTTGATTTGTTGATTTTAAAATAGGAAATATGTATGTAGATAACATGTTAGTTTTTTTTAACTAGAACGGGTTTGCACTTGGCCATAGTTTTCCTGATAGTAAGCAAAGGCCTAAGATGGAGAGTGCTTACCCGATAAGAGCCGATTCACTCTCGCTTTGAAGTTCGGGCTATAAAAAAGTTATTGATCAATATATGTAGAAACAATAAAAATGTATACATAACTATAATGTGCCTATGTTCAAAAATAAAAAATTGATAAACATCATTACGTTTACTAAAATTGCTTCACGCGTTATAACAAAGGTGACACTGAATCCTCAGACGATTCATTAAAAAATCATAATGCTTCTGAAACTCTAAACCTTAACACATCACAAACCTGTCACATGCTAATTAATTCGTCGCCTTCTCAAGTGAGAATAATGAATCCTATCCAAATTCCAATCCTCAACAATCTTCATCAGACTTTATATCAAGTAGATGTCAACAGGGATAATCATTTGAGCAATATTCATTACAGTACGAACAATTGGATCGTTAACTGAGCAAGTAAAGCTAATTGTTGCAAATGGAAGGCAGTTAAATGACAATAGAAGACTCTGACTCCATGCACTTGTGTATCTAGGGCATTGCTATTCTGCGGCAGCGCGAACTGAATTGGACCAATCAGATTGTAGAAATGTAATTGGCTCTTTTGTAAGGAACTGGACAAACTATATTGCTCACAATTTCGGGTTTTGTATCGGGTGTTTCGGGTTGTGTACGTTCGAGATTTGTAGACAACCTTAAACATGAGACACCTTCAATAGACTTTTAAAATACAAACCTTCTTCATTCACAGCAATTCCACATAATACATACAATATTTTATAAATCCTACAAACGCACATTTAATCAAATGCTCTGAAAAGTAATGGTAGAATCAAGCTAAAATATTACTTACATGATCATTTATACGGCTTCCCAATCACACTCCAAAGTAAAGACATTACGCAAATAACAGAGGCTACATACGTACGTACCTTCATAAAAAGACAAAACGCGAAACCCGTAACAGCACTTAGATGACTTCTGCTAAGCCAATGTGGTGATGGAAATAAACAATCATAACGCAAAATTACACGTCTTATAAGTAAAATCTGATTGCGGTCGGTGGCAGGAGTAATTGAAAAAATGTCCCTCAGATATTTGCTTCGCTATAATGATCCCAAATTACATACCTAGCTATATTACCAAGGACTAAGTGGTAGTTGCAATTTTGAATAATGTATTTTTGAACCTGTTTTGTTTGCTGGCCTTGGAACATCTTAATGAAAGTCTCGATATTACTGGAATAGCAATCCTGTTTCAATTGCAGATTTGCGATGGGATTAAGAGTAGGTTAGTCGGGTTTGAAACGGATGACAAGTTCATTGTTGTAAATTGTAGCAAGTTTTTTTTTATTCTTCAGCTGTTTTAATTTCCTGAAATCTTCTTAATTTACATAACCAAGTTATAAAAAATATAATCCATTCTACAACTGACTGTTTAGAAGATACCATAATATGTTGCTATAATTAAATCTTTTATGAATTTCTGTCCCAACAATCTGATATAACAATGCCCAGTTCATTCACAGTCCACATAAACCCACGAGCGTCATCGAAAATAAATCCAAACTAAATCAAATACAAAAACCGATAAAACCCCAAACACAATCTTGGATAATCCCGCCATTAATCAGGCAAGTGCGACATCGAGCCGAGGTTGCTAGAATTGGCGGTATTTAATGTAATAAAATACTCATATAGACCGGCTTTAGGCAATATGGACCGCTTTTTGTAGGCCTTTGTGTGTCCAGACCTATTTGAGATAAACTGATTGATGGTTTATGAAAATGTTTTACGTTCCTTTTAATTCATGCAGACGTTTGGCCTTGCAATTGAGACTTTGAGAGGCAAAATGGTACTCTTGTGGGAACTCGTCAGTCCCATATCAAGTGATGTGATAATATTACGAGTAGACCAACGTGACAAGTACAATTCTTCATCTTCTTGTGGTGCCAACTCCTACCGATAGTCAAACATCTCATAAGGGCAATTTTCACTTTTGACACAACTGCGCGAAAAAGAGATTTGGTGCTCAGCTTGAACCATGTCCTGAACTTTTTGAGCTATGAGGTTCTTGTACCTAAATACCACTGCTAAGATCAAATGTAGAAAAACCTAATTTCTGATATGGGATAACTTACAACTGGATTATGTGATTTTTATTCAAAGGTCCAAATACAAGAGCGTAGCTAAGGCTAGATCAAGTATTATTTGAAAAAAATAAACAGGTCATTTTCTAATCCCAAAAACAGTGATGGTTTATTCATAAAAATATTTCACTAATAAGACATTAAAATTCTAAGCACGTAAAAATAGAACTGCAGTTGAAACTGTCCGTTATTACTCAAATCGACTTTTTTGTGCCTCGAAGTTAATGTCTCTACTAATTATTAATAGTGTGATACCTACCCGCAGTCTGCAGCTGTTCATGATATTCGCTAGTTAGGAATTCTGCTTAGTTTCTTATTATTAGATCAAAGAGAATTAGATCTAATTTAGCTAATAAGATAGTTACGTGAGGTCGCCAGTCCGGTTACATCAGTAATACTGGTATTGATCTAGTAATAGGCTCGTATAAGATAAGTAATATCGCTGATTGGGATCTCATAATCTTTGATGTTGTCTTTAGCGCTGTGTTTGATTAAAGAAAACAAACCTACGTTCTGATAATTATTTAATAATAATAATAATATGTCCTTATTGCACACCAACATGAAAGAAATACATGAAAGGATAAATTTATGATGACGTACATATGGGCGGCCTTATCGCCTGCGATTTCTTCCAGGTAACCTTTGGATGGACACAAAAAATTTAAATATGATTCTTTCTACTGCATCTAATTATAAAAGTTGTTTTCTCGGTTTTGTTTGCATAAGGTAGTCAAGTCGCTTTTGAGACTCTACGTTTTAATCACTCTGTTGCGCTGCAAAAACAAAAAAAAAGAAACAGACAATAATACCTATTTATAATAATATACGAGTACATATATTAAAATAAGACAAGCAGAACTGCAAGAGAACTAATAAAACAGATGAATACCGACAAATTAGTATATTATTTACAGTTGTTCCATGTTCCAATATCGCAAAACAAAAGACTAACGCTAATGGCTGAACATCGCAGCGAAGACGGTCGTATACGGGCCTTACGGGGTGTCTCTTCGTGTTTATTGCAGGAAACATGCGCTGTGACGACTCCATACTTTACGATAACTCGTAATTAATGTCGCTGCATACTGCTTTATTGTGCTTGGAGTTTGTAGGGACGGGAACGGACCTAAGGAGAGGGGGTCGGATGGTAAAAAGTCACGTCTGTATAAGTTGTGTAGAGGAGTCTTTCTATTACATAGTACTTGAAAATAACTTTCTTTATTGTCTTAATAGGTTTAAACTTAATCCTTTTTTGGTAGCAAGGATAAAATTTTAAAATAATATCTATATGTATAGAGAGTTTACAGATGAGAACACTATGAGATACTGAGCATTACTGGCATAACTCGATTGTATAATAAATAAAATGTAAGAATTTAACCATTGAGTACTTATGTAGTTGAAATATGTAATTACTTTTGAATTAGGTTGTTAGTACACTCAAATGACGTATCGATTATATACATCAATTTAAGTGAATATAATTTGGTTTACCACAAAATTATTTCATAAAACCCCTAGTTAGTCCTTGCCAAGTCCCTGTACTTCTAAAATACGACTCGCCGACGTCTCATGCAAGAATCTCCAGATAAATTATATGAAAAATGTGTCAGGCTTAATATTGTTGAATCCGATGTCAACTCGCTTGAGCACTGGGAGGTAATTTACTGGCATGTTAGACAAATCTCAGAGGTTTTAATGTACGGAGATATGCTCGTGAGCTATGCTGAAGCATGGAGTAGTAAAAGTTATAGTAGATCTAGATAGATAGTATATGTACACTTCATTTAAAACACCAGTACAATACAGACATTTACATAAATTAGATAAGACATATAAGATAAGTAAGATAAGTATAATGTATGAAATGTATGTATGTTTGTGTGTGTGTATGTAGTTATGGTTTTTTCTATGCAATCTATATAAGTATGTATATATATATATATGCGAAATTGCAGATTGCAACGTTGACAAAAACAGAATAAAGATTACCAATGGCATTGAACATGTATGTACTTACCTATATTATGTGGATACCACACATATCTCTCAGTCGGACAATCCACCGCTAGAATTCAGACACCACCCTAAAAATACAATTTAGCCCTGAAACTTTTTTTTCGGAAATCTTGCATATCGCAGCTACCTAAACTAAAATCTTATACGATGTGCAATTATAATCTATGTAGAAATAAAATCTTTTTTTTTGTCAACTCAAAGTTATGACTATTCCTCTCTAATATCTTACCTCTCTGTGACCTCACATGAACTATGGCTTCCTCACAAGAGGTATGGTACAAAATTGTAATTTATCACCAACTTTAGTGAAACATTGTACGCTTTTTGAATTGTATTGTAATTTGAGTTTGATTAACGGGTTTTCGTAATTATGATTATTTATTGTTAGTATTTTTTTGTGGGAAACCGTTTTAATTACATCATAGGATTTTAGTTAGGTACCTAAAAATGTGACTGAGAGAAAAGTAAAGTCAAATTTTATTTTATACAGACACGGTTTGACCATTTTTTTATGAGTTGTCAGTTAGCCCTTTTTCTAAGATAACTTAGAAAAAGGGTTTACTTATAACTGTATTTTTCATTTTGTTTTACGAAGTAATTGTCGCAGTCTGCAAAGATTTGCCAGTTTTTGATAAGTGTACTGGAAACATAACGATTTTAGCCCCTTTTATTAAAATTATCTTCACCATTAAAACATAGTATTGAACGCTAATCTCGTAGCACTTATTTCATTTGCTTATAAAACAATTTTATGACTACAACAGATTGTTATTCTCAATCACTCACTCGATCAAAACATGTTCAATAAACCACAAAGAGCAGATCAAAAACAGAATGGCAAATCACGTTAAGTAAAGTAAATCGTACGGAAAAGTTTAAAACTAACATTTTACATTAAAAATTTGCTATTATGACGTGATAGTGGCGCCTTGACTAAGGATTATTTTTTCCGTCAAACGGAATAATAGTTCACATCATTTCTTAACCACACGTGTTCCTTAAACTAGGACAAAATATACAGCTGCTTAGCAGATGTCAGTGTTATAGCGAAATGTTAACCGGTTGCCCTGAACATTAGGCGGTGTCGAATAAATAAGAATTTAACCGTTTTTGTGATGTCACCGTTGTCATTTTGATGTCGTACATGTGTATGTATAATGTCCGAGTATAAATCTCTATCACAACTATTGCTCTGATATTAAATGTGTAATTTCGTAAATTGTTCCAAACGTATTCATAACTAGTAAACCCCCGCGGCTTTGCTCGCATTATTTTGAGATAAAAAGGTTTAAAATAAACATACCTTTTTTTATTTACTAACCTATTGAAATGAAACAAACACTAAATGTTAAGTTGAAAATGCACCAACATGTTAATGAAAACCGTAGACCGTAGAAATCGGTTCAGCCGTTTTCGAGTCTATAACGAACAAACATACCCACAGACAAACAGAAATGTATTTATTATTGAAACATTATTTTTGTGTTCTATTGCATCAATAAAGACCCCTCAACATTTTTTTTCAGGTTACAGTTTTATTATATGTATAGATACATTTGGTACTAGTTAGTGCTTGTCCGACTGTCAGTGGCTTCACTTGTCAAGACAAATAAATCTGTTAAAAGTATTGTACTAAAACATGGTGATCCGTTGCTTCGATTATCTGAAAGAAGTTAACTTAGTATCGGTTTCAAATATTAAAAATAACGATGCACTTTTTTATTCAGGCTCACCGTCTTTTTAAATGAAATTTTAGCTTGTATGCTTTCTTGTACGTGTATAAAAACGATGCACAACTCTTTGGCCCTTTTACATAAAACAGCTGCTTTTTATCACCGGCTATCAAACAAAATCTACACCTGACATTTCTATATTAAATTCTAACGCATCGAAATTAAATTAACGCGCATTAATCTCTCGCATGACTTTTTGATCAGAAAAGATAATTAGCAATTTATATACGTGAATTGACAATATATTAAAGACTGCCAGGATAAGTCTGCGTGTGATAAAAGTTGGAACTACAACTTTCTACATTCGATCTTGGAGAATTAAAGATAATATGGAAGAAAGTGCTGCCCCCAGTTACATGAAGGTTTATGTTGTGTGAATAGTCTCCTCAGGCTTGCTTACTCCCACGCAAGTTGGTTCGAAGATGGCTTAATGATTGTTAATAGTGGTTCTAAAATGAGTTATTTATTTGAATTTTGCAGTGATTTCGCGGATTAAGCGAAAGATTTAGAGCTAATAATGATGTCAACATGTTTTACTTATGTAGGATTATGTGTGAATAGTTTTGGAATGTTATATAGCAAAAAACGAAACGACTAAAGTTTGATAGCGGGTTATGCCGTTATTTATTTGTATTCAATGTAAAAATGTTAAGCTGATTTTTATGGCAGTATTTGTAGCTAAAAAATGAAATAAGAAGGCAAAATATAATAACATACATTAAAAGGGTTAAAAATCAATTTAATAGTTTCATTTCAAACAGACACAACAAATACACAAATTAATTACCCTTACAAAATAATTACATTCACAGACTCAAAATTAATGCAAATGAGAATTGCTAATCTCAATGTAAAGTTATTAAGAAATGACATAATTAAGCGTTTGACGAACACTATTATTTCGATTACCGTATCAAAAAGATTATGATATATCCACTTATAATGGAAATCCTCAATCCAATTTACTTTATTAGTCTATTAGAGTCGCAGTAGCTGTCTTAATAAACTAGATTTAATTATGTAAATGTTAAAATATTTAATCTTATCTCCTTTACTGTGATTTGCTTTGCTAATTTTATATTTATTTTGTCGGTTGAATAAAATTTATTCTATTTCTAAGATTTGATTCTATGTTGTACTAAATAATAAAAAATGATATTGTTTTACAGTAGCTACTAAGAAATTCAAATTGCAATTTTTTTAAACTAGAACGGGTTTGCACTTCGCCATAGTTTGCCTGATAGTAAGCAAAGGCAAAGACAATACTAGTTGAACAAAAAATGGGAGTTTGAAACTTAACAAGATCGATTTTGCATACTATATATATTGGCTTATGGTGTTATTCAACCGAAAATAATTATAAATTATAATTATCGGTTAATTTGGTCCTAATCGAGTAATGACGCTCTACGTTACTAACATTAATTTTACATTAAAAATAACTTACCTGTATTGTGAAAATAGTATGATGTTATAAAATCTGATAACATGTTACCTGTTTCTTATTTCAAATCCAGTATTCATGAAGTAATTTATCACATTTTTATCCAAATTAGTTCATGTTTAAGGCGTTCTAATAGTAAGTTGGAATACGTTAATCTTATTTACTTAAAACGTTTAGCGGATTAAGGTGAATTTATGTCACTTCTTTATTAGTTCGGATATAATTTTGTGTCTGAAAAGAATACATAAAATTGTACAAATCGTTTGAATAGAGAAATGTAACGCGAACAATACGTAGCGTTTAAATTTTTCAATCTTAATAACCCGAAAAAAAAGCCTGGTTCCCAGATATATTAAACACACAAAAATATCTTTTAAAAATCTTTCTTTGTGGGTGGCACAAAAACTTCATCTTATAATCGGTTGTCATAAAAAAACAACTAACAAATTGCATGCATTTTTCACAGCAAGCCTAAAGGAGTTGAAACCATTAGTCATTCAACAAATGATTAACTTTTTAAACTCATAACGCTATGCTAATGAAGAAAACTTTAAAATCGCCAAAATGACTGTGCATTTTGTCATCATTAAGGATATGATATTATTTATAATTTATATAGGTATATATAATAATGAATTGCTGTTCGTTATTCTCACTAAAACTCGAGAACAGCTAAACGGATTTATCTTATCTTTAGTAGCACTGAACGCGTTTATATGCACTGGTGAAATCGGCCCTAAGTCTTGAAATGTTCGTGGAGGTCTAGGGAAGGTTAAAAAGGGAAAAAAAATTATACAAAAGTTTAGGTCGCAGTACGAAGTCCGCCGGGACAGCTAGTTATTTATAAAAAAAAAAAACATATTTTAATAGTATGGTTTTAAGTTCTTAGTACCTAATAAATGTCTCTTTTTTAATATCTTTAATGCGGCAGAAGTGTTTTGTTCTCATATAATTTAGTGAACACATTTTAGTTGCCACCACTAAAAAATTGTATAATAGGTGTACCTATATTTATTCAAAAAATCTGTCGACTTGAGAACATTTTCCGTTTAGGTAGTCTATAAATTTTAATTAATTGAAAGCCTTATTAAACGAACCCAGACTTCATTGATAGGTCCTTTCCTTCTTATAATCGGGCGTCTTTTTCGAATCAGAAAAAGTCGCGACCGGAGTAAATATCAAATAAATCTGCTAAAGCTTGGTGCAATGGAAATTTTAATGATTTCACGTCGTCCATCGAGAAAGCGTGAATAAAGAGAATGGTAAGGAAACGGTAGACGCTTTGCTTTTTAATTTTCCGTTTGCCGCCGGCTGGTTCCGTTATAGTTTGCGGTTAATTCAATATTTTCTACATGAAGACGCAGTGGAGGTTTATGGGGAATGATTTTTTTGTGAAGTGGCAAACAAGCTGATGGCTCGCTTGATGACAAGCGGTCATCGTCACTGATTAAATTTTATGGGTTGTAATTTTTAAGATAATACATAATTATCTATTTACCTTGCGCAACGATAAATTTGATGCAGTAATGTCGGATTGACAATGTGAAAATCTAACTGTATTCTAAGGTACCAGTACATAGTATTCTAAGGTACCAGTACATAGTATTCTAAGGTACCAGTACATAGTATTCTAAGGTACCAGTACATAGTATTCTAAGGTACCAGTACATAGTATTCTAAGGTACCAGTACATAGTATTCTAAGGTACCAGTACATAGTATTCTAAGGTACCAGTACATAGTATTCTAAGGTACCAGTACATAGTATTCTAAGGTACCAGTACATAGTATTCTAAGGTACCAGTACATAGTATTCTAAGGTACCAGTACATAGTATTCTAAAGTACCAGTACATAGTATTCTAAGGTACCAGTACATAGTATTCTAAGGTACTAGTACATAGTATTTGGTATTTACTAGGCATACTCACCCATACATAAATTAATATTTATTTATATTCAACCGAAATGTTAAAGAAAGAAAGAATTATACACACCCACTGAATTCATTACGAATGAAGTAAGTTAGTAAGTATACTCTCTGTATCATGTCCTTTTTAACAGTCTTTGAAAAAGGGAGGTTTTCGAGTCATCTAAATTTTTTTTTCTTTTTTTTCGGGTATGTTGCGCGATTACTCCGTTATTTAAGAACCGATTTCAAAAATTGTTTTCATTCGATGAGAATAGATTCCAATATGATCCCATTTAAAAAAAAAGTTTAATAATTAAGTTGTTTTTCTGTTTTCACGATCAAAGTAGGTTTCTGTTATTTTAGCCATCTAGTTATACCTATCTAAAATTTATCAAAACAATACACAAATTATATCAGCTGTCCATCCAACTACTCAAAGTTTCCAAAGTACAACAATCTGGACCCCTCCCAAGATTCTTGCACCCAAACCTAACATGTAAAGGAATCTGTAATGTGGGACGAATGCTTCTTGTAATGAGATTCCGCAGACGATAGCCGCCTTTGATTGTAATTATGAGGGAAAGATACTACTAACTAGTATAAATACAAGATCACTTTGTCGAATTTCTAAAACAATGTAATGATAAATTAAAAAAAAAAACAATCTGATAAATCGAAAACTAGATACCTATTTAATAACTTATTTTATATGAAAATTTATCTTAATTAACGGAACTATGGATGGGCTGAAGAAAAGTCTTACATACACCCAACAGATGATAAACCTTGTAGAGTTGTAGAGAGTAATCGATTATTATGCTGTTTTTTTGAGTTTAATTTATTTTATAATTATGAATTAAGACAAAAACAACACAAGAATTACATACATACTACATATTTATGACACATTCAACATACTACATATTTATGACGTATCTACTATTTCATTACAATACAAGGCTCTACTCTGACAACGAATCCCCAATTTGTGGTCAGTCAATCTTCTTAACAGAATTCAATTTGCCAAAGTTTGCGCGTTAAGTTAAAAGTAAGGAAAGTCTGCGAATTGAAGAGATAATACGGCCCTAATGAAACCGAAATGTCTTTTTTGGAAAACGTTTAGAACTTGCTTACATTTTCGCTTGAAACTTAGATAAAGTGCGTATTGGGTTGTTGTTGTTTTTTTTAATAGTATCAACATGTAACATTTCATAAAATCACAAATCATACATAAACATGCAAAATGTACAAGAATTTACCTTAAAACTATACATGATGCTATATTACTGAGACGGAGGTAATCTTTTTCTTGAAACAGCTTAGTTTAATTTCTGTCTATAAGTTTTAAACATAGGTACCTACCAAGATGTTTACATTGTAGGATACATACTTTTAGTTTGGTAGTTAGGCGCTGTTTAATCTTTTAAAATGATTTATTTAACAAATTTCTCCTTCAAAAATATCCTTTCAAGTAATAAATTTCACAATAACTAAACTAAATTACGAAAAAAAAAAATTCACACAGTCGCTACTATAGCCTGAAGCATCACAAAATTTACACCCACCTAATTTTATAGTCTCGAAAATACCTTTTACGTCTACAGTATAACTCTCGACCACAGTGTTAAATTCAAAGAATGGTAATTGTGTAGAATAGAAATGTTGTGTTGACAGCCAGAGCTAGTGTTGTCAGCTTATTTTTATGGACATAAAGCAAATACAGTAATGCAATATCATATTTTCTCAAATTACATTTTACAATGTTTGGAAATGATAATTTAGAAAGCATTGATATCTGTGTACTCATAAATCTACAACGATAATATTTTTTTTTAAATAGTTATACTTCTAGGTATGTTTTTTATTTAATCATCATTATAAATAACTTTATAATGAACGACCTGTTTCTTCTTATTATTCTTATCTTTTACACCGTATGAACTTAATGCATTGACACTAACTATTCTATTTGTACTGGCCACTCTATGCGTTTTAAGTTCTACGGAAAATAGTGACACTTACTAATGTCCAATTAATATACCGTTTTATCCGAACTCTTAATAATTTATGGAAAAAACTGTGAGTATATCCTCACTAGGCGACATTCGACGACTGTTAGAAACCTGGTGATCGTTAGATACGAACGATAAGGCTTCTAATCTGAATAGAGATATCAACTTTGACGATAAATTTTGGGCTTACTGGCTACTGTGTGCGTGAGATTTATATAAAGTGAGACTTCTTCTTATCAAATTAGAGTTATCAAGCCGCCCTAAGCGACTCTGGCATGGCTCAACGACTGCCGTACTAGACAAACAGCCGGGACCTACAATTTAACGTGTCATCCGACCCACGGAACAGCCCAAAATGGAGTGCAAATTTTCGGTCACCCATCCATGTACTGACCTCATCGACCTTTAGTTAACATTGGCAATCACAAAGCGCTTCAAAGATAAGGAAATAATGGTTTTGGATTCATGTGTAACTAGGTAATGATTATATTCAACGTAAAAAAAGTTAAGGCACTTATTGTTTTGGATTAAATGAGCTAAACAAATCTTATAGGTTTACTGGTACATATAGCATAATACTATTTAAGGGCCGCAGTACGTGAAAAAAAAAACAATTCCACGCTATTTTGGAAAACAACTGACTGCTTTTTCACAATACCTTCAATTCACTGACTAGTCGTCGCATCCTTAAACATCAAAACAACGAGCGGTACTTGTTCATTGATTGACAGGTTGATAAAATAACTCGATTTACTAACTTTACCATAACGAGCTGATCCTAAGACTCGCCGACGATGTAACCAACGTCAATAAAAAGGAAGTAGTGTACTTTTCTGAACAAAAAAACGCCATTAAGCCATATATGTGGTAGTATAAAAATGCATCGATACCATCCTATAATTAACGGCCAGCATGTAAGAGAATAAAGTAATCGATTTTTACGAGCCAAGGACTATGGGACGTGTCCCGATAGACAAGTTGGAAGGGCTGGAATTACGCTTAAATTGGGTATATGCTACTTTTTAACCGACTTTAAAAAATATGTGAGAGTAACATCATATAAAAACTTATCGTTGTTAAGGCAACAAAATTAAGTACCAGTGTTAACCAATATGGTAAATGTTTTAGTTTTTTGCGTAATTCTTTTTCCATCTTTATTATAATTATAACCCAGGGGTCTTCAAATCGTTTAAATCGTTTAAATGAGTTAATAGGTTTCTTCTAGGCAAGCGTGCTACATCTTAGACTATAGTGGTGCTTAACATCAGGCAGTCAACAATCAAACGTAAGCCTATTTAATGTAAAAAAAAAAACTTTATGTATATTTTTATTTGCCAGACGAAGTAACGTGGCTTACCTATATATCATAATTTAAATCACGAATCAATAAAAAATGATATTATTAATTATGGTCTCGTTTTTAAATGAATCGGTATAAATCTTAATCATTCATTTGTTTACGTGATAATTTATAAGCTAACAAAATAAAATGCGGTATTTACTCGTACGTGTAAATTTAGTAACGTTATAAAGCCCTCTCTATCGATTTCTATAACCACAAAGCGGCGGGAGTCTAAGAGACAATCGAATAAAAATCGAGTTTAGAATCGATATGAGTAGATATTCGAATTGGGAACAGTTTGACTGTGAAGTTATTGAGGTAGTAAAAAACAACGAGTAATGTATTCAAGTTGAATGTATGCCTGTTCCTGAGTCGATCGAATTGATGTTTATGTTAATGCTTAGAGTTTGGGACATACCTACGCATACGGCAGAAATGCACGTAACATCAGTTTTTATATTTGTCAACAAAAAAACTAATAAATGATGAGTGTTTTCTTGATGTTTGCGCAATCAATATAATTATTACAAGCAATCATTGTTAAAAATAATGATTTAATTACAATTACGCATTCATATGAAGCATATCATACAACAGCTTATCTACATTTTTCTATTTATTATGTTATCACATTATTATAAAGCATATTATACAAAAATGTATCTACATTTTTGTATTTCTTCATTCTACAAGTATTTTGCAGCAATTAGGTATCTAATAATTTAACATATTATAGTCAAATATCTAACTTTACAAAAACTTTTATTGTACCTACTTTAAAAAATAGCAAATACCTATACAGTCAAACAAACCATCTTTTTTGGAACTACCTACACGTACTTAATAAAAACATTATATAAAAACAATAACAGTCGATATCGTTTAGGTATGACAACACTTTTTCCTTCAATTGAGATGTTATGTTTATTTAGAGTGTTCCGTTGACTCGTGACCATTCCACGGCTTAATTATTGCTGGTTCTTAATTATTTTGTAAGGATGTAATGTTAATTTATACTTGAAATAAGCAGGGATAAATCAATGCTTTAGTAAAAAGTTCCGAATACACTTGAAGGTTTTAACGATTACTTACTTATTCATCATCATCATCATGACAGCCCGTGTTCACGCACTGCTGAGTATAGGCCTCCTCTCCAAAGTGCCACATATTATTACGGTCTCCAGCCTGTCTGATCCATCTCCTACAAACTTGTTTAGAAACAGTGAGCTTACATATACTACTACATTACATATATTACATATACTATATTACATTACATGTATATTACATTACTTGTACATATAATATCATTGTTTAGAAATGTCATACGACCAATTATTCGTTCATTCACCGAACGAATAAACGAATCAAGTAATCATAGGTACATACTGCATGCGTACAGTACAATATTATTAAACAAAAGAAAAAGTAATAGATCTTCATAGCAAGTTCAAAAGAGCACAGACAGGATATTGGATTTCAAGCATCATTATCAAACAAACTCTTCCAGAAAACACGCAACAATCGATTCATAGAGCACACAATAAATCCTCTTTTCAACAACTATGTCCAACAAAACATCTAACAAAGAAATAGTCACGCATTTCTGGGTCATTAGAGCATTAGAAACTTTTCAGAAAGGCCCAACCACCCATAGTACACCGCAGGGTACCTTTGTTCGTCGAAATTCAAACTTTTTTTGGCTCTGAACGGTTTTTTTGTCAGTCGATTTCACAGACATCTTTATTGCGCCAATGTGCTACTGTTTAAAAGAAAACAAAAGACGGTGTCTAATGGCACACTTCCAAAATGTACAATAGCGTATTTACTAAGCTAAATGCTTCGCTCGATTGTTTTTCCCAGTGGGACCTCATTCTTAGAAGATTGTAAGACAGGCAATGGCTATCCTGGATCTACCCTTTACAATATACTTTGTGAGCAGTAGCTTGACATTGTATGAAATGTGGTTCTGTTTTAGTGCAGATATTAATTTGAAAAACCAACATTTTTCATACATTATTTGTCAAGGGAATGAAACTCAAGTAGTTTCATTTACTTGACAAATTACGTATGAAAATCAAGAAGCATATCAATTTTAAGTCTCCTAAATAAAATAAGACAATTACATGCATTCCATCGGCAATTTTTACTAAAAAGATAATTACCTATTACTTTTTAAAGACTTTCATTCCTTGTTTTAGCAAATTCATTTTATTTGAGTAGTTTTATATACTTACTTGTATATTTTAATAACTGAATAACATAAGTTTCTTTCGAGAGATCTTATAGTAGGTTCATAAAACTTTCAGAGTTAAATAAAAAATATCTTCCAATTAGTTAACACACTATTTTTTTTCACGTTCTGCTTATTTGTTACCGGAATGCAGTACATCTGTCTGCTTTCATAAACCTGCGGGATCTCAGTCACTGCTCCACCGTCCCATACGTTTTTATATCCTTTGTGACGCAACGGGCCCGTTGAAACACGATTTGCTTCTAAATCCGTATAATGTTCCGTTTCTCTCGAACAGTTGAATTTAAACAAAAGATCGTTATTTTTAATGCTATTGTCTTCTTTGAGTAAATTGACACGGATTTGTGATGATAATAGCGTGAAAGAAGTAGGACAAAAAGTGATTTCAAACTGTGTAACTTTTATAATAGTGTAAGCTCGTAAATACAATCAGGTTTGTTCCACCACAGTGTCACTTATTACGAGAACATATATGTATATTTATAGGCAACCTAAAGTAAAATTGTGTGTTTGAATTTCATAGATTTAAATATGAACTAAGAATTTTAATACAGACGCTGCCGTAATGGGAAGGTAAAAAGTTATGTGTCATTTTATACATAGGCCTTAGGGCAGTCTAAACCTTTTTTCTATTTAATTTGTCGTTCTCATAACAGCTTACATTACTAAAAGGGCCATCGGTAAAAATATGAAAATCTAATTAATAGGATAGCGGCGACGCTTATCAGACAGTAGGGGGCGAACATGCGTTCTATTGTTATATACAGAATATTATACAGGGTTTAAGTGTAGTGTAATCTTTTCTTTGTCAACGTCAACAAAAGTAGATATTAAAAAGAAATGACTTAACTATAATCTCGACTTTATGTCCCAATCATTTTAATTATATTTTACACCTAATCTATAAGAGGAATCTAAATTTTGAAATTTTGTAGATAAGCTTTTTATTTATACAGTGCCAGCTTAGGTTTGTTCATTTTCTATATATTAAAGTTAGTGTTTAGAGTGACCGATTCCACAGTAGTACCTAGTTCTTTCTAAAACCCTTTAAAAGTGTATACTACCACAGAATATGTGGCATGTTAAGGTGATCGTTTCCATATTAACCTTAGTAGTTAAAAAAAGGGCATTTCTAATAGCCCTGTACAGCGTATATTACCACAGTATAACTGACAGTTAGTACATACGTCATACATCACGTTGACAACCGTTGATCCAGCTTCCGGGGAGTTGTCGGCCGCTTTGATCTCGAGCAGGTCATTTCGCGCAAACGACGGTGTTAGCGTTGCGTGTGCGCATTACCGTGTCAGGGTAGGGATTTTGTTTGTGTTACAGCTTTTTTCAAAATAATGTATTAAATTAAGGTGACAATTGTATATACATGCATACACGTTTCATTTTAAGAACGACATCAATAGGTTATTATTTTAATAGGTATTGTTTTAATTTGCGATATGTACATATTTTTAATTGGAAATAAGAAAGGAGGGTACGAATTTAAGAGAGAGAGAGAAAGATTATCAAAAAATTCATACATGAGTGCTTTTATAATGAAAATCTCGAAGCACTACAGATATGAACTACATGGTAATCGACAATATACTGTTTATATGACCTGTAATTTCAACAACGAATACAATTAAACGTACCCGCAATTAAATTCGTACCAAGAAAAGACCATACCTGCATCACATGATCCTACAATACAACATTTTTGTACAATCCACATGAATCACTCAAAACGATCG
Organism: Macaria liturata; assembly: GCA_964023185.1. Lineage (NCBI taxonomy): Eukaryota > Metazoa > Arthropoda > Insecta > Lepidoptera > Geometridae > Macaria > Macaria liturata. The sequence goes on along the minus strand of OZ026815.1, from coordinate 10,223,874 downwards.
AGGTCGATAGACGAGATCACAAAGCAGCCCCAATCTCGATGACAAATAGTTGCGTAAATGATAGTGTTCGCCCGCCGCTCCGCCTGTCCAGAGTCCTGTTTTTGTTGTTTGACGTATGTCCTCTTGCGCGACAACCGCTTTTATGTATGAACTAACAGTATGGGAGATACTGCGTTAAAGTTTACTGAGGGTTATAGTAATGTTTGTGTTTTTTTAATAAGTTCTATAGCAATCGAAGTTAATCAGATCAGAATCAGATTTCATAAGAAACTACGTAATATTCACTGAAGAAATTCATAAAAAATATGTAACCAAGTTGTTCCTGCAATGTGTCAAATACATTAAAACTAAGTTCGTCTATCAAAGTGGTCAAATTTTGTATCAAGAGTATTCAAACCGCTTTCAGAGCTTCTGACATAGCTTTAGCGACTGTCGAATTATGAAAAACGGCAAAAATCTAGGGTAAACTTTAGATTATAACTGACCTACGGAAGTGCCTAAATGCAAATGGAATGCAACTACATACATACATATTTCACACTCATCTAAAAATTTGCCGCGTCAACAGTTGCATTACTGTCGTCTCTGTCTCTGTCTGTGTGTGTTGTGTGTCGTGTGTGTGTGTCGTCTGTGTGTTGCCGTGTTGTCGTCGGAATATTCATTACATTCTTTTTTCTACAACCCTCATATTAAATATTTTTCTTACAATAAAAAAGTGAAAAATAAAAATTCCCTTACTGCAAATATTGCAGAGGGTCTGCGGTGACATTGTTCATTTAACGTAGATTGCAGAGTTTTTGTTCGCTTCATCGGTCCAGCTATTAGTGGGATTGTCAGAAAAAGGTAAAAGTAGAAAGAACCAGAGTACTATCTATTAACTTAGTTGAACAAAATGGTAGTCATCCAGTTATTTTGTTGTAGAATAAAAATACTTCCCAACATGATAACCGGGTATAAAGGTGACCTACAACCAACGATAAATAAAGATACAAAAATCTGATATCGTACATGAGTTGTATTGTTTTACCCAATGAAGTTATAATACATAAACCAACAGTCTTTAAATACTTTAGGTGAAAAAAAATGCCATACCGAAACTCATCAAACCCAAAATTGTTGACGTTTCAAGATCAAAATCCAGACGTGTCTTACGATTACAAATGAATTCCACAATAATGACCCATTAGACCATAACAGACACAGTTCCAGAAACTACCTATTACTTTCCGTGATGTCCATTAAACCCTTTTACGGTGTACAATCTGATAAACGGCACCTGGCATGAGATTAAACTTTGGGGAGGGCTTGGGTACAGTGTGAAAATGTGTGCAGTAAGGTATGTTTAAACCACAGGGGGCACCTGGATTTGTTCTACGCAGCAGAGGGACAAGTGGATTGATTAAAAATAAGCTAATGTTCAGCAGTGAGCAATAACACGTTGATGATGATGATGATGAAGAAATATTAAGACACTTCTACCAACTCGTATCTATGTTTCCATTTCTTTAGCATGATAGAGTTAATTTTTTGCACACTTTGCACAACATCAAAAATAAGCATAAAGTTAGATCTCAATAATCGTTTCAATTTTAGGGTTAGCGCCTTCGATGAAAAATAGCGCTTTCAAATTACCTATTGTTTATATAAAACATGGACCAAATCACTGCTGTTTTTTTTAATCTAATGGCAATCATCAAACTTGTCATAACAAACAGCAATACATTTAATGTACCAAATTCCTGCAGTAGAAACAAAAGAAATCGTTTTACTAGTATCTCTCAGCTGTGGCACTAACCATGTGGAGGTCCCGATGACATGAACTAAATTATAATAATTAATCATTATTTCCTACTGAACCCTTCTAGTGAAGATGGTAACCTAATGACGACTGCCCCGGGCAATGTTTTCTATTACGATTTTACCAAACGTTTCCTGTTTTTAGTTAGTAATCAATAGATCTGGTTTGGGGTTGTATATTTTAATGGTTGAAGACAATGACCGGCAATATTGTGGTAAAAATGCAATATGGTTGTGGTGTTGATTTATTAGAAAAAATAAAAAGAGATACATCAAAGAATGGCCATTTCTTTGATGTATCTCTTGCTTCTTCTTCTTATCGAATGAGAGTGGCCAACTCTGGTGTCGAGAGTTAAACAAGCCCCCCTAAGGGCCTCTCAAAATTGCTTAACGACTGGTGTACTAGACAAACAGCCGGGACCTACAATTTAACGTGTCATCCTACCCACGGAAGCGCCCAAAATGCAATACCATACTCATTGGTTACAACTCAAAAACGGGTCAAATCTAGTAGTAAGTAACAGCAATACGTTCTTTTTCCTAAATTTATTATTTAGACCCCATGGGAATCCGTCCCATATTTTGACACCAATGTCATAATCATTACCTTGGTTTCCGCTCGCCTGTCAATATGTATTCAATTATTTCTTTTTATGACAGGAACTTTAGTATTTTAGATCAATAAAAAGGAATAACTTTTTAGACTGATTCGTATGCGACACTCGAACGTATCGAATAACCGGAGAAAAAAATGAGAAATCCGCCCTTAAGGGCTTTTGGATTTCAACTATTTCTCAGCATTCGTATCGTGTTTTGCCTTCATTCATTTCAACCGAAATAATCTCTACCGCAAACATCGTTTGTGCAGTTGAATCGTCAAATATAATGCTCCTTTTGTGTGCCTAAAATCGATTACGGTCTTTTTGTTGTCAAAATTGAGGTTCGAAATTCTCGGGTTTCACAATAGTTACGATGTTTATCGTGACCAGGTGCGTATGGACCCATAAACGTATTTTAATTGAGTGCAAGAGAGTTCTTGCATGTTGTGTGTGTGTTATATCTTATGAAATCTGTGGTTGCATTAGTGGTGATTATAATAAGAACTTACCGATAAACAACGAATCAAAAGAATTGTATAACATAGTATATAACTGGTAAGTCAAACATCAAGAAGTCAATTCTACTGATAGTCAAAAATACAAGTAAAGAAATTAACACAACAACAATGATTTATAACGGATGTGTTAAATTTTCTCGTAGTTTTAAGTAACACAAAATGAATTTCTTAAAAAAAACATGATATACGCACTATACCAATACCGAATTGCATACATATATCGTAGTTAACCTTAACTACTAGTTTTCTATACAAAAAACATATTTTTTGCTCACGTGGTGCGGTCTTGTTATTATTAAGGCTTTGCAGGGATCTGACATTAATCTCATTCTTGGTTGTTAAGAAGGAAGATAAACATTCGTTTTTACTATTCTGAGTTAGGTAGGTATTTAGCTAGCATTCTGTGTGATCAAATCATAGTAAAGAAAGATTTTCTTTGAAATAACTGTGTTTTTTTATAGGAAATATGAGTTATTTAAACTTCGATTGTTAAAGACTAAATAATTGAACTGGCTTTTTTTGTAGGTATCTAAAAACATAAAAATTACAAAAAACTATCTTAAATCAAAATATTATACTATCAAACTAGTAGGCAGTTCAATAACGATCTGAATGTAAACGAGATCAATTTATGGCTTTATCACCATTTTATCCATCCTAAGCAAAATTTAACGGTAGCTTTTAGTTATTTAACGCTTATCAAATTTTAAAGAGATCATTTTATGAAATGGTTTACGATTCTGTTTTGCTTTTATAATTCATCGAATGCTGAATTTTGAATAGATTTCGCATAAATTTAGTAAACGGAATGGATAAAATGTGCCCCGTTTAACAATTAAGAGGATGTCCATAAAATACAAATGTGGATTTTATTGAACTATTTATGATTAAAAAGGTTGCTTTTAACTATGTTTTATTCAGACAGTTTTAATTTATTGGTAAAGGAGCGGGAGAGTGCGCGAATTTTTGTTTTTTTTTAATTAATTAAAAATTTAAAAGATATACAATAAAGATCGGTATAATACAATCAAAAAGTTTTAATATATGATCAACTCCATCTAAGTCGAGTCAACTTATATAATATAACTAAAAAAATCTTATCAATCAGAACATATTTTCTTTATTTAAAGTTTTTGTCTCTTATCCAGGTGCCAACTACCTAAAATCTCCTAAAGCTGGTTGCACACTCGAGGCCGAGCCTGCAGCCGACAAAGCAGCACCAATTTGCACGGGAGCTGGTGCGTAAACTGTTGCATTAGACTTACGCATGGCGCAGATTATTGGTGCAGATGGACAACATTTAACAAAATACGACTGATTTTATTTCATATTAACAAATGAAAATCTAAGTGTTTGGTATGAACTCATGTTTTTCTAACATATTTTATTTCCAGGTGTAAATCTGCGCAACTAAACACAAGTGTGCCTAAAGCTGGTTGCACACTACCACTACGGTGTCTAGATGATTTTGCGTAAGCATTATGGTTTTTAACTACCGAACATAAACAGCAAAATATGTTTTAGATTAGATGATAGGATTAGGTATATATTAGTCAAGCATATACATATGCAAATTATCCTATAAAACCTTTTATATCTCATATTGTACTGCAAGTTCAGTATCTGTCCTTAACTATTCTTCTATCGTCCAGTGCTAAGGTCCGACCAATTATATCGGTAACACGATATTCGGTAATCCTGTGTGTATGCACCTTTAATATTTGTGTATTCTGTTAATGCTCCGTAACTTTTTAATTTTTTAAAGTAAAATCGAATTTCAGATTCACAAATACAATACTTAAATATAGCTGTGAGTTTATGAGTCAAAGTAATTATTATACTAAAAAAGAAAAAAAAAACAAGCTATATAAGTTATTTAAGTATTGGATAGGAAGTCTTCTGGTAGCAACTATGAATTTCACGACCATCAATTGCACGTTTATTTTATAGTACCAACAACCACCTTCCGTTACAACGGACACTTCAATATTTTAATGATCTCGTTACAGTCACAAAAGAAACAAAAGCCACAATTCGAAAAAGGAACTTTAACTTTTTTTGACTCCGCAACAGAGTATAAAAAATGTGGAGAGTCAAACCCAGCAACGAGGTTCATCTCAAACGGAGCGGCGCCGGAGCGCATCCGGCTAATAATTAAAAACTTTAACAAGAATCAGTGAAATGTGGTAGAAAGAAATAAATTTTCTAGTCGAACGAACACTTTCGTTTTTGTCCTTCGAAGTGGTGATTTACTTTCGGAAGTTTTAAACGGCTGTCAAATACACGAATGTTTAGGGTTATCCTAGATTTATACATTTTAATTCGATTTTGAATAATAAACTTGGATAAATAATTAATAACATGTAGCAGTTTTGGTTGCTTACTAGTTATAGTTCTGTGTGTAGTTAACATTGAGTAGCTGTTGAATTTTTATATAACTAACAATTTTAAGCGCATCCATTTATTGTTCCACCTAATATTGATAAAATAATATGCAACAAAATTTCAATAAATATATATTTTTTATCAGTTTTCTTAGTAACATAAATAAACATAATTATTTACATAAACTCTTTAAGAACACAAAATCCTAAGCTTCACCAACGACATTTATAAAAGAGGGATCTAACTTTAAAGAGATTTTGCATCTTTCATTGAAATTCAACAGGAAATTACTAAGGAATTGCGGCTAATGGTTAGAACTTACTCAAAGAGTACGGATTTGAATATTATCCTTTGATGTTTCAGTTCTGAGGACGTGACTTAAACATTTGTCATTGCTGAAAATAATTGACTCAGCATATTGATAGATATCTAAGTTCGTATCGATATATTTACTTTTATTTGAGTAGAACATAAATTCTAAAAATAATGAAATGATATATTTAATAATACAAGCTATGTAACTACATTATTACAATAGTCAGTATGTACCAATAAATGAAGAATTATCTTTCTTTATGTCTCTCTCTTGAGGTTTGTTTTCTCATGACTGAGGGTCGTGACTCCCCCGCAGAATTGATTTGTTAGGGGAGTTCTCTTGGGCAGATAAATTGGTGTGCCCCCTGGTCCTGCCACATAAGACACATGTCCTTGGATATTGTGGTCCACAAACATGTCGGTTTCCTCTCGATGTTTTCCTTCACCGCTACGCGAGTAATAGTGCAAATCCACACTTAACTCGAAAATACAAGTCATTGTAGTAGGGCCTATTTCGAACCAGGGTGCACACGCTTGTGTTTTCTTTATGTACATTTACATAATAACATATGCTACTACATTTCGTCGTTATTGTATTCTGTACATAATAATTATGTACTTTGAGCCTAAGATTTGATTGGATATTGCAAAAGAAGAAAAGAAGTCAAATTTAAATACATATAAACCTTACCTATAGTTCTTAGTCAAATTAATTAGTGCGTAAGTAATGATCTTTGTCTTTGGAAATAAAATATTCAACCAAACGAAAACGATTCCCAATCAATTAAATCGGTTAGCAAATTTTAATGAATCAACTTTGGAATTGAGTGAGTGCCGTATTGACTTTGAGAGTACCTACGTCTATTCGAGAGTTATGAAAAGAAAGGAACGGAAATGAAAAATATTTGGCATTTTAGAATAGTACGACCAAACTATGTTAAACATTTCTTTTTTTTCACGAATGAGTTAAACTATTAGATCGCATAAACTTTTAAAAGAGTGAAATAGGGGATGCTAGTTTTACTTCTAAGTGTGAGCGAAGGCGCAAGCTCCCACTAGTGCTGTATTATAAGTTTAGTGCATGAAATGAAAGATAAACATGAAATGAAATGAATCTTAAACTAGAACATGAGTCAGCATTTTAAAACAACCTATCCTTTTAAAAATCTTTGTATAAATCTCAGGAAAGTTCATTTTCGAATCAATTCCGATACAAAATCAAGTTCGGTCCGATGTTGATGTTCATTTTACTTTGATTGAGGACTCCAATTGATTTCTCAACGCTTTTAATTATTCTTTGTTCTAGTGAAAAGTGATTTCGTTCGATAGAAAGGTTTTTAAAATTATGTTTTAGTTATTTATGTGAGCTTTTTTATGTCAAAAACAAGTTCATTATATTCGCACCTTAATACATTTTAATTACAGTAAGTTTTATACTGAGCTTTAAGTTTTGTGTTGATTGAGGTATATAGGTTTATACTAAAGAATCAGTGTGGGTACCTACTACCGCTAAAAAATATAATAGATACATGTATGTATATACAAGATATACTTATAGAAGATATTATTTTATTAAATTATTATAAAGGTTTTCATTTGATTCCTCACTGTTTTGATTAATTTCGAAGATAAACCATTAAGTACAGATTACCAAACACGCAGGTAAGCTCAATATTTGAGATAAAGCCAAACATTCAAAGTGTATAAGAAACAAACTGAAGCCCAGAAGTCTGTTTGTCCAATATAATGGGCCCGATGTTTGTCCAGCGTGATTGATGTGTCGGGCCTGAGCGGTGTGAGATATCCATGATCTGCGGAGATGAGGTATACACACAAAAGTTTTTGTGTTTACGTGAATGAAATAGTTTCATAATTTGTTTGTAACAACTGGAGTAAATTGTGTAAAAAAGCAGTAATTTTATGAGTTCGCAGGATTGTTACCAAATTATTAGGATCGCATTGAAAAATTAACTCAGAAACTTGTAAAATAATTAAAGGGTTTTAAGATGTTGAGATATTGCCGAGGACACATCTATCCCGTAAGATTTAAAAATGTGCTATAGTCTAAAGTCCAAAATTTATTGCAAGCAGAGTTAAAATGAGGAAAGAAGAAGAATAAAGAACCTCCTTTTGTAAAGTCAATTAGTAGTAGAATAACGCACCGATATTATGCAGCCTTCATAAAATAATTAGCAAAGTTTTAACGAGCAAGTCTGTCTGTCAATCTCTGAGATTGTTATTTTTCATTTCCTGCCTTTTATTCTGAACGCGAGTTTAATATTTCGCATTAAGTGGTCTTGATACATATTTTAATAATATTTTTTTTGTAAGTAGGTTAGGTACCTAACTGGAGAAATTCCCGCCATGTCTTGTAACAATTTATGAATATGTTCTTGTATATGAATCAATTAATTTAATTAATTATTTTTAGTGCACACTAAACGGCTCTGTTAGCTTAGTTGGTAGTGACTCTGCCTTCTTATCTAGGGGTGCGGGTTCGATACCCGCAATACACAAGTAATTACGCATATTAAAATTTGTAATTACTTGTGTTGAGTCTGGTCGTTTCTATGTATAATATGTATATATTTACAAAAAAAAAGTAAATATATGTATTATATCCGCTATCTAGTACCCATGATACATGCGTAAGCTTAGAATGGGGCTAGATGGCGCTGTGTGATATGTACTGAAATATTTATTTATTTAAACTGTTATGAAATACGATATAATATGATGTATTATTATGATAATTGTCACAAATCTCCAACAAACTGAAGCTAATCAAGTGCCAATTAAGAAAGAAGAAGAAAGAAGAATCAGTTTTAAAATGACTCCTGTTTAATTGATTTTGAATTGAAGTTCATTATACTAAGACCTTTATTCACTCCTACGCCTACGCACACCGCACTTTAGTACATTATTATAAAGGGTTTTCGCAGTAAATAACAATATTATGATAATATCCGCTAACATTCAGTTTTAACGAGATTCAAACAAACCTCAACTCAAACTACTCGTTAAATCAAAATATTTATTATGAATTAATTTACATAAACAGCCCACGAAATATGTATGCTCCAATATAATAGGGACATCTCGAGAATGCTTTAATTTCTTTTTGGTTCTTATTAATCACATAGAAGACTACAGCACAGATTTTGCATATACAATATTAAAATATGGCATTTATTCACCTATGTATTATACCAATTTTTATATGCTCTATTGCGGTCGGCCTTATATGTAAAGGGGTTCAAAGAATACCATTGCCTAAAAAGAGGCAGATACTTAAAAAAATAGTTTAAATTGGAATCAGTTAATGAATATACATACATTTAGTTATCAACGTTTCATCATGCACATGTTTCTTCTAGGCAACCGCGCTAGATAGTAGACTGCAACGATGCTTAACATCAGGCGATTTGTCGTCAAGCGTGATCCTACAATGTATAAAAAAACAAATTCCTTAAATATGTACAATTTGTTTTGCATTACAGTACAGCTGTCAAATACGCATCAGAGAAGCACAAGGCGTATAATTATTTCTCTGAATGTAACATTTAAGTTAGAAGAAAGTATTAAATTACATGCCTCACATGTAATGTTTTAGAAACTAGCTATTCTAAGCTAGTTTTACACAGAATATAGTTAATTTGTTAGTGTATCTTTCATGTAAATGTTTGTATGTAAAGTCTACGTAGTGACCACTGAAAACTGTTAAAATAACTACATTTTTTTTATACAAACAAAATAAACTCTAAAAATAGCAATGACTAAATAAATAAAATAGGTGCGCATAAACATGATATTTAATTGAATAGGTTAACTATCTTTTTCTTTTGGAAACTTGTCGTCTAATGACGATATTATAAGCACATTCAAACATTTGTCGTGACTAACATCATTGTAAAACTATCCTAAGACTTTATTTATACAATTTTCACACGCAGAGTTTCATTCTTAATTCAAATGAGTGACGTCTTCATTGTTTCAAATAAAACAACAATTAAGTTGAATGCAATTTGTGCGTTCATTAGTAAAACAAAAATATTCAAATTAGATGTGTCTAGAGCAAGAGAATAAACAGTTTTGACGGCGTGTAAAAACAAGTCTAAAAATTAAGATACATTTTCGTGTAATTTTTGGTAATATTAACTTTGCATATATTTGTTTTTAGTTTATGTAATGTTTGCAGCTTGTTTAAATTCGTTACCTGAATTTGATGAAAACTTTTTCATGCATGGCCAAAATCTTGTTGAGTAATTGAACATACTATGATGAAAGTCAATTGATAACCTTATAGATATATCTGATACTATATTAACCTTTCTAGCCACATTTATGTATGAATGAGAATCTGTGACGGAGATTTGTAACGTCGTTTGAGCTTTACCGCATTGTTTCTTTAAAAGATATACCTAGTAATGCCTGAATAGTAGGTAACAGCTGTGTTATTGTTATTGTGATATGCTATGTTATGTACCAGTGAATTTTTATTAAAAATTATATGTGTCTTTGTATCAATATGTTTTGCTGTAACAAAGTATTATAATCATCATCAGCAGGTCCCATCTTCATAATTAAGGACAGTTGGAAAAAAACTCTGCGAACTCATGGTGCGTCTTTTAAATGTAGATAACTCAATTTTATCCAGATCTTAATGTCGTCTAGCATTCTGGGCTTCTTCCTAGAATCTTGTATTTATGGAACAAAAAGATAAATGTAAGATTCATACATAAGGAAATTCTTTTAATACCGAGTCTCTCTTCAAACATGTTGAAAATTATCCCTCAAGTCCGACGGGAAGCCAAACGGCGGTAATAAAACTCAAACAGACAATGATAACAAACTTTATGGGGAACGAGAATAATTTTATGGTGTAAAAATGGGTCATGTCACAAAATGAGATGTAGGCACTGGCTTTATTTACCATTGTCAACGGTACGGGTCTACCGTGGAGCTAAAATGATATGGGTGACTCTACCTTGAACGTTAAAAGATAAATCAGATTTCCTACGTGACAGTCAGTTAACCTTCGGGCTTAATCTTCAAAGAGAAGTTAATTTAATTCAAATGCAGAATAGCCTTACATAAACTTAACACGAACTTTATGTTGAATGATCATAATATTTTAAATTGGCTGTAATACTGTACAGCCAATTAAACAAAATATAATAAAAAAAAGGAAAACGTCAAAATCTCTCTACGAGTCCAGGTACAGCCTCACAAACTTCCTTGTACCACCATCAACGTTTTGTTTAAACTTTGACTTTCACCACTCTACCTGGAACCAAGGTAGATCGTCATATTTTATCCAAGTGTGGACAGTCGCGATATGCTTTTTATATTATTTCAAGAATGACTTATCGTGGGCCCGCACCTGTGTGTTGACACCCCGCGTTTTTGATAAAGGATATTGTTTTTTTGTATAGGAAAAGGAAGTACGTAATGATGTTGATGTTGTAAGTGAAATAAGTTGTGCAATGTCGTATAATGTAGTGTTGTATAATTTTATAATGAAGTGTCAGCTTGCATAACGTACTAAATGTTAATTATTTTATAATAATGTTCTCATAGTAAGTATTTTTTTACTACGAAAAAGGCTTACTTTTGAACTGATATTAAGTAGTACTTTGCCTGATATTATGCACCACTGTAGTCTAAGATGTAGCACGCTTGCCTAGAAGAAAGTGAGTATTTGAGTTCATTTAGAAACAAGCAAAGGAAGAAAAATCAAATCATAATAATAATCACTAAGCCATATTGCTTGTAGACTGTTAATGATACACACGCGTTTGAAAGTTGTAACGCCAGCCAACCATAGAAACATATTGGTACAAGACTACACAAACCATTATATTTTACAAAGGTTACTTCTATCCTACACAAAATCGATCCTGTACTCCCCACAGTACAAGAACGGAAGTAGAAAATACACTGTACATTTTATCATGTACAAGAGTCAACGCTAACACACCGTATAGACACCACATTGTAAAGAAATAGTTTCGAAACACATATATTATGTCCTTTAAACTAGAAAAGTCATATAAATAAGACATAAGATTATACTTGCTAATTGATCCAATGCATTCTTCGCGTAAGATAAGCATAAATGACGTAACGGTTTGTAAGGATATAATATACATACAAATAGATAATGTTTGACAAGGCCATCTACAGAACTGTTATTTTATACACTCAGCTTTTATGGTTTAAATGTCACACCACTGTTAGTTAAAACGTAACATTTTTGCCTAGAACATTGAAAATGAAGTTAGGTATTCAAGAGTCATTTCTATCGTAAAAATCCCTGGCAACAATTGGTGTTTTTTTTACGTGGGATAGGTTTACGTTTGACTACAGCCTGCCTGATGTTAAGCATTGCTGCAGCCTAGGATGTAACACGCTTACCTAGAAGATACCTATCAACTCTAGATTTGAAGACCCCTGGATTGTAGTTCGCAGGAAACACGGCTTCTGGTGAAGTGTTCCAAAGCTTTGCCGTCTGTACAATAAACGTAGAGGCAAAGCGCTGTGTTCAACACTTCGGCACTTCCACCATGAAACATAGGCATATATGTATATATATATATATATATATATCATAGGCAGATAGCAAATAGAAGTAAAACACTTTGTTAATATTCTTACTGTGACCCACCAAGAAGTGGAGTAACCTAATTTTCGACTATCAAATTATTACAATTAAATTAAATCGTGTCTTGCAATCGGAATGACTTGAAAGCAAGGGTAAATAGGTTTCTTCTGGGCAAGCGCGCTATGTCTTCGACTTCACCGTCGCTTCCCATCAGGCGTGGTGCAGTCAAACGCAAGCCCAAATATTCTAAAAAAAAAAGCTCTATGGGAACTATAGTATACAGTAATTTACGATTGTTTAGTGGCTGAGCGTCGAAGTCTCTACGTAATATCATCTATGCTGTGAGTGTATTTGTAAGCCCCATTCTTGCTCGTAATGATACGGTTAGCTAACGAAGGCTTGTTTCGCGAAAGCCTTCATTTTCCTTAATTGGATTTTAATTTTGTGTCTCGCTTGTGCTTAGTCTTTAATTAGATGTATTTACTTAATTTTGCTTCTTGGTGTGAGCATGAAATTTCATGTTTTAAAAGGTTAATAAAGTGCGTTTTAATTTTTTAATGAGTATGTGGCATTGTTAATTTAGGTAGTGTTATCGATAAAATGGTCAATTAAAAATAATGCAACCAGACATGTTTTTTCAATAATTAAACAAAAAGTTTACTCTGGTGTCTATAATTTAAAAATACGACTTAATAACTGTTTATAAGAACTTATCTCGCTCTTTCATTTTACAAAATAGAGAAACATTATTATTATTATCATTCATTTAATAGTAGACAACATACAAAACCTATTCATTTCATAATATTATATTATACCACAAGTAAGCCCAGCTACGGACGCTCCCGTCGGTATAAATATGGCTTTTCTCAAAAACAACAGCTTTTAACTACAATTCCGAGTGTAATAAATTGCGTCGCAAATCAAAATTGCACTTCCACACATCAAGACTTTATTTATAAACCACCTCCGGGCGGAAGGCATTTAATTTAATACAACCGAGATTCATGTCCTATCTAGATCTGGCCCAAGTTAATTATCTAGCTCATTAATATCAGTCTGTATTACTAACCATTAAGTATTTATTAACAGGATAGCATTTAAATTAGCAGTAATAGTTTTATAGAGTGTACATACGTTCATATAAAAATGGTCAATTGTCTTGCAGGAAGATGTAAGACAATTGACCATGCATTCATGCATTCAAATTCTTGTAAATGTACTATTAATAAAGAATCTGATGATATAACAAAGTAATATTATGTTGTTTTTATTAAACCTTATACGAGTACACAAGTTTTGAAGTTTAAGTAGTTTTAATGCAAATATTTTATGTTATAAACACAAAACCATAAGACATTGTTGTGCTATGGTTAAATACAAACAGCACATTCAGTGAAACGGGTATTTTTTTTAATCAGTTATTAATTAATGACATGTTGCTGGTGTAGCCAGTTATCAGTTCCAGAGTAAAACATCTTTCAAGAAAATAACAGATGTTCTCATCTCGCGCGACACGCTCCGGAGACAATCCTTTGAGTCTCGTCACGGACTCTTTCAAAAAGAAAACTTCCAGAAAGTTATTGTCATTCCGGGAACGTTAGAAGTTGTACAAACACGATTGGCTATTGAGACGGCCGGAGAAATAACAAGATGTAGTCTGTTGTCTTGTCTCTTTTCATACAGAAAAAAATAATGGCATAGAAAAGATTTTTACTAGTTGCAAATAAACCAAATTGATGTAAATGTTTTTAGCACTGTAAGAGAACCCTTACTTTACAGGTATAAATTAAACACCAGCTTCATTATTTCACTTCAAATATAATAATTCATCTGTACTTATTACTGTAAATCACAATCGTCAATCTGACTTAAATTCCTAGCTCACAATCTATTGAAAACACTCTCTGAGCTCCAACGGCCGACTGGCCAGCCTCGTTGCGAGTCTGCCTTTATACGACTACCCACACATCTGTCATCGCCCCACTCACCGTTTTGCTAGTCTTTGAGAATCAAATACACAACCATGTTTATGACACTTTAATATTATTGTGACCGATGACTAAAGGTGTTGGTATTCGTAACTTAGCAAATTATTTACAAAATTTAATTACATAAATCGATAAAATTATAAAAACTTGCTACATTTTAACATAACCTTACAGCACTAAAATGACTTTCAATTTTTTTATACGTTTCAGCCAAGTAGTATTTCAAGCTTTGAAAGTAAAAGGAAAAAAATTAAGGCTAAGGCCAAACTTTTCCTCAATTCCCCCTCAAAAATGTTAGAAAAGAACTTTATCTCAATCATACCACTTGTTTAATTTCCAGAAACTTAATTAACTGAGCCTCTCCAATAAAAAAAAAATATTCCAGGATGATCGCAAACAGAGTTATTTGCTAGTTCTAAATTAATCCCCTTAAAACTTTTCCCCAATATCTTCTTGAATCCGGTCGCCGGATGGGCTCAGTTTATTTCCTTTTCGTTCAATAAACAAATCGGATAATTGAAATCCGAACTAGCCGAGATAGAGCCCGGAGCGAATGCCAAAGGACTACCGCAAAATATAGAGCATGCAGAAGTTTAACTTTGATAAAAATCATACTATTTTTTTATAGATTTACAACATGTATTGAGGTAGTTATTAGTACTGAAAACAGTATACGCTTGGATGGGAATCGCTTCGCTTTGGGTGGCAAAGTGTCATGTCTGCAAATACAGTGATCTCTAAAATGCTCCGTTAACTTTCACCTGATTAATAAGATAATTTACTTCAAATAAAAATCATTATTACCATTACAAATTTCGATAGAAGCCATTCTTAGAATTTACCCAAATTAATTGAAATTAGTAATCTGTGACGTTTATAATCCGCAATTGTACTGAAACTATTTCGTATTCTGCGTTCATTGCGGGCTTGCGGACGAGTGACCGTACAATGTAGGGTCACCATAAGCAGGTAAAGTAAGTTTGTATGAGAGTGGCTTACTCTGGTGTATGAGTTTTTAAATTAACCTAAGGGCATATGGCATGGCTTAATGACTGCTGTACTATGATATTATGGATAAAGATACTTATTAATCACTAGTGGGTGCTCGCGGCTTTGGTCGCATTAAGAAGTAAAACTTGCATCCTATTTCACCCCTTTAAAAGTGGCATTTCTAAAAATCCTTTCATAGCGGATGCTTACGTCATAATATCTACCTGCATGCCAAATTTCATACCGATCCGTTCAATGGTTTGAGCTGTGCGTTGATAGATCACTATGTCAGTCAGTCAGTCAAAGTGCAATGCACTCAAAATCATTTTTTTAATTAGCTTGGACTACTGACACAAGCAAACACACGTTTTGTTGGTAAAATTATAAACAGTAACTGTTGCTTGACTTTAAGACTAGTTTTTTATAACTTAAGCCATAATTTTGAATAATTATAGTTTATCCCGTGAAATACAAGCATTTGGCGAACCCCCG
This sequence comes from Macaria liturata, assembly GCA_964023185.1. Taxonomy (NCBI): domain Eukaryota; kingdom Metazoa; phylum Arthropoda; class Insecta; order Lepidoptera; family Geometridae; genus Macaria; species Macaria liturata. The sequence continues at coordinate 10,208,183 of OZ026815.1, read as the reverse complement.
CGAGGGGAAACTATGTAAAAGTCGAATGACCTACTTGTGTCACTGGAAATTGTTAAAGGAATTTTTAATAAAAACTCATGACGCGTTACATGCATGTTTATGATACTCTGTATTTGTTGTTGCCTAGTTTTAACGGCCTTTTTTTATTTGCGTTGTGATAGAAGTTTGTGTAACAAAATTGCTAAAACTACAAAAAACTTGTGGAAGTACCTATGTACTGAAGAGATCTACCTTATGTTATGGTCGCCAGATTTCATTTTATGTCTTGTCTAATTTTTGTTTTTTTTTTTTAATAAAGTGACAATTTATATAATTCTTTCATTTGCTTGATCCTTTATTAACACATTCAATTATTTGAAAAAAGCAATTATGCATTATGCAACAATTTTATTTCTTTTTACATTTATAATCGACACATGTAATTGACCCTAGCTTTGCTCTATTTTTTGGTATGATTGCAAAGCGTAAGTAAAAAGAATTGTAATTTCATGTTATCTCATTTCATTTCAACCACTAGAACTACTAGTATTTTTGTATTTTTACAAAGAACTCAACCCATACCGAGCACAAAAAGAATCCATTTCTAATAGCAGCAATAGCAATACCGTAACCTCTAAGTCAATAAGTCACCTTTACGTCAAAACGTCGGGTTACGCCACGAAATGAGGTTCATTACGAAATGATACGGAGTGAGTGACAATTTAATGAAGTGTTGGCCCATTGTGTAATTAAAGCGTTCAATAAAAGTTAGCTCGCTGACTAATGAATGAATGCGTGATTACGATATAGTGCCGGAGTTATTGGTCGAATTGATTACTATATTTTGAACGTAAAGAAGAAAGTTTTCAGTTGATTGTTTTAAGAAATGATATTTTCTAAACGGAATTATAAAATAATGCGTCTCCAAATAACATAATTACATTATAGTTATCAAAATTCAAAAGTATAATTATATTTTCCATAAAAATACAAGTAAGATCTACAATCAAGTGGATAATTTGCTAGTATTTATTTTACAATTTAAAAAAAAAACGTGAACAATACAAAGTAGAGAAAACTATGATGTAGTATTAATATTATATTAGTAATACGTATAACCC